>CM075487.1:20940000-21100000 GCA_037950665.1 Hypophthalmichthys nobilis
GTGGACCATGTCTGTCTCCCACTGGCAATGTTTGTGTCTTGGCTACAAGAATCAACAATTCCTGGTTAGAAAATGAAAATATATATGTAGAGGACAGAGTGTACAAGAGATTAAGCACGAAAAACTGAATTATTTACACAGAGAGAGGGACTTCTGACTAGGGCTGGGTATCGTTCAAAAATTTTCGATACCGATACCTTGACTTTGATACTGATTCCTGAAAGATACCTTTTTCGATACCAATTTTATGGAATCTGTTTTAATTACATAACTCAAAAAATCTTTGGTTTTAAATTTTAAGTTTCTTGAATTTTTTTTTTTACAGACTCAAAGACTCATCTCCTGAGCCACTGCAGAAAGGAATAAAAAAGCACAAATTAACAAAATTTTACCAACACAATAAATCAGTGCAAATAGTTTTAATAAAGTTCAGTTTTCAATGCAAAAAGTCAGTATGTGAGGCTCACTGCAGGTCTTTTTAAATCACTCAGCAATTGTTGTTGTTGTTGTTGTTGTTTTTCTTCTTCAAAAAAAATTAATTATTTATTAACAATATATATAGAAAATTTTGTACATTTTAATGATAAATTCATTAATTTGGTGCACTTTGAGAGTTCAAAATAAAGAGCTCCAAACCATGTTCATTGTGCAAATTGAACAAAGACAAAGTCTGTGCATCTACCCGCCAACCGTCCAATGATATTCTCTTGTTTATCCAATTATCTGCATCTGATCATCATATTACAATTATTAAAATTCTCAGTGTTAAGCATGATGATATGGTAACTTATCACACTGAAGTAGGCTGCTTATAAATTAACATTTATTTAAACATTTATTATTTGGATTAATTTAATTTCCTTAACAGCCTAAAAACAGGCTTTACTCCCTTAAACCTTAAATTGTCACTGTTTCCTTACATCATTGCTGGATATATAATTATATAATTTCTGTTAGTTAAGCTTGTGTATATTTTTAGTTAAAGCTTTTAAGTTATAAAGTAATATCTCTTTGTGTTTTGTATAATGACCACTAGGAGGTGCTCTAGGCACACGTTTTCCTTGATTGATTTTCTGTGAATAGAAATACGTTCATTTCAAAGCGAAAGTAAGAGTGACGCACGTTCGTTGCGTCTTCCCGTGAAATGAGAGTTCCGTGTCTTTATTAAAATCAACACATTAATGATTCATCTCTCATCCACCCACAATTAATTGGAATGTTATTTTTTTATTACTTGGCCCGACCCACGGATTATCCGCAGTATGGCAGTATCGGGAGGATGCTGATAGCCCTTTTCCACCAGAATTGTTCGCGTTCTGGAGCCAGAGCCTGTGCTCGTGCAGGCGAACTAGAGCCCGTCACAAACCGGTCTCGTGTTTCCATAGACTTGAGGAACGAACGCTGATGTAAAGCTGCTGTGTGTTGTACCTGTCCATAACTAGTCTAAAAGACATTGCGCGTCCCGCTGTTTCTGCAGGCAATGCGACACTTCTGTTTCTGTTCACAGTATCTGTAGTGAACCAGCTGCTCACATAATCAGCCGGTACTCACCCGTCCTTTTCGGAGATAAACTGAAAGTGAAACCGTTGATTCACTCGCGCTCTCGCACATAGGGTCTCTCTCGCGCGCATAGTTATATATATTTAGATATAAATAACAGTGTAGTGCAATGTTATTACTTGCTCAACGAGACAGCGAAAGCATTTCTCCGCCCCCTCTGCCCGGCTCCGTTCTGAGTTATCGAAATTTGGTACCGGATGACAAGACACTTTTCGATACTCGATAGTATCGAGGCAATTCGGTCGGTAACTAAAAAGTATCGAGTTCGATACCCAGCCCTACTTCTGACAGACATGTGTAATAGTAGCTGAATGCACAGATCACTTGGTTGTCTGGTCAGTGTGAGTTGTCTGAAGTTGGTCAAAGTCAGCATGCTGCAGGTCTCGATGGAAAGACAACCAAAAATTTTGCTCTGCCCTTCCTCACTCTTTGTCTCTAGTCTGAATTACTCTCACCCTCTCTATGATGAATGTATAGGTAATTACGATAATTATCTTGTATGGCTAAATGGCAGTACAGAAAAGCGCAATGACTAAGGTTGCTTTCACACCCGGGATGGAGTGATGTCAGAGTTTGGTTCGTTTGGATTATGTGAACGCTGTTTTCTGAACTCTGGTGCTCACTCGCGAACCATACCTGAGTCTGCGTAAAAAGTGTGGCCTGGGGTACGGGTGCAGTTTGCTTGCTGATATGAACGCAGTCATATTATATCACGAAAGCAAACAGCTATTGATGATGCATGATTCGATAAATCTGTGTTTGTGTGTTCTCTCACTCACTTTCCTGACAAGCGTGACCAACGCACCGCACCGCAAGCAGAGAAAATAATATCTCAGCCTTCAGCACAAATGGACTCCCGCATTCTTTAAAGGGGTCATAAACTGTGTTGTTTTATTGTTTTATAATGTTTCCTGGGGTGCACTTATAATGTTAGTATGCTTTTTACATCAAAATATTGTCATAATGTAGAAATAAAAGACATTTTCCCTACCCTGATTTTAGCCCTATTATTTGAAAGCTCTGTTTTAAGGGGCGTGTCTGCTGTGAGACTTCATTGTAAACGGCCACTGCTGTGATTGGCTAACATCTTTGCATATGAAATAGCTAAGTATTACTCTCTCAAAAACTTTTAGCACATTTTTACTATTACAGCTCTTAAGGTTAACTAATTGTGAAAAATGATGATTATAGCATTACATTTAGATCTATGGCATTAAATTTAGATCATGGCATGAAAGGTTGCAGTGATGAACATTGTAGCCGATCACAGACATGTTGTTGAGCACATGAAAGCAGTGATCTCGTCATTGCAACTCAATTTCTGCACACTAACGAATGCTTTCATCTTCACTAACACTGCAAGCGCGATGTAACCTAAGAGATTCTTTGAATAAAACGGGAGTTTTGGTGTGAGTCCAGAAGTCAGTTAGATAAACTTGCACTGTTTGATTGACAGCTCCAGCGATTGTAAAGGGAGCGTTCTTTGATCGCTTTCTATATATAATTTAATCACAGTTTAAATAACAGATTATTTTCCTCCTAAGAGAAACAATGTGAAGTTGACCTTTTATTCACTGGTTTGTTATACTGACACATAGACAAAGAACATCTGACTGTACATAAATCATTACATATCAGATCAGGCATTAAAATTAACAAAGTTACTTACATGTCGCATTACTGTTGAGTCCATATCGTAAAAGTCTGTTTGCAAAGCCTGCGCTGAAATGCTATTGATTTAGCAAAAAATCCACAGTGAAATGTACTGAATACAAATAAATGATGCTCAACTGAGACATTCACAATGTTGAACATAAATAACCATATTCCTAGCATTACAATCCTTTGAAAGGTAATGTTATTTTTAGTCCTGTATCACTCTTCTCTCCTTGTCAAAACACTAACACATCAGTGGGCGGGGCTAACATTGCAGTGATGAATTTTTTCTTCTGCAGGAGGCGGCGTTTCACCTCATAGATAGGCACTTTTTGGGACGAGTTGTTCGCAGGTGTCAATAAAACTTTTACTGGACTAACAAGGAAGTTTTCAGTTCTGAAACTTAAAGGATATTCTTATAGTACGATGACCTCTTTTATATCAAAAGCTCAAGGAAAAGTTGATTTTTCAATTCATGACCCCTTTAAAACATTTGCAGTACATTCACGAAAATAGACGCAAGTGTGCATTTTGGACCCAAATAATAAAATATGAACATAATCCAGTGAGTGCAGGGGGAGAGGGGAACAATCGAACAAAAAATAAATCCCTAAAAGAAAGATGCAAATGTAAATTTTTACTTTACTTGATGATGTAAAATTAATGACTATTTATCCTGCAATTGCAGTATTGTTTTTTCTCTAACTACTTAACTATTAGTGATTTGCATTACTAACCTAAACAAACTTTTGAGAGCGATCTATAATAATAATTATCTATTTTGAAGCTAGTATTTGTATATCTCTTGTTTTTGAATGCATATCTGATGTGTGTGTGATGCTGCATGGTTTTTACTAGTTTGTTTTTAGTGTTCCTGTAAGCCTTAATACATGTGAAATGTCCTAAAGGGCTTCTTTGTGATTGACCTTGAGTTTGAAATATCAGTATCCTATTGACCTTAAATAAATCTAACCGTGTACAACTACTGGTAACATATATACGAATATATTGAGTATTCGCTACCAGTGTATCACCCAGCCATTGTGTGCAAGATTACTTTAAAAATGTGTAAATATGTGGAAGCAAGCAAAATCATGCATCTTCAGGGAGAAGAAATCTGAAAGATAAATCACACATAATCATTTTTCTCATTAACACGCATGTCTTCAAGAACCTCAAACAACGACAAAAATAGAATAAAAAAAGCAAAACATCAGTGTCTCTGTTGTATCACATGATGTTAAACGACATTGAGAGGTATGGAGGTTTATGGATGTTTGTTCTTGTTTTTCTTCCTGTTGTTTGTTTGTTTGTTGTTGTTGTTGCTCTTCCTTTTACTTCTCCATCTCCTTCTCCTCTTCCTCCTCCTCCTTCTCCTCCTCCTTGTTTTCCTTTTTTCCCCCCACATTGTTCAATACACAAAACATTAGAATAAGAATGTTCACTAATGTTCATTTTGTAATGTGCAATATTTATTTGCATTTGATTTTTATTTATTTATTTTTTTTTGTGTGTGTCTTTTTTATTGTTTTAGTACAAGTTTTGCCAGCTAATTTCTAATAATTGCAGTTTTGTTAAGTCAGTAATTGAACAGGCAGAAGTCTTTGTGGATTTTTTTGTTTGTCAATTCTAGGAGCTCTTGATCTCAAATTTGGCAAGCAACAGACACTTTTTGGCATGTTTATTGGCTGGCTTCTCCAAAAATAAAAGCCTTTCAGACTAATAAAAGAAGTTTAACGAAGGTGATCAATATTCAATAGTCTGAAAATGAGGTTTAGTATTATTTGTATGTCACAAATATATTTTCTTTTCAAAGCTTAAGAATTAAGAAGGCATTTGTTGTTCATTCATTGTAATTTTTATATAGGACATATTCTCAAACAGCACAAGTTGAGCCTTTAAATTTGTAAAAACCATAATGTAATCTTCTTTTAAGGCAAGTTTACTCCGCAGCCGTCTTGGTACTGCCTCGGCAGCAGTTTCCAATCATGCAAGTAGAGCTCCAGTCTACTTAAATAGGGAAAAACTGAAATCTACAAAACAGTTTGGCAATGTTTGTGACCATCTAATAGTATTTTCTCTCCTTTGTTCTCTGACAGGGTAGTTTGAGGAGCAGCAGTCAAATCTCTCCTCAGGAGTTTCTGAATGAGCTGAAAGGTGGCGCCACCGACGAGAGACTGTTTGCTTGTCTGGACTCCCTCAGAGTGTCTCTCACCAGCAACCCAGTCAGGTACTCACCTAAAGGAGTTTTGTAGCATTTAAATTCATATATAATGATAGTCAAGTTTTCTTGCATCAAAGATTTCTTCTTTGTCTCTGACATGTAATTTAGCAGGATTTAGCAGGATTTTAGCTGCTGTTTCTTCTGTGGAAACCTGCTCAGGTTGCACAAACACTTTTCCAAGGGGAATGCATCTGCAAATGCTTTCTTACATCTCAAACTTGACAAGCCAGCTTGATATTGCAGCCTGCTGAAAACTCAAACGCACACACTGAACTATCCAACCTGGCCACCTACCACATCTGACCTCCGACATTTGCCCGACGGTGTGTAACTCAGCAGAGTGCTCTGTGATTTCACATTTATTAATATGTATTACCGATTGTCACGTCGCCCCAGGTTTTCCCTCCTACCTCTTAATTGTTTGATGCCTTTTGCGACGAGCTCTCCTGCTGTTTGCCTGCATTTGTACTGCAAACTTGACAGAGGGGCCTCTCCAGGAGGGTGAAGATGATAAACAATTTGTGAATAGTTTTTTGAATACGCTTTACTTTTTGTGACCATTAAAACCGCTCTATTTTAACAGCATAGTTTTAAATGCAGTTCACACTGAGAGACACAATGCTGCAGGCTATAGTTAGAAGTGTATAGGAGAAAAAGTTTGACGGGAGGAAATGCATATTTTATTTTCATGGTGTTGTGACTGTTGATGTCATTCTGTTGTCCTTGGATATCCTTTTTATTTTGTTTTATTGTGGCTTTTATAGTTTTCAAAGACTGAGCTTTTTTTTTTTTTATAGATCTTTGAAAATAAAAATTAAGAATACATTAAAGCAAATAAGTGACTAGGCAAAATTTTTTTTTTTCCCCCTATGGAATGCTTGGGGGACCAAAATCATTTGCTTTGTATTCTGAGCACAGACTCATAACAAGACATTGTCTAATTCATCTAAGAACATGACCCTTGAAGCACCATGAGTGCGTTGCTTTAGGACACTCATATTTGTCCAGTGTCCTTTTCATCTGAAACATTTTCCTAATTCTGATCACAAAAAATCCAATAGATAAGTGGGATAGAGAGCCCGGTGTGTGCGTGCAGATAAAGTTATTACAGGCAGTTAAAGTTAATTTGACAGACCGCACTAAGCTGTGTGTCCAATTTCAAAGACTATGGATGGAAAAAATAAACCTCATCTATGATGATGAAGGAGAAGAGAGAGGAAAAGACGAGAGCACGTTCGAGCAGGAGAGTCAGTGTTAAACTGTTTTCATCAGCGCTGCATTCTTTATTGGCATAATTCATGAAATGTCATGATTTCTATTAGCACCCCGAACGTCGTTCTGGCACATGCAGCTGTTTGTTATGGCCATGAACGTCGCAGGTGGAATGATCCACAATCGGAGAGCAATGGCCGACCTTGCGTAGAGAGTCTAGCCCGAACATTACTCACACCTGGCACCTTATCATTTGTTCTTGCGCAAGGTTAAAACTTCTCCAAACAATTCAATCTTTTTTTAATTTGTATTTTTGGCATTGTCTGGCTAGAGTATGACACAAAGCTGTTTTATTCAGCTATGCTGATGAAAGCCTGCAGTGTTTTATTCTTATAGGTCACAGTTGTGGGATGAATAAAACCAAGATAAGTGTGAGGAAGGAAAGACTTTAGTAAATGTTGATTCATTGCTAAAAAGTTTCATTGAGTGCAAATGCTCAACAGTGTGGAAATGCACAACATTTAGACACTGTGGTTTTTTGTTCATTAAGACTAGATTTAGGTTGGGAGGACCTTGATGAGTATTTCACAGTAGGGAGGGAATGTAGAGAGTAATTCTTCTAAAAGACATGACTGATCCATGTAGCCTAATTACTGTGATCTTCTATCATCCCTGCTTTTCAATGAGAAGCAAGAGAGAGAAGGCCATGACAATTCCCTAATGAAAACGGACATATGGTATTTTATTATAACTAGGATCCCCACAGGTCCCTCTCAGCGATTCCCTGTTGGAACGTCTGGATGTTGATATTCACATGCAGTCAAGGCTGATATTGGCCCACATTGGAAGTTATTTTGCCATGTATGCCACCACCTTCTTTTCTTTTTCTTAGAGGGTGAGAAAACACCCCCATTCTAAGATAAATTGATGCTTCTTACTGTTAATTTTGGCCAAGGTATGCACAGTAGATTGGCGACCATATTGGCATCGGAATTGTCACTAGATTGGAGCATTGGTTGGAACACAGTTTAAAATACTTTACTATTAAATTACAATAAAGTATCAAATTACAAAAAAAATTCAGTTAGCTAATGCATTAGGTATCAGCTATTTTTTTTTTTTTTTTTTTCACACAATAGATAAATCTAGGCTAATGTTAATTTATAAATATACTGTTTATTGCTAATTCATGTTTGCTCATAATACAATCATGTTTTTTTTTATACATCTAAAAATTTGGAAAATATAGTAGTGCATGTAGAAATTATCAGTTAACCTAGATTAATAGATGCTGTAAAATTTTGTTCATTTGTTAAGTTGCGGTCACATTATCAACTTTTCGGCAAAATTTCTTGGGCTTAAAAAGGTCCACTGTCCATTGCCAGTAGTTAAACCAAGCAGCTGTCAAAGTGGCTAATTAACCTGACCAACTTGAACACAAGTGAAATATGCATGGGGGTACTTTTTCACCTGCAAAATTTTACTGAGCAACTGTAAATTTGACCGCACCTATAGTTCCTTTTACGTAATTAACATATTATATGTATGTGTACACAATCCTCTGGAGGCCTGAGATGTAACCAACTAAAAACAAAACTTTTTTTTTTTTTTATATACTTTATTTTAGATTCTATTAACTGCCTTTACATTACAAACCAGAAAACTGGACTGATGTGATCGAGGGAATGTTCAAGTCAAATTGATCATTTAACCTGCGCCCCAAAAAGTGATGATTGAATTTCATTGTCAATGTTTGAATCTGTTAGCTGATGTACGAGGTCCTTCATGTCAAAAGAATGAGATGATTTTACTCTTGGGAATCCGCTCAGACTTGATGAAGGATAAAAAACATCACACATGGTATTTTTAATAAATAAATTCTACCATTGTTTTCTTCAGAGTGCAGCATGATATCTAGGATTCTTTTTAGCGATGGATTAAACACATCAATCATAGTGATTTAAGCTGAATGCTGATGACATTTTGATAAATGCTCTTTGTTTTATGCATCATCCTGTTTGCTGTTTTACTTGTAGAGTTGAGATGGTCCTTTCCAGTTAGACAGTTCTAAGTTTAGTTTTAATTTCAGATAGACATTCTGTTGTCACTAGGATGAAATGAACACCGTTTTGCAGCAGCTGTGTGTGTCTTTTTTCTGTATGTGTGCGGTTGGTAATGATGAGCTTGATGAGTTTTGTGATTGTGTGGGTGAGGCTGGCCATCCTTTGCTTGGCTGGTGTTTGATTTGTACTGTCATTCTCTCTCTCTCTCTCTCTCTCTCTCTCCTCCTTACCACAGAAGAGAGGGATGAGAGATGAGGGAGCCGTGTGTATGGGGCATGAACACCAAGGATATGTAGGGGGCGTAATTTATACCCATACTTCCTCTTCTGCTCAGGCGAGGCGTCTGATTGGGCGAGTGAGTGATGTTTCCATTACCTGCATGTGCCATTGTGAGTGACATTGATTTTCACTCCTCCTTTACTCCTTTTTTGTCAGTTCAGGAGTTCATCCTCCCATCACAGCAGAATGCTAAATGATTTTGAAAAGACACCTGTTCTGATTTTTAGGCCTCATTGCGCTTCACAGACTGTGACTGGTTAAATATTGAATGGAATGACTCAAACAAGGACAGGGCATGGATGGATGGTAATATTTTCCATTCTTATGTTTACACCCTTTATCCACTTATCATCTTGCCGTACAGTACATGCTAGGGATGCTCCCATCAGGATTTCTGCAGTGCGTTTTAGAAATCAGGAATGGTGAGAGAACACTGTGTTTTGGTATGTTTTTCATCTTCAAACCAAGTCTTTAGCCGACAAAGTTTAAATCCCATCTGGCTTGCGCGTTTCCCATAATGTTTATGCATTGGGACAGTAGGCAGAGAGTAGGCAGTCTTTTATGGTTGTTTGAACTCATTCGACAACATGACCGTATACACTATGAAAACAATCCGATCAAATGCGTTTTTGACTTCCTCTGAAACTGGTCGAAAGTGCATTGAGGAAAATGCATCTTAATACCAGGTATAAACAGGGCCTGTGTTGGGAATGTGTCTGTGTTACTTAAATGCTGTCTATGTAGGCTCACTAGGTTTTGAAATAGCTATTGATATTGCATAAACATGTGCAGAGATCACACACACACACACACACACACACACTCTCACTCGCTCTCTCCCTCTCTCTCTGTCTCTCACCTCTCTTACTCTTTTTCTCCCCTTCTATTTATCCCAGTGTCAACTCTGGGCAGATGTGCTCTTGTCCCGACATGTGTGGGGAGATGGAATAAAAAGCATGTAATTTCCCTTGGGTCCAATAAAATGGGCTGCCAGTTCTCTCCAGGAACTGGGATGAGAAAAAAAGTTTCTGTGCAAGTTATTTCAGAGAAAGAGAGAGTGAGACAGAGAGAGAGAGAGAGAGAGAGAGCGCTTCCTCTGTCACTCCTTCCTCTGTTCCTTCTTTACCCCTGCTATCCTTTCTGAAAGACCTGTTAGTTTTTCCTCTTTATGATGGGTGAAAATGTGCAAGACTCTTTGATGTAAGGGAAAGAGAAACAGACTTTAGAATAGTGACACAGACAAAAAACAAAGGAAGTTGTCTACATGTATATTTTGAATATCGACAAGTGCTTTTTGTGTGCGAGGTAAAAATGCAATTAAAAAAAACTGGAATACACATTTAACATTTTCAAATGACATGAGACCAGTGCCAACCTTTTTCCCCAAAAATGTTTATTCATTTAAATACTTATAATATTCATATATTTTTTTTGTGGATTGATTCAGAATCATTAAAGAAAGAATCTTTCTTTTATTGCATTTAAATTTCCCCCTTTCTCTAGTAGCTGGAAACTTTTAGATTAATAAATTAAAAGTAATAAATAATTACGCAAGTCAGAAAATATGTACAGTAGAACTTTTTAAATTATGAGCATTTGAATTCTGTGGAATCTACAGTTGCAGATATCCTTGCATGTCTGCTGATGAGCAAAACCAGCTGATTTAGCTGACTTTGTTTCTTCAAAACATTGGTTTTGCTGGGTGACTAATGTCCCTTCGAACCATTTTAAGCTCATTATAATGTCAAGAACCCTTCCGATCCTTAATGTACATCCACGATATTTGGTTAGCAGTGTGCTAGATTGTCTCTTGCTGTCTTTTTCTTCTTTCTCTGCCATCCTCAGTCTGTTTTGTTTGGCGGGAAATGAAACTAAAAGATGTTGTTACTTATAGACACATAGTTTAACCAATACTTTCGAAGGCTACATGTTTTACTTCTTAAGGGGTCATAGTTTAAATATTGATTGAAGTAGGACCAGTCCCTGAGGGTTAATTTCAACAGAATTTACAGGCTTCCCACAGCCCTGGAAAACCAGGGGATTTCAAAAGTGTGATTTCCAGGACTGGAAAAGTCATATAAATTCTTAAAAGGTCATGGAAAAGGCACAGAAACTTCTGTAGTCAATATAAATTTTTCTAGCTACACCACCTTTCAAAAGCTTGATGTCTGTTTTTTTTTTTTTTTTTTATATATATATAAATGTTTTGAAATAGGTCTCATGCTTACCAGTGCTGCAGTTTTTTAATATATTTTAGAATGTCATTTATTCCTGTCATGGCAATATAATTTATATATAATTTAAATTGATTTTACACACTTGAAGCGTTATCGTATTGCATATCGAATTTTATATGATTTAACAAGTTATCGCATATTGCATTTTTCTTCAATATTGTGCATCCCTAAAAAAAAATCATAAATTCATTGCTCAACCCTGAATTGAGTGAGGATCGTGACTGTAGAACGTTTGGCTGTGGGGAACAGCCGAACTGGAGTAAATCAGATCTGTGTGTTATTTCTGAACATGTTTGTTTATCATCGACAGCTCACATAGAACATATTTAATGTATTAGAAAGGGGAGCGATTATTGACAAGCACCAGACGATCAGAATACTTGTTTTGAGTTGCCATCAGATTTCTGCACTTTTGCCCTTCTGTCTTGTTAAAACCGGTTTGATTACAAAACTGTGGAGGGTAAAACTGAGTTACAGCGTAATACACCATGGCCTCATCACATAGGCTTTTCTGCGTACGTGCTGCTGTCAGTAACAATTTGTCTAGTAGCCCGTTATTGAGTGTCACTTGGTTGTGTGCAGATTGCCCTCCTTTATTTTCATTCCAATGCCTCCACTCCCTGCATGTGTACAGCGTGTTCCATTTGGATGTAGAATGTACTGGTCAGAGCACTTGCTGGAAACATTGCTTCTGTCTCCAGTGAGCGTGTTTAGCTGTGCTGTTGCAGTTGTAGGCAGTGAGTTGGCTCAATGATTGTCACTCTACACAGAGCTCTCCAGGCCTGTGGTTTCCTCCCAGAGACACACTGCCCATGCTCTTCCCTCTAGCACTGGCCCGTGGTTCAGTCGGTCATGCCCTATCAAACTGTCCTCCATATGAGAGACAGAGCAACACTGTGTAGGTAAAACTTTTACCTCTGTATCATCACTGAAGCCACTAGATCTTAGAAGTTCTCTTATTCAGCAATGATGCATTAAATTTAAGTGATTTCTGAAGAATCATATGACACTGAAGACTGGAGTAATGACTGCTGAAAATTCAACTTTGCCAAGCACAGGAATAAATTACATGTTATTATACAAATAATTTATTATTATTATTTTACAATATTACTGTTTTCATTGTATTTTTGATCAGTAAATGCAGCCAAAATGAGCATAAGAGACTTTAAAACATCTTACTGACTCTAAATTTAATAAAATAAACCAGTTGATACTGTTTGTGTGCTGATTGTCATTTTAAATGTTATCTGATCTACTTATCCATTGATGTCTAAGCATTAAGACAATAGTGTTATGTGGAAAAAAACAACAACCTTGAAACGGCAAAACTCCAGATGCAAACACCTTCCTCTGTAAAACTTGTCTGTTTCCAATATGTTTTTACTAATATTAAGTATCCCAAATATTAATGAGAATAGATAATCAACATGGAAATTGTCATCAGTTACTCACTCTCCTGCTGTTCCAACCCTATATGTCTTTTTATCTTCTTTAACTTGGAATATAGCACAACAAAATCACATGGACTATTTGTAATGTTTTTTCAGCAGCAACATTTTCATCCCTTTGCGTTCAGCGGATGAAAGAAACTAATAGTCATACAGGTTTTTAGTGTGAATAAATGAAGGATTCGGTCATCAATACATTTCATTGTATTAGATGAGATAACTTCCTAATTTAATTCTCTGACTGACAAGCAATTATCAAGGCAGCCTTTTCTTTGCTTTAGGAAAGTATATGTTTGTCTGTGCTGTTCATTTTTCTTCAGCTTATCAGTTGTTTCTTTCCATTCTCTCCATTTTCTCACCCCTTGCGACCCATTTCTGCTTGTGAATGCAGATCCCACACCTCCTCCTCTTAGGGGTCAGCCAATCTCTCACTCCTGATTTGGGCTAGCAGCTTTTGTTTTGACTTGTGTGCAGGTTTTTTTGCATCTATTATCAGGTTTTTCCTTTTCTCTCTCCGTCTCACCCTCACACTTTCTCTTGTTGTGCGAGTTGCCGAAAGTAATTCCCACTTCTCTCGAATGAGGACTCGCACCCTCAACCCTCACCTGCCCCCCTCAGGAAACCGAACCAGTGTGCACACGTAGTCACGCAAACACCCTTGCCCTCTTACTTTCTCTCGCTGAGCCAAGGCGTTTGTGTAGGGGACATAATTGTATTAAATGAAGGTGATAAATGGCACTGACAAACAGGTGGAAATTGGTTTTAGATACTGTATTAAAACTGACCTTCAGGTTTAAGGCTTTAGATTTGTTATTTTGTCAGACACACAATAGCGAGTGACTCTGTGAGCCAAGTGGAGAGGTTTTGAGCCTTGGCTTTGTGACATCGTTCGGAGAGCGCAGCCAATAAAATGGCTCACCGAGTGAGATCTGGCCTCACCGCTGCCATATCTCTGCACTCCGATAATTCTTCTCTTTGCAGATTCTTCTTCCTATTCATCATCACTGACAAGGGCTTCATTCCATCTCTTTTGAAAAAGCTCCTGGCACGTTTCCTGCATCCGTGTTGCTTGAATCAAATCTTTTGTCTTGTAATTTGAGGTCTGCATCAACTAGTGTAAATGACTTGCCTACCTTTTAATTGTTTCCCCCACCCTTTTAATTAAGTTTGATGTATTTGTTGGTCTGAACAGAAGCAGTAAGATGTTTGAGCTGAAATGATTAATGATTTTAATTAAACAACTGATTGACAGAGATAGGGATGCACAGAGATGAAAGAAATGAGAAAGATAAGAGGAGAGAATGTCATCCAGAACTTTGTTTGGACGGCTTCATGACTCTTATGAACTGGTTCATTAATTGAACAGTTAAAGACAAGTTACAAGTTTGAATCAGTCTGAAACACTGGACTGTATAATTTATATTATTAGTGTGCGGTCACATTGGATTTCATGTCATATTAAAGTTTGTTAAACTTTGAACAAGCAAATTCACCACATTTACCAGTATAAGGCTGCTTAGTTTGGAAGTGAATTCTGAGTAAGCAGTGCTTCATACATCATTACGCTATTGATAATATACAATGGACCTTTGCAAAATTTCATAAGTTTTGCTAATGTAACCACACCTTTCGCAAGAAGAGAATTTCTTCATATTTGTCAGCAAAATGGAAATTATAATTGCAATGTACCCAACTGAATCAAAATCAGATAGAGAGCTTGTGAATCTGAATCGAATCATTTAGGTCTGAATTGATACCCAGCCCTCTTGCAGACTCCCAAGAATCCCAAGGTCATGAAAAACCTGTAAATATTGGGGAATTTGTTTCATGAAAATGAATAAAATGGCTTTTTTGAGTGAAACTTTTATGAAATAGTTTTAAAAGTCCTTATCCAGTTATCATGAATAATTGGAAATGACATGGAGAAGAGTGAGTTGTCACTTTTGAACTATTTAAAGTCTTCAAAGTTTGGTTCAATAGGGGTAGGAAGGTAGAAGAGGGCTAAACAGAGTGATTGACAAGAGGAAGCACCTGCATTTCTTAGCATGCTGTTGCATCACTCAGTGTTTTTATTAGATGCAATAGGGGAGCAGAAAGAAAAGTACCAGGAGAGAAGAAACATGACCCAAGACTGATTTAAACTCTGATCAGCACAAGCTGTTTTATACGTCAGGAGCAACACATTACCCTCTGAGCCACAGCTTTGACTTTTGTGTTTTTGAGTGTGAATAAATGTATGGTGCTTGTGTGTCTCATGTATACACATGCATGCAAGTGTGTTAATCACTGTATGGTTCTCCAGGTCTTCCCGCAGGCTTTTTTAAAAAAAAAAAAACTTTAAAACATTTTCCGCACCCTACTACTACAAACCACAGGCACAGCTTCTTAGCCTTGGGGCAGTTATGCTGGGATGAGCGTTTGTTTGTGTATGAGGGTACATATATTAACCCCTAGTCTTCCTCTTTCAGAGTATAATTCAGAGAGGAAACGGAACAGAATACGATACAATCCATTTCTATTACGTACAGGTCACAAACCACATCCACCTAGGTCTAAAACATGCTGTAAATTTCGCAAGAGCCGTAAATAGTTAGCGTCTCATTGTTTTTGTAACTCCTTTTAACTAACTGTAGATAGTCATTTTATCATTTGTATGAACTTTATTGCTCATCTGATATGTTGTGGGTGTGCTGGCACTTGATCGTTCTCATTAAACGTGGTGGAATTTTTAATCGGCATAATGCATTAAAATTATATTTTGATCGGCTGTCACACCAAGGTCAGAAAATATTTCAGAATGCCTTCGTTATTTAGATTCCTGCAATTTGGTTCCTCTCTACCCCGCTCGTGTTTTATTGACGAGAGGTTGCTGTTCAGAGACAGCCTTATTGATTGAGCCAAACTTAAATTACCGCCCCAAGTTTAACTGATTAAGGCGGCTTCATGTTTGTGTCTTCTAGCCTCAACTCACCAGGGAGTTTTTATTTCCTCCCGCTCTCTCTTTGATGGAATGACCATTCATGCTGCTTAGTGCCATGCTGAATAAATTCAAGGACTAATTATAGTTTTCATTTTTCACCAATTAATTTTTCACAGCTAGTTTTGCTTGGAAATGGCTTTTAAGTTCATACTCGTCTTTTAAAACTTGATACTTTCTCAAGGTCCACAGGTTTCTTTCATGCTGTATAGTGCAGCTGATCGAACAATGCAGAAACCCTCTTTACGTAGTCCGATTTTCTTTGTCACCCGTGATCATTTTTTTTCCCCCTTTGCCTTTCAAGTTTTCTTTCCAAGTGGAAGTAGTTTCTGTGATCGATTTTATATATGGTGAGGGTCTATAAAAATTCAGACCAGTGTACTCTATCCCACATTCATTTTGGTTTGTGTGCATTTGAATAGGGAGGCAGTCTGGGAATAGACCACTGAATGTGAATGCTCAAAACCAAATGTGACTTTAGGTGAGCCCAGGCTTACATTTTTGCTTCTCATTTGCGATGGTTATTCTTTCTCACTCAGCGTGCTCACTCTGATGCAAATCTCTTCTCCGCTCGCTCACGTATGGACTTTGCTAAATTGGCTCTTCTCAAAAAAAATCCCCTTCCTACGGAAAGTACAGACTTCCCAGGGTGCACCGGGGGAGGCCCTCCGAACGGCTCCAGACAGGCCTATAAATCTGAATTTCTAATCCAGCCTTTTCAGCCTTGTTTAGGGCCTCATTTGCCTGCAATTCAAATGTCAGCTTATTGAGTTTCTGGCCGCAACTCACTTTCTCTCTCTTTCTCCTCTAGCCTACCGGCCCCCTGTATCCTTCCATAACTCAGAGCTAAAGCATTTAGCGGCACTCACACTCCATTGTGAAGTCTGAGAGAGAAGTTTGCTTGCTGCTTTGATGGAGAGAGCTCTGTCGTTCGCATGAGCGTATCTATGGCTGAAATCAGTCATCGTTCTTTGATCTGATTGCACCGATTTTGATGTGTTTTCCTTCCATGTGAGGTGAAAAAGGTGTGTGTGTGTGTGTGTGTGTGTGTATATATATATATATATATATATATATATATATATATATATAATATAATATTCATTAACATTAGGTTAACATTAGTTAACTACATTAGTTAACATGAACTAATAATGAACTGCACTTATATAGCATTTATTAATCTTTGTTAATGATGATTTCAGCATTTACTAATACATTATTAAAATCTTGTGAAAGGGATAGTTCATGATAGTTCAAATGAATATTATCCAATGATTTACTCACCCTCAAGCCATCCTAGGTGTATATGACTATCTTCAAAAATATGAATATGAAGTCAAAAATAATGTATCCACTCTCAGACAGTAGGTGGCACTTATGGAACAGCAGCGATATAACGTTCCTTGGTTATTGCAGTACACAAAGCAGCGCTGCGCTTATAAACACTACTTTATACGAGTATAAGAGGAAAAGAAAATGCCATCTCAACTTTTCTGAAAACAGTCAGTTCCCATCAGAAATACATTCATATAAACCACCCACCCCCAGTTCATTTGTATTTTCCTTCTCTTTTTGCTCTGCTGGCGCATGTGTTCTCCTCTTTGTACCCGTCTTCAGCACGCTCCGTCTCTGCCGTTTTAACGTCCTGCTTATAGACTTCATAATATTTTCACACAAATGACATTGCAAAGCAGTTTATGTGCAAGATTGGCCAAAATAAAACTAAAAACTGATTGGAGCAAAAACCGTCCAGTTCCGATTTATGGGCGGTCAACCGGTGCATCTCTAGAAAATAGTTCACATCACAAGCATTATTTGTACTCACACAAATGCTCCCAAATATATTTTGAGGTCGCACATACTAAATTTCGGGGTTTGAATGCGACCAGAATGGTCACAATTTTGAGCCTTGACATTTATTCTGCAAGGATGGATTAAATTAATCAAGTTATTGTAAATACATTTATAATATTATGACATTTTATAATATTTTTTTTTTTGCATCAAATAAATACTGTTCTTTTGTACTTTCTAAAAATTAAAGAACCCTGAAAAAAAAAAATCAGTTTCCACAAGGCTGTACATTTTTTACTGTATATTTGATCCAATAAATGCATTTAAAAACTAAACAACAACAACAAAAAAAACAAAAACTTTTTTTGTGACCCCAAATAGACTCCAAACTTTTGAACGGTGAACATTTTTGCTTTGCTAGACAGAAAGAAAGAAAAGAAAGAAAGAGAGAAAGAGAAAGAATGGGAGAAAGAGAAAGAATGAGAGAAAGAAAGAAAGAGAAAGAGAGAGAAAGAAAAAGAATGAAAGAAATTAAGCACCTGTTCCTGGTGCATGCGCAATAATTGTTTATGGTTCATTGAAAAAGCATTGTTTAAACCCTTTCCAATAAAGATCTGTAAAGCTTCAGTATCCTGAAAAAGGTATGTTTCTTTTTTTTTTTTGCTGAGTTTATATCCAGTTATGGCAAAGCAAAGGAACTGGCTAAGGCACAGAGCAGAATTCACACCAGTGGTTTACTTGAAACTCCAAGTTAGTTTTGATGCTTGTCTTTGTGCCATGTGTACAGTAAGGAATGTGAATGGATGTGTATTGATTTTCCTTCATTTATGCACCCTGCTCTCCCTGTGCAGTCGTCATATACGTCCGCAACTGCAGAGAACTGTCATTTCACTCACTCACTGTCTGTATCTCTCGCTTTCTCTCACTCTTTTTTTTTTTTTTAGTCTCGTTTGAAGGCTCTTCGCACAGGTTTAATCTATAGATTATCTAACGTGAATTAAGAAGATACTTGCAGAAACCCACATAACACTGCAGCCCACATCAAGTGTTGATTTTTGTACTGGGTAAGAAATGAAGAAACAATTGTCTTTCTGCCACAAGCAGCTGGCACCTGTGAATAATGGTCCATGTTTAAGATGGCAGACAGACAGTAATTTCATCTAAAAGTGTGCATTGCTTTGGAGACAAACAGGAAATTGAGCTGGGAGTTTGTAATATGGGTTTGGTGGTGATGTTCAGTGGGCCTGTGTACCATGAGTTATGACTTTTTTTCTTTAATACTTCTGTCAGATTCCTAATGCAGCAGGAAACACAGACGTGCACACACGGATATCCTCGACAGAAGTACATAAGCACTCTTTGAAGCAAATATGAGTATGCTTTAGCTTGAGATCATTAGCTTGATAAGACTTTGATTTAATGCCATCTTGAGTAATTTGTTAAATTTTTTTTCAATGGTTTCAGGTTATTAGCGCTAATTTTGCATTAGCATTAATTTGACTTTTTTTCCATTCCTTTAATCTCCCTCCTGGCTTCACAAACCAGTGATATACACACACACACACACACACACACACACACACACACACACAAAACACAAACACACACACACACAATCACACACACACAATCTCACACACACACACACACACACACACACAATCACACACACAATCACACACACAATCACACACAATCACACACACACACCCCTACCTTATCTCACACACAAGTACCAAAATAGTCTGCTGGTGCCATTCTGGAGTCTCTGATATACAAACTCACACTAGCTCTATTCTTGTAAGTCATTTCAGTCTGTTGTTATGGTACTGTTGAGCAAAGTGTAGGGTAGATGATGTCATGTACATGCAAGAAGAAAATTCTGAACTGGAAGCAGCTCCCCCATACACAATGAAACAAATTTAGGTCATTTAGATTAATCTGTTCATGTACAGTCAAAACAAGGCCACAGAGAATGAGAACAAGAGAGACCCAAGTATGTAGGGAAAATAAAATGATCAGATAAAGATATAATGGTCTGTTCGCGTCTCCCTCTTCAGTGTTCCATAAAACACCATTATACCATTTAATTCAGGGATGCACAATATTTCGGCCACCATATCGGTATCGGCCAACATGTTAATTTTTATCGGTCTGATTTAAAAAAAAAAAAAAAAAAAAACTTTGACCGATTATATTGAAACCAATAAATGGATTTCCTTCAGCTGAGACACTTCAGATGCGCACTGTTTGCCATGATGGATTTGAATTTCTTGAAATATGATTTCAATCACTTTGAAAAGGAAAATACAATTAAGTGCAACATGTCTGTCATATAAGCTACGTAAAATTATAATGAAAACGCTACTGTAAAAGTTCTGTGAATTCTTTGTGTGCCCATGTTTTATTATGGTAAGAAAAGCGCTTCAGTTTATCTCACAGTAAATCATCTTTAGCTTCAGCGTATGCAGCTCAAACAGCAATGCACGACATTAACTATGATTGGTACTGTCATATTATGTAACGTTATAAGAACATTTTTTGTAATAAAACGTTGTGAATTCTTTGGGTTGGGTACAGTGTGTTGTAATGGGAAGAGCGCATCCACAAGAGGAGTTACACATTCTGACTAGCATGTAACTTGGTTCAAGTTCACTTGTGCATTTGCGTCATTTTGTGCAGATGTAAGTTGTAATATTATGTTTGTGTTGTATAAATATCTGAATAATCTCATATAGGATGCGTTTAGTTGAGATAACCCACTTAACAAAGTGCTTCAGTTTACTGGTGTTCATTCAGCTCTTCACCTTCAGTGCATGCAGCTCAAACAGCAATGCTGTTATTTGAAACAGTAATGTTAATTTTAGATGTTTCTTTTTTCAAAAACATTGATGCATAATTATTATTAACTAACACTTTTATTTTTCTCGTATTTTAATCGACAATATGGTTTAATTAAAATCATGTCATTATTGTCCGTGCGGAGGCTCTTCCATTTTATTTATCCATGGCACATGCATTTTGATTCTTTATACATAAGTAATGTTGTCCAATGACTTGTTTGCATTATGAAGTCATTTTATTTTTTTTGTAAGGCAATAGATTAGGAGTGTAAAATTGAATTTTAAAACTTACACAGGTTTAGATATTTAGATATATATTGGCCAACATAACGGTTATCGGTTTTCAAATAAAATGAATTACGAGTTATCGGTATCGTCCAAAAATCATGACATTACACCCCATTTTTATAGCATCAAATAACTAACTAAAACCAAACTTATTGGAAAAACAGACACTTGAAAAACAGGGTGATAAGAACTACCTAAAATGACATTAACCATCTTCGGGAAAAAAAATAAAAAAAAAAAAAAATAATAAATAAATAAATAAATAAATATATATATATATATATATATATATATATTTGAAGTCTTATTAGATATTTTTTTTGTTTGGTTCACATCCTATTCGATTACATGGAGAGGACGGGGTTTATGACCTATACTGCAGCCAGCCACCAGGGGACAATCAAAATGTTTGATTTACTTTTCAGGACGTGTGCGGCACACTTCATTCATACCAGGGTTTTTCCTACATTGAAAATTTTTTGGCGGCCTCCAAAACGAGCTCCTCCCTCGTACGCGTGAACTCTCTCTGTCTTCAAAGTAAGCACCGTCTTTGCACTCTCTCTACCTCGCACATAATACTCTAAATCAACTGACACGATGCTAAAAGTTCAGAAGACTGAATTCTTGTTTCACAAGGCGCATTCGGAGAATGTTTTTCCTGAATAACCGCTGGGTGTGAATAGTGCTCAAAAGAACATCACCTCATCTTCTTTGACAGGCGTCCCGCACATGCAGCTGACATAAACCACACTTTCAGTAAACAAAAAGAAAATCCTATCCAGTGATGAAGTGTTTTCTGTGTTGACAAATCTTTTGCGATGTCCTAATAACAGTCACAATTCGCACGCAACGCGTCAACGTCCGCTAATGTCCGATTCGTGACCTAATGACTCATTTGAACCGATTCATTTTAATGAATCATGAAAACAACTGATCTACCCACACGGTCTATAACGAATCATTTACTCGAACAACTAGCCTTAATAATCCACAGTATTTTCAGGTTATTTAAATGACAATGTGTAGTAAATTAGGCCTACCTATAAAATCAGTTAGTTTAGACTGGAGGGAGGTGAAACCAGAACAAAGTTGTTGTTAGCTAGGTGCATTCAATTGTATATGGTAGAAAATTATATTATTAGTTAATGTAACTTTTTAATGCTACTTTTTAATACTGATTATTAATTATTATTATTATTATTATTATTTTTATACATACCAAAATCATTTTCAGGTCTAGCCAAGAAGAATCTTCTCTTACAAAGCTATGAAATCACAGATTTTTTTGCAAAGAGGGCAAGAAAGAATTACAGTGAGAGTGATGGGTACTTTATTGTCAGTATTGGGCTCGCAGATCACGTGGGTAGGGCACTTTTTACTGTTTGTGTGAATGACCATGTCTGTCACCACCGAAGACTATTTTTGACCCAGGAAAAACCCTGCGTACATACGTGTATAAATATATTCCTACTTATCGCTTCCACCTACTTTACTATCTAGGTTCTGGAGTCTCCTCTTTGCAGAGGAGACTCTCTCCCTTGTGGAGGGTGAGGGGAAAATAGGGCGAGACGGATGTGTAAGACCTGGGGGCGCTGCAGGACTTTGGAGTTAATGTTTTATTTTCGGCTCAGTGCGGCTCCGACCCAGCGCAACACTAACGTGGGTAACGCAGCCTTGGGGTAGAGACTCCAGAGGGAGAAGGGAAGTCAAGCTACCTTTGCCGTGAAGTTAGCCAGATAAGGCGCCTCATTTTTCTCTGTGATTTATGACTGTTTTTGTTTCCTGGGAATGGGATGATGAATTTGTTTTCCAGCGTTTTTAATGCTCAACTATGAAAGAGAGAGAGACAGCCTGCCCACTCCCCTTTTATGCCGCTTATGGCTCAAACAAGTGGATGATCGTACATGTGTTACTTCAGCAGCGTTGCTTTTCAGCGTGACTGACCTGTATTCCCTTCACAAGCATACATTACTCTAATTCTCGTTAATATTTAACACTGGCTAACTTCTGATTTTCATATGCTCAGCACTGTTATATTTCTGCAACGTCTGTGGTCAGGTATTCTGCATATTGCTATGCTCTTGAAGGTCAGTTTGAATGCATTAACCTTGCTATGGGTTTGCATCAGATATTTTAAAAGAAATTACTTGCATGACAGTCATTTGCCTCTGTAAGGAGTAGATGGTTAGTTTGTCTCATTCACTATTTAGCCGTAAAACAGAAAGGGATAAGGGGGGATAAAGGGAGATAAGAAATGAAATGGAGATATAAGAGAGAGAGAATGTGTTTGAAGAGTGTGGGAGGATGCTAATGAAAGTGAAGGGTTGCTTCCGGGGGTCAAACAGACCAAGCTCTCACATTTTCACATCAATCACATTTTTTCTCTTTACATTTGGTGAAACCTAGAAAAGGAAAGATTTGCACCAGTCCTCTGCGCTTGAGAGGCCGACTGCTTTCTGTTCATTGATCCTGCCCATATTTATTAATAAAAAAATGCAACATGAACAGTAAGGCAGGGTTTTTCAAACTTTATGATTCCAAGGACCCTCAAATTTGATCCTTTACCTAAATTTTATGGCAATGAAATTTTAAAAATGAAAAAGACGATTTAAATTTTACATTGTGACTTCAAATCTCACATTGTGATTTTGTTTTTAAACCTTCTATTCTTTTACCTTTAATCTTTACATTTTTAATTTACTATTTATTTATTTATTATTTACTTCCATAGAACCTTATAGTACATTATAGTACCCACTTGTGGTCACTGGTTCCTAGTTAGAAAACTGCACTCAAGTATAATAAGGGTCATAGAAATGAGATTGAGATATGGAGTTTGTTAGAAATGTGGATATTTCAAAAATCTGGTAGGGTTTGTTTCATTTAAAGCACATAATGTGAAACTTTCTGTCCGTTTGGCCTTATCTTTTAAGGGTTAAGGACCTAATCTCCTTGAATAGCTAATTGAAACTTTAGTTAAAAAGCCACAGGCATAGGGAAGGTGAAGGACAGAAGTATAAAGACAGATGAGAGAAAAGAGAACACACAAAAGGGAGTTAAGAGCAAACCATCTCATGCTTATTTTCGACATGTTTTCCCCGGAATGAATGTGCCACTTTATGTGATTATGAGCAGTGGGACACAGCTCTCAATGCTGCCTCTCTTGATTGGAGCCTCCCGTGGCGGTAAAGTGTTCTGCCTTTTGTTTAAGACTGCCGTTCTACCGGCACTTGTGGGATTGATTAATATTGTTATTCAGTCACGAGCGTCCATCTCCAGATGTTCTGCTTTTGTAATCGAATGCTCCTTCGAAGGAGGGGGCAGGAAAAAGGGAGAACATAGGAGAAAAGAAAAAGCGAGCTGCTGTTTGATGTCAGGCTTACTGATACAAAAGGGCCTAGTAATGATTGCTTTCACTTGGGCTGATCATACCAGCTGCATCCCTTACTTCTGAGAAGAGAGAGGGAAAGAAATAAAAATGATTCTGTAGTCAGACGGCCAGACTTGGATGCTCATTTCATACAAGGAATTCTTAAGAGATTTCACTTCTGATAACTTCACATGGTGGTAGATAACAGTTGTTTGGGAGAAAGTGTTTTGCTTGATTTGCTGTCTGTGAGAATATGTGAGATTTCAACAGGGTGTGTAGGAGGGTGCCGCATCTAACCTCTTCACTTTTCCGCCCGCCTCATTCTCACACACGCCGGCCTATCTCCGCCGCATCGTGTTGACAGGAACTAGCACCCTGTTGGTTTGAAGGGAGTCACCCTTGCTTTTTCAGCTGCCATTCTTTGATTGATTATTCCTGTCTTCTGCTCTGGGTGTCACCTGCTGATTATGAGAGAATATGGTTCTGCAAGTTATGCATTTCAAGAAAGCTCTTGTCAGGACCCTAGGCCTGGCCTGCTCTGTATCATTCACTGCCTGCTTCCTGTAAGTAAGTGTATAAATTGAATTGTGCTCTCTCACGTTGCAACCTTATTCTTAACCTGTCAACATCTGGCAACCCACCACCTCTACCAATTGTCAGTGTCAGGCCCTCCCATTAATGTCAGCATATATGATGTTACTGAATAACAGGGGTGCAATGATAAATTTATTTTTTAATGTAAGCCCGGGGTGTTTAAATTACAGCTTTGGTGCTGATGTGAAGAATAATTGATTGCGTTGTAGCGTAATTGGTTGTCATTTTTTCTTCACTTTGTTGTTCATACTAGAAGCTGTTCATTTCTTGTCATCCTCCTACATTTTTTAGATTATGATGTTGCCTTAAATAAGTAGTTTATAATTTGTTAGTTCACCCAAAATTGAAAATTGTCATGTATTCACCCTCATGTCGTCCCAAACCCGTAAGACTTTCGTTCATCTTCGTAACACAAATGAATATATTTTTTAATGAAATCTGAGATTTCTGTCCCTACACCACAACTGCTTGGACAGATCTTAAAACTAATCCATATGAATTGAGCGGGTTAGTCCAAATTTATTGAATTTTGAACATTTAATTTAGGCTTTTATTCACAATTATCAATGCACACATCAGTTGTGGTAAACGGAAGCTCAAGCATGCAAGCATTGATGTGCAAGAACCAATAAGGTTCATTCTTGTGTTTTATGCAGCACATTTGAGCTTCTGAAAAAACCAATGAGGTTTGTTTTTGTGCATCGAACAGGTGCGGTTGAGCTTCTGTTTATGTTCGCTGATCAGTGTTTATATGTGAATAAACACGTTAGGAGGGTGAGTAATTGATAACAGAAATTTTAATTTTGAGATTATTTTAATGCATATTTCAACCAGAAATGGCTTTTACAATCCATTCTACATTCATAATATGATGTATTAAGTGGAATGTGGTAATTAATGCTTATCTACACAAACATTCAAAAGGTTTGGTTGGGTAAGATTTTTTTTTTTTTTTTTTTTTTAATAAATTAATACTTTTATTCAGAAAAGACAGACTAATCAAAAGTGACAGTAAAGAAAGGCAAAATATTGAAGAAGATTATTTAAAATAAATTCTGTTCTTTTGAACTTTATATTCATCAGTGTCCTGAAAAATTCCTGGATTAATGGCTGCTGAAAATTCAGCTTTGCCATCACAAAAACAAACATTTCAGTTTTTATTGTAATTTTAATCAAATAAATGCTTCCTTCCTTGCGCATAACAGCAAAAAAACAAAAAAACAACAACACAATCTTAATGAGTCAAAACTTTTGAACAATAGTTTATACTTAACTTGCTTGATTTTCAGCTCTTATGTCTTTATCTCTTTTTCTATCCCCTCAAGTTAGTTTTACTTTTAGTCTTAAATGCTGTCTGTTTTTATGTAAAAGTATATTTAAATCAGCAGCATGGTTGTTTAAGACACTGTGCAAAGTAAACTAATGTAAAATAAATAAATAAAAAAAACAAAAACAACTTCTCTCATTGGCTATCTTACTCCTTGTGTTGATCCTGTTTGCATTCCATTACACTTCACTATTTCTCCATTCCTGAGAAACTACTTGATTATGCCATTTTGCCAGAAATTTGCTCTGGTTGACAATCCTCCCATCCTGATTTTTCAATTACTGGCACTTTCCCAATCTTATTCCATCCATAAAAAAAAACGGAATAACCCTACAAATGAGATGAATTCAGCATGAGGGCGACGTAGCGTCTAAATGCATTTTTCTCGCGGAAACTGACATTGTCTTTAAATTACCGCTCATTTGAGTGTTTTGACACGTCCGTGCCTCTTTATTCAGCTAAACTAACAGTTCATTTCATCCATAATAACCAGCATCATTGTCGTCATTTTGATTTAGACATGAGCTGGAATCCCATCAGCAAATGAATTTTGTTGATGGACTACTACACTCCCCTTCTCTGTTTTCTCTGCTCCAGTCCGATTTGACAAATTCAATTCAGGGTGAGCCCCCCTTTTGCTTCACCTTGAAAATTCACACAGGCATACATGCTAGGATTTGATTAGTGGATGCTTGGAGGCATGCGGCTTGTTGATTAGAATTGGACGAGGACTGCATTTTGATGGGAACAGACATTACACTGACTCTTGCTCTCTCTCTCTCGCCACATAAACACTCTCTGTATTGCCCTCGTACCTTCTCTGCGAACCTGCTTTGATTCTCTGCATAACTCTCTACTTTTTTGCCGTCTTTTTCCGTACTCTGTCGCTCCCTCATCAGCTCCATCCTTCTTTCTCCTCCTCATCTCCTTCCCTCATGATCATTTGTTTCGTTCCCCTCTCCTCCCAGTGGGAAGCCCCATTCCTGGCCATTGGCAGGTTCTCTAATCAATGAGATCAGGGGAAAAGCTGGTGAATGAAAGAAACCAATGGCTTTTTTTGTATGCAGCTACATATTACTCAGCTCTCTGCTGATTATTGTTACTGTGGAACATTTACCTCTGTGGTGAGATGTGATTAACCAGATCTTAGGGGGCCTGAGCCCTCAACTCCCATCGCAATCAGCTGCAATACCTAAAAGACTGGCCAAGATTTCATCTTCCTTTCACACCTCTCTACGACTACAAGTTAAATATGTTCAGAGAGCCTTATTCTGTCTACGTACACCCAAGAGACCCCATGTACTGGAAATCATTACGATCCCTTTGGTGTAGCTGAAGCAAGGGGAAGTTACTGAACAGAAAGATATAAAGGAAGGCGTGGGGGAGTGGGAAAGAAAAAGAGTAGCATGTAGATCCATATTTAGTACATGGTGGCTTGTATCAGGTCCCTTCATCATAGCTTCTCAGGTCCCTGGGTTCCAGCTACAGTACGACAGCATCCTTCTATGTTGAAGAAGCCAGAGATTTGATCCTCCTACTTTTGCATAGGAAGGACTGTGCTTGTAACTCAAGGGAAATGGTGACATGTATTCACAATATATGGTGGTAGGTACATATGCACACAATATCATGTTTTTTGGATTTAGTGCCAACAAAGCATTTTATGTTGTGTTCAAACAATTTGTGTGCACCTTTAAAGTGTAATATATTGCAATATGTGTATACCACATCTCTTATTTTCTGAGATATATTTTGTGATTTATTTTCTTCATTTATATTAGTGTTGTCAAAAATATTGATCTTTCGATATGTATCGATGCTGAAATAACTGAACCTGTTCCAATACTCCTTTTCTGCAGTAACGATTCACCAATGTCAGCTGCGCATTCTCGCTCTCTCTTCTCTTTGATGGCAAATTGACACACCTTCATCCTCACTCACTCCTCTCATTCGCTCTAGTTGAATAGTGCTTGTATTGAGCATAATTTTAGTAATTCCTGCAGGTTTTGTGTTCACATTAAAAGCGTGTGCACCACTGATCTATATAAGTGCCGCATAAAGCCACATCTCAAACAGCTTGTGAGTAACAAATTAACTTATTTTTTGTGGCTTACTGCGCTTAAACGGCCAAGTACATACAAAATTATGTCGAAATGCCCATCTTGCATTTGAACAGGATCATACAAAATGCATGTTATTTTTTATTTAGTACTGTTCTGAATAAGATATTTTACATAAAAGATGTTTCCATATAGTCCACAAGACAAAAAAATAGCTGAATTTATAAAAATGACCCCACTCAAAAGTATACATACCCTTGAAAACTTTTGAACAGGATGAAGATTTTTTTAATTTAGTACTGCTCTTTGGAAGCAACAGAAGATACTTACATGTTTCCCAGAAGACAAATTAAGTACAATTTACCTTAATCTTCAATTTTTTTTTGTGACGAAGGACTTATTATGGTGCAAACTTTCTGTCTGTGAAACTTCACAGACATCAATCCTGCCACTGCTCAGCTAGGAGAGCACTTCCTCTCAGTCTCATCGGACCATCTCTGTATTGCTCTCTGTATTGCTCTCCGTTTTACTTTAAACAGCATTATCTTTCTCTCTCTCTCTCTCTCTCTCTCTCTCTCCTCTGTTCTCTTCTATTCTCCAGTCCACCTTAGTTTCCAGTTTCCGGGTTGTGGTCAATTTCGGTTGTAATTTAGCCTTGGAAGCACACCCACTCCTCTTGACACTGGTTTTCTGAAAATTGGCTATTGATGCTCACCGCTCTTCTACACTTACACTGAGGCAATTTCACACAGTTCTGTGAGACCGTACTCAACCCAGCCTACTATGACTGACATGATCAACAGTTCATAGTATGGCAGATGAGCTTTTCTCTTGTTCTTACCTGACTGAGTTTAGTGGGCTTAACCGCCAATTTATCAGCGATTCTCTTTGGCCACTATGGACTTGAAAATTGTGTGAAATTGGAGTGTAAGTTTGTTTTTTAGGTGTTTGTGGAAAAGAGTGAGGCTTGAAATTCTTTCAATGAAGTTTACCTCTGTCTTAAGGATGTTGAACAAATTGACGGATAGATGCTTGCATGCATGCATATTATTGCCAGAGTGGAAGTTTAATTTGAAATTGCATTTTTTTTTATGTTTAATCTATTTAGACAAAATAGGATTTTTTCATATAAATAAATTTTTATTATTGTCTATTTATTAATTACTGGCCATAACATGAAAAACTGTAAAAGATGTATCATGCCTGAACAAGATTTTTCACCTATACTTATAGTTTAATGTCATTTAGTATATTATATTATTTGGCTATGATACTCAGATAATATAATTTGCAAAGTATTGTATTTGAATCTCTTCTTTGTTGGGCTATGTTATTATTGTTACATCCAAATAAAAGCTTATGTTTGCAGAAACATCTGTTACAGGCTGCAGTTATAATTGAATGAACTCTGTAACCTGCTTGCTACACACAATGGGTTAATCGGTTTGTTTATGCTTATTGAATTCTCTCATTATTAATCAATGCCTCACTCGACACGCTTCCCCTCTCGTTATTGGAGAGTTAAATTTCCGCCGTGGCAATTCCCACAGACAATAGAGGCCGAATCAATGGAGATGTAGAGCGCGAGATTGCGTCTGAATGGAATTAAAATAAACATCTTTGCTCTATTAGCAATGCCTTTCACTTTTTGCTCCAGGGGGAGAGCTTAATTTGTTGAAGAAGGTGGAATCTAGTGACATTAAATGGGCTCTGACAAACTCCGCTCTGATAAAGCTTATTGACCCTTATGGTTCAGTCCTGGTTTGCAATACAGTCTGGTTTATTTAGGTGATATAATGCACAGACTTCAGTTGTGCATATATTGTACTTCCACTATATATATATATATATATATATATATATATATATATATATATATATATATATATATATATATAAAAAAAATAATCTAATATCTACCTAGAATGTTTTTTGCACACTATCAGAATTACACTATCATTTTTTTTTTTTTTTTTTTTTTTCTCCCCTTTCTAGCTGGGTGCAAAGTTTTGGCCATGAGGGTCTGGGCCTCCTGTTGGATACACTGGAGAAGCTACTTCTCAAAAAACAGTAAGACACATTTCATTATCATATTTCGTAAGCAAAGGCTTCCTACTAGGTTTCAAGCTAGTTGTGTTCTTTACCCTCAGCATGTGTCCTGAGCTCTGTACAGTTTGTTAACTAAACTCTTTGACTCTGTTTTTGTGTTCTTGTAACCCACTGAGCTCCTCCCGCATTCACTCACTGTGTCTTTCTTTTGTGTTTTTTTTTTTTTTTCCAGCCAAGAAAAGGTGGATAAGAAGAGTCAACACAAAGTCATTCAGTGCCTCAAGGCCTTTATGAACAACAAGGTAATAACGTCACCGAGCTGCGGGTTCACTTTATAACTACCTCCCACTTGAGATAGCTCTTATGTCATATTGGACAGTTATCAGTTTTCAAAGACCACATACAACCTGAAGCTGAATATTGTTGTGACTCTTCTTCTTAGTGTGAGATCTACTGCTTTTTCTTTTCTTTTCTTTTCTTTTCTTTTCTTTTCTTTTCTTTTCTTTTCTTTTCTTTTCTTTTCTTTTCTTTTCTTTTCTTTTCTTTTTTCTTTTCTTTTCTTCCATTTTACTGATATTTTCAGCACTTTCACAAGTCTTTTTTGCTATTTTGACAAAATCTCATTTATGTCAGCCAGATCGAGAACATTACTTTAGTGGCCAATCAGCAGAATTTGTAACAATGAACTTGAATTTGTTGTTTGTAATACATCACAGAAAACCAAAATTTTAAGTTTTCAAGGCATAACAATAGATTGAATAGTAAGTTGCAGTGTAGCACTAAAATAAGCCAAAGCTTTGCAGGTTGCGTGAGGTCAAATTATCTCAAGTCATTTAAACTGTTTTACTACTTTTCATAGTAGAGGAATATGTAATGTGTGAAATTTATTGTCATTTCACTCAATAGTGACAAGTCTAGAATCACTGATGACATAGAATATGTGGAATGAAGAAAAAAATGTATCATTTATCTGCTGTGGATGTATTTCATAAGTTTCAGATGTACTTTTTTTTGAAGTAGAAATCTCATCATTACCCTAAAGCACCAGCTTCAAACAAGACTCATTCCAACCGCTGTTGTGTGTCAGCCGACCCCTTCATCAACTGGCGCGTTACATCTCCGCTTACTCACCGTGCGCCCGCTTCTCCCCGTTGGACACACATACCTGCGGCAGCTTTCAAATGGTCAGGAGCGATAAGAGCAGAGCTTCAGATGAAGGGGGTTGCAGACAGCCACCACTCTGAACTCGGGAGGGGGTTATTCTGCACGGCCGAGGTGGAGAGGTCTGAGGGGGCTTTTGATGATTTGCACAGTCCTGTTAGAGAGAGGCGTTAGAAGTGGATCTCCAGTGGTGTCTCTGATGATGTTGAGATAGCCCGGGGTCTGAGGAGTTACCCCGCCTCGTGCACACATACATACATACACGCATACAGACAGAGATCTGTGGTGTTTTGATCCGTGTTCATTCGCTGGGTATGTGGCAGATGTTAGACAGACATGTTGTCAGGTGTCAACATATCCCATGGTGTTTAAGTGAAGATGAACTGATCTTATCTGAGAAGCTGTTAGCAGTCATCTATCAGCCTTGCTAACTGGTCTAACTCTGTGTTTGGTTATGGTGTTCATCAATGATATTTTCTTAAAGTAAGCATCACTGTTACAGTGCATCGCTATTAGAAATTTCAAAGGAAAAAAAAAAATGCACTGATTTTTTTTTTTTTTCCCGTCTGTATCAGTCAATATTGAATCTATATTGTCGATATTAGATATTTATGCATCCTACTTTCCACTATTTTTATGTTTATATTACATTTTGCTTTTATCTTTGCTGTAATCTAATGCTCAGTTAAAGTAAACAATTGTTTTTAGTGTTTTATTTAGGTAGCATAGCATAGAATATCAACGGAGCTATTATTTATCAATTAATTGTGTTAATAAAATTGACTTATCAGTATTGGCCAAAATGCTAGTATTGTGAATCCCACCAAAAAGTACCCACATATTAAACTTTAGCATGTAATTTAGGTAAAAAATACAACAATAATAATAACAATATTGTGAAATATTAATATAATTTAAAATAACTTCTCTATTTGAATATATATAAAAATGTAATTCATTCCTGTGACGCAAATCAGAATTTTTAGCATCATTACTCCAGTCGTCAGTTTCACGTGATCCTTTATAAATATGCTGATTTTGTGCTCAAATATTTCATATTATCCATGATGAAAACAGTTGTGCTACTTAATATTTTTGTGGAAACTGAAATTTTGATTAATAAAGTTAAAAGAACAGCATTTATTTATTTATTTATTTATTTAAAAAAAAAAAATTTTACAATATAAAAGACTTTACTATCACTTTTGACAATTTGAATGCATCCTTGCTAAGTACAATTATTAATAAATAATATACTAAATAATAGTATTAATTACTTTCAAAAAATAAAAATTAAAACGGGGCACTAAAAACACTCAGAACATATTTGCAGCCCCATAGCAAAGCCTTGGCAACCACCCACAATGCCCTAGGAACATGTTTGTGAGATTTATACATTATTGAACAAAAAAAGGTAAAAATCTTACCATTATTTACAGTATGTAATGATCCCCACCCCAGGAGCTTCACAAGTTTTTATTTTTTATTTTTTTTTTTATGTGTGTGTGTGTGCATGTGATTGTATTCATTTGTCTCGTCATTGACTGTAATTGACACGCCATTTGTTTAAAATGGAAACAAAGCAATTAAGTGCATCAGTGAATCTTTCAGTTGTAAATCTGTCATGGTCACCCACTGAGGAAATATAAATGGGTTGAGGCCATTGTTGTTTTCCTGAGGCCTGTTTCTGTAAGATCAAAGAAAAACAGTCACTGCATCTATTTTTGTGTAGTCATTTTGGGAATTAATTTGTTGGAGATCCCAGTTGTGTTTTCTGCAAGTTTCAAAATCCACTACACATACCTCTCAGCCCTAAAGGTCTGGTTTAATCCCAAGCACCCGACAGGTGCCGAGAGCCTTATTTACCCAGAGGCTTGTCACCGCTCCAGACCTCTCACTTTAGCCCCGCACCATCATGGGACGTATTCCACCCATGTTGCCTGCCAGCCAGGTGCTCCCGTCCAGCTGTCACCAACTCCCACCAAATGAAGACAGAAAATGGCTCAAATATGTTTACATCCATTACTGTGCGTAAACACTGTGATAACGCGTTATCTCCCCTGTGCCTCTGAGGCGGGAAGGATGTTTTCATATCCAAGTTTGCATAAAAAACTGCAGAAACATCTGTTCTGAATGACAACAAGTCTGAGATATGGCAGTCTGAGCCATTAATTGGCATGAGTTATGGAGCAATTAACACAACTTGGTGAATTTGCTGTCCTAAAGCTTTTTAGTCAGAAATTAATTCACTCAGCATGATTCATGTCTTGAAAATTGCTAAACTTTAGTCACAAGTTGTTTTGTTGTTTTCTTTTCAGCTGATTTGGGTCTTCCAAATGTAGCATCACACATGATGACCCATATTTATATTTGTTCATTTCTAAATAAGCAGATCATGCAATTTCAGAAATAGTCTTTTAATTTTCAACGAGACCAAAACTTTTGTGATTTTTTTTTGCCAAGTGAATCTCTTATACCTAAAGATTGACAGAGTAGAGAAATATAATCTTTTAAGTTACAGCAAAGTGTTTTGAATTAATGAGAAATTCGTCCTGTGGATTTGGTACTGCGGTCGTCATTAACCGAACCCCCTGTGTTCAGACGTGGATATTCTCCCCTCTTTGACTCCTCGCTTCTCTCTGCGGGTCTCGATCTGCTCTTGTCGTTCCAGACCCCCAAGGCTTTTCTGTCCTGTGTCTGTGTTCTTCATTCACCTTTATGCTTGCCATTTCTTTCTTTCTTTTTTCACCCTCCCTCTCTCTTTCACGCTACTATTAACATATCCCTGATCGCAGTTTTGTCATTACTTCAAGGACGGAGCAACAGGCAGCTACGTCATGTCCTTCTTCGGTTCCTCCACTTTTAAAGAGTCACCTCTAATTTAAAAGTAAAACTCTTCTCCAAAATGACTACTGTGAATTTAATGCATCCCTCAATATTTTATATAGCTTAATATGTTTACAATAATGAACCCTTAATGTTTGATTTATTTTTTGTTGAATATGGTTAAATAATTATAAGTAATAATCATTTGTTATATTTTATTTTATTATTTTATAATAATTTGCAGTAATTAGATTTGTATATTATTTAATTGTTTATTTTATATTTTTTTTATTTAATTCTTAGTTTAGTTTTCTTTTTTTTTTTTTTTTGCTCCTTTTTAGCTCTCTGTTTTGTGCAGTAATTCTTTGTAAGTCATTACATTCAATTCAGATTCACTGAATAGATTTTTTTTACTCAGACGCTGGAGATTTAGCAGTGTCACCACGGAATAGCATCGCAGGAATCACTGAGTTACACTGGGTTATGAATTACATAAGCTTCTTATTTCTGTCTGTCTGCAGTATGGCCTGGAGCGGATCCTTGGAGAGGAGACGAGTCTGGCACTCTTGGCCCAAGCCATTGACCCTTGTCAGCCAGCCATGATGACAGATGTGGTCAAATTGCTTTCTGCAATCTGCATTGTGGGAGAAGAAAATACGTAAGCCTCCCGACTTGCTTTTTTCCAGCCTTTCAGTTGAAATCAATCTGGTTATGATGCAATTATTGTTCTTACTTATTTCAGCCTCATTTCATTATTTAATAATTCAATTATTTAGTTTCTATTGGAGTTTATGTCCCCATTGTGATATTTAACCTCAGCATTCTTAAATAGGGTATCAAATATTTATTTCATATATTTTTTTTAGTGTTCAAATGCATTTTTTGGTCACTGTTTGTTGAAATACTTCATATCATGGCATCATAAGTCTGGCAGTTTTTTTTCTTTAGCTGCTGTGTTTGTTTTAGCGCCCTTTCTGCAAACCAATTATACATTAGTATAGCCTTGTACATATTCTTACTGATGCTTTTTCCTTTTTTGTATTTTTTGTTTGGTCTTTTTGCATTGAGATTATATGCACACATTTAGCTTGGATGCATGAAGGATTCATCAGGACTACTTCATCAAAACACACTCTTTTTATTTTTTAAAAAATTTTTTTTTATGAATATCAGCTCCATGTAAACAATAAAAAGGTGCAATTGTCTTTTATGAAAAGTATTTTGGGAGCAGTAAGCGCATTTAAAGTGTCCTCCGTACCATTGAAAAGTGTAATCCCAGCATAACTCTCTGCAAAAAATGTGCAACCAAATCAAAGCCGTGATCCTTACTTTTACTTTTTTCCTGCATGAAGTTTGGAGAAGGTCCTTGAAGCCATCACCACGGCAACAGAGGGAAAAGGGGTGGCTCGCTTTAACCCTGTCGTCCAAGGCCTTAGTGTTCGCTCCGTCCAGTTACAGGTAAACGTTCACTGCTCCTCATATGCCTACTTGTTCACTCATCCTCTGCTGATACATTTCTATCAATGCCCTCAGGACCTTTAATGGTAAAATACACATTCAGCCAAATATATATACATATACCTATGATAAATGCAAAAGAAAGTGAAACTGCTCTCAGGCTCAACTGGTGCCAATTTCTAAAGAAAACGAAAATAGGATCACTGAGATCTGAGTATTTGCAATATATATATATTCCATTTTTCCCTTATACACACAAATATGAAATGTTGGAGAAATGCAAATATGCTTTTAAATATGAAACTAAGACACCAATAGGGCGGTCTTGATGAGTAAATCATTGAGCCATTCATTCAACCGATTCTTTCAAACTGCTGATTAATTCGAGAATGAAACAAGAATCATTCTCAGCCAGAAATGTTTGGAGGCCGAAGTTTGGATGACTTCCTTGTTATTTTTTGTTATTGACATTTCAGTCAGGCTAGTTATCTAGTCAGGCAAGTAAAATTGTCCCTCACTTGCCCCTTCAAAAAATCCTCTTGACCCTGACAAGCGGACAAGCATTAGTGTCAAGCACAATTATATACATATAATTTAATATGAATAAGTAAATAGAATTTTGCAATTTAGTTTATATATGTTTAATTTATAAAAAAGATCACCTTTAATAAGACACTTTAATATGCATTTTCTCAGTTAAATCTTTTGTTTTAAGGATGTTTTCATTGGAAAACAAGTCAAAAGATTAATGATTAAGAAAAGGATTTTTTTTTTCATTGATTGCACAAATATCACTGTTAAAATTACTAGTTGTCTATTAATTAACACTTCAGTATAAAACAACCCATTTTCACAGTGATGTTCACACTATTGTGACAGACTGGTGTTGAGTGCATTGCTCAGGTGGGGAAATACATTTCCTTTATATACTATTCCATTTTGAAAGTTTCCCTCAGAGATTTGAGGGCCGCTAAATGGTCATGCTGAGATGAAGCACCAGCAATTTGCCTGATAGTGACTTCAATATAACGATGAAGTCACAGGCCCTGAATCACCTCTAAAACGCAATTTACACTTTAAAATCCCCTGGCATCTGCGTATAGAGGCCTACACTAAAAAAGGATCAGAAAACAAATGAGCAAGTCTGCTTGTTAATGATCAGTCTTTTATACAACGCATTCCAAATGCTTATATAAGTAAAAATACTCAGTGCTCCTTTAAGCCGTATGGTGCTTATGCAGACATAAAATTGTTTTTTAAATTTAATATAAATTAAACGTTATAAAACTAACTTTATATCCTGCCACTTTCTGAGAAATCAGCATGACCTTTTGTTTAGCTAGCATGCTTAGGGGCTCAGGACATTTATAAGATTAGTGCTGCCAGCACTTCATTTGCATTGTAAAGCACAAACTGGCATTAGTCAAACATCCCTGATGAGATTTAACATAATCATTCCATATATAATTAATAATTTGATTAGGGATATTTAGTCCTGTGCCTGCAAGTAAGACAGAAGTGCACCATGAGTCAGGTTCAGAATATATAGGTGTAAAAAGACTATCTGTATGTCTGTTATTCTGTCTGTCTGTCTGTCTGTCTGTTGGTCGGTCTGTCTGTCTGTCCGTCATTCTCTTTCTCTCTCTCTGTAAAAATGTATAATTTTCAAGGACCATTCAGATCTCTGACACCTTGTTGTGTCCCATACTTTATCTGAATGTTTTTAGTTTTGACTGTCTCTGGGCTCTGGCTCTCTTGTTGAACGCATTATAAGTGCCCTGTTCCTTTGCAGTGTGGTGGCCCTACAGAACAACTTCCACTGATTTGGCCGCGTTAACTGCACGGCTTCATTGTTGAGGCTGATCAAAGTATCTGTGTTTTAGTTTAATTGGTAGCAGAGGGAGGTGAAAGAGAGGCATCGAGCTTTCCCTTCAAATATGTATAGAGCGAGCACATGTTCACATACTTTCTCATATCCAGCATTTAGGATAAACCACTACGTCAGCAGTTAATGTTACAGCTAAAAAATATATTCTTTTGACATAATGGCAGAATAGAATGCTTTAATGTGACCTAGAGAGCAACATATTTAGTAGTGCTGTGACTCTAGAGCACTTAGTACAAAACATTATGTTTAGCATTAATCAACGCACTAATATCTCCTCTTCCAGCCCAAAAGCGTTTTATACTGTTGAATAGTTAATACAAAGCAATTGCGTGCAGTACAATAGCAGGTCACACAGAAAACAGCCCCTTTTTGGCTGGTTTCTCTCCATTTGATAGAAATTGTTTAAATGAAAGGAGAAATACAGCCCCAAAATATCCAAGACACACTGGTGAATATCTATGAAGGCCAACTGGTGTGTTTCGAGGCCTCTAGTAATGTTCTATTGATTGTCTGGTTATTGTTCCATTTTGCTAATAGACAGCTGTGATCTCCTTTATCCGCATAAATCATTTATCAAAGACTGTTATCGCTGAGAACAGTTTGGGAGTTTTCTTTAGGGTTTCTCTTTCTCTCCACTCTCCTGTTTTTGCTTGAGATATATTTAGGGGCTGTTTCTTCAAATAGATGCTCTTAGAGACACACACCCAGATAAAGTGCATAAAGTTCAGTTTGTTTATGTAGGAGTGAGAGGCAGGGAGCGCTCAGGGTCAACCATAGACTGCACAACAGCTTTATTTTTGAAGAATTTCAGGAGAGCTCAAGGATACCAAGTATTTTCCTTTTGCATGTGTCTGTGTTCTCCTCCATGAGACTTAGTAAATGATTGAGCATGTTGTTTTATCACTACATAATTTGTGTTTTCATGTCTACCTCTAGTAGATATTTCTTTTAGCACTGTATTACCCTGAGCTAATGGAGAGTGAGTGATTCTCACAGGAACAGATTTTCTCTTTCTCTCCCCATTCTGTCCTCTCACCACTCCCATCTCTCACCAGGCATGTGAAGTAGGCAGATTAAGAAGAGAGTAAAGTTATTAATGGCAGATATGTTTTTCTTTTCCCTCATGAAATCTGTCAGCAAGTGTCTCTTTTAGACTCAGCTTTGCTGAGATTGCTCCTGCAGTTCAATTACTGATCCACACAAATATGAATACAATGTCGTCTCTTAAATTTAAAGGTTCTGCTTATGAAAGACTTATTCTGCCCAAGCAGATCTTAAGCAATAAAAGCTATTTCTTTTTGTTTTTTGCTATGTGAAAAATATCATCATTATACCTTACCTGACTAATTTTTATTCTTGTTTTGGACCTTTCGAGTTTAGAATTAGAAATATTGCCTACAGTTCTTTGGGCATACGAGTAAAAATATTGATTCTTTGATTAATCAGCTGGGGACTTTTATGAATCAGTTCTTTGTAGTGAATCAAAATCATACAGCACAACCAGCATAGTCTGATTCACAAAAAATTACTCTTAGGAGCATGCTTATTTAGTGCATCACTCAAAAGACACAGGAGTTACTGTTTGAATCATCGATGAACTACATGAATTATGAATTGTCATAATATTTATTCAGTCATTTTTTTAACCCTTTATATTAAGATTATAAATGTTCCAACTTATTTTTAAGGCTGAGTAAAAATATTGATTCTTCAGTTTGTCACTACTCTATTGAACTGGTGACTCCTATGAGTCTGTCCTTTTAATGACTCATTCAGAAGACTCATGAACTCAGAAGTTAGCGTTAAATCAGTCTGATGAATCCTTTACTGAATAAACTCGTACCAGCCCTGTGCCATCGCAACCTGTTCGGGTGAGACTCACCACTATAAATAATCTAGGATCAGTGTGGTTTGTATAATAATCAATTATTGCATCATCAGACATTGAACATGAAGTACAGACACACAAGGCCATACAGACAATTCACTGTCTGTTCAATATGCCTCAGTCCTCTGAATGCACCAGTGCCTTAACTAAACTCTTCCACACACACACACACACACACACACACACGTGTGATTTAGGGTGTCGCGGAAAAGGCTGATCGATAATTGATGATCTGTGTTGCTTGAGGAGATGAATAGTAGTTTTTGACTGAGATGATGAAATCCTTTATGTTGGCTGAGAGCTCTGTGAGAGTCATAAACCACTGTGATGCACTTCAACAGGTCCGAACTGCAGTCTTATATACATTCCCCTAAAACAAGCGGTCTTCTGCTTCAGTGAGACATTTAAGACCATGATGCTTTGCGTTTAAATTAAGCCATGTGAATTAGTGATAGTCACACATCAGCAAGGCTAAACATGACGACTGTTAACTGTGCTGTTTTCAAATGTTTTTTTTATTTTTATTTTACATTGTAAAATAAAATATACATTGTAAAATGACTTTTTGATTTCAAATTTTTTTGATTTTTAGAAATATGTCTATTTTTGTATAAACTACCATTCAGAAGATAATGTCAATAAATCTCACCAAGGCTGCATTTATTTGATTTAAAAAAAAAAAAAAAAAAAGGAAAATCAATAAAACAATAATTTTGTAAATATTATCACAATTTAGTTTTCTTTTAAAATATATTTTAGAATGTAATTTCTGTGATGGTAAAGCAAATTTTCAGCAGCCATTACTCCAGTCTTCAGAGTCACATGATCCTTTAGTAATCATTCTAATATGCTGCTTTGGGGGTCAAGAAACATGTCTTATTATCAAATGTCAAAAACACTTTTGCTGTCTAATATTTTTGAGGTAGCTGTGGTTTATTTTTTCAGGATCCCTTGATGAATAGAAAGAACACTATTTATGTGAAATAGCAAATTTCATAACAATGTAAAAGTCTTTCACTGTCACTTTTGATCAATTAAATGCTTTGCTAAGTATTTATTAAAAAAAAAAAAAATCTCACTGACCCTTAACTTTTGAGTGGTAGTGTGTATATATGTATAAGAGATGCTGTAAATGGTTACCGTTACCTTTACGTTATTTAACCATTTTAAATTCACATTTTGCTTTTTGTTTGTTCAATTAAATAGTTCTGCAGCAAATATTAATCAGCCCAAGTACAAACACTTCATTTAGTATTTCAACATAGTTAGATATACGCTCCCTTTGTAATTCAAATATATACCCTCAGACCTGCATATACTGAATGTTATCTTCCCTTTAGGTGGCTTGCATGCAGCTCATCAATGCCCTCGTAACGTCTCCTGATGAGTTGGACTTCAGGCTGCACATCCGAAATGAATTTATGCGCTGCGGCCTGCGAGAGATCCTCCCGGTAAGCGGCTCCACCACTGTCTGTGTATTAATATTTAAATGAGTTGTCCACTTGAGTGAAATATTGTAAAATGGGTCTGCGAATAATTTATGAGGCCTGAAGGAGAGGTCGCTCTGCTGAATCAATACCTACAGCCAGGATTGGATTGGTCTCTTTCTCTCTGTCTGTCTCCTCTTGGCATTCAGAATGTGGTTATGTTCTATCAACAAACAACTGAAAACTGCCTGAACAAAACAGGAGAGAAGTGTGTGAAATGAAAGCCAGAGAGTGTGCGAGTGAGATAGATTAATGCTTCACGCATGTCATATTTATTATTCAAAACAGAAGCTGCCTCAGAAATGGGACTAGAGAATAAAAAGAGATGGAATGAAAGCAAAATTTTCTCTTTCTAAATACACATTTTTGAAAATAGTGTTTTGTTACGATTTCTCTTTTATCCCTCTTAAAGTGGTCATATTCCACATTTTTCCCTGAAAGTTCTCTTAAAATGTTAGTCACATTTTCTTGCAACAAAAGCAGTTGTATGTCATGTTTCCTATAATTTTTTCCCTCATTCTTTCTTTTAACTTAGAATTACACCTGCTTTTTTGTTACCATATCTGTAGGACTTCTATATGTAGTTGTTCTGTTCTGATTGGCTTCGCATATGAAATGAGCAACAACACCTCCACGATTTTCACTAGGTGTTTGTGTAAATATATGTCATATGTATATGCAGTTGTGGTTCTGAGATCAGTACTGTGATTGTTTTTTTAAACAAGCTTTTTTTCACAGTTTAGGCCAACCGCACAGGAAGGAAGAAGTAAAACTTTCACATTTTATTGATTTCTGTTGTGTTGGTGCACAATGTATGCAACTAATCTCAGACTAAGACTTTAATCTTGTATGCACTTGGCTTTAGTTTCCAGCAATAGTTTTGGTGGACTGGCAGGGAGTTTGGAGTTGTATGTCTACATAGTACATCATCTCTTTATTTCAAAAGACCAAGGAATATCATGTTTTCTGTGGTATGGCCCATTTAATTTGTTCTTTTCTTCTTCGTTTCCCCTTGCCCTTCCCTCGGTCTAGAGCCTGAACAGTGTAAAAAACGATGCTCTGGATATTCAGCTGAAGGTCTTTGAGGAGCACAAGGAGGAGGACATGATTGAGTTCTCCCATCGCCTAGAGGACATCAGGAGTGAACTAGAATATCCTTCCGATGCTGAGACACGTACAATTTCATTTGATATTCTGTCCACACTTAAACGCTCCTCAGAACCCCCCCGTGTCGCCTTCTCTTTCTTTCTCCCACTCATTCTTTGATCCTTAGAGGACCTCCAACAATAATATGGTAGTCATATGCGGACTTTTATGTCTTTGCAAACCATGCACTGACTGCATTGATGGTTTTTTTTTAGATTTAATCATAACCATAAAGCACCCTGATTAATTTGCTTTCATTAGTTTTTTTTTTGTGGTTAAGTCTCATGCTTTGACAAGACTAGTCAATAGGCCTTTGCTCTGTCTTTGTGTCTACACTGTATGTACTGTATAAGAGAGTATGTACTCTCTCTTTTTCTGTATTTTCCCATTTGTTCCCTTTATTTTACCAGTGGCATTCCTTGAGTGCTCCTTAACACAGTGTGTACTGATATCGGAGATGTCTTTAATGTGTTATATTGCTCTGTGAAGGACACAAGCACTGAGAGCCATTTTCTTTCCATACTGCAGCACCTGCTACTGGTCAGGAATGACTATTTCACACGGTGAGGATTGCTTGGTTATTTATTTATTTATATGAGCTGACTGTATAGTGAATGAAAAACACCCAACAAATGGTTGTGTAATGTAGGCAAAGGAAGGCTACAAAAAAAAAAGCTTTGACATATAAGTTTTGACATTTTATTCAGTTACTACTTCATTCCCATACATCTTTTTCTTTGATTTTGTTCCTTTTGCATTTATTATTACTAATTGATGCAGTTTAGAATAATATTAAAGAATGAGTAGGTGTGTTTGAACTTTTAAATGGTATTGGACACATAAGGACCTTTCATAAAGCTGTGAAAAAAAGAACATCTTTCAAAACCACCTCAGGCACTTACAATCACGTTATATTAATCTTATATTCATGAATTTTCATGAAAATGCTGCTTCTCCTCCCTTTCAAACCTAGTCTGAGGTTTTTATTAATTTCGGTCTAATTAGTGCCAGTGATGTAACAGCATACATCTCCCGCTGTTAAGGTCTCGCTAATGACTCAATGTGTTGTCTGTTGGAGAACATCTCTTCAAGCTCTTTAGCCAGTGAGCTGTATTGTTTTTAGAATAACAGCTTTGATAGAAGAGAGAAGTGCAAAGGGAAATAGAGGTGTAAAGATAGAGACCATCTGCTGAGCGGCAGTATTAGAGAAAAGAAGCATTAATTCTGCAGCTGACACAAATATCTATCTATTGTTTTGTCTCTGTCTATCTATCTGTCTGTCCCATCCATCCATCCATCCATCCAGTTATATAGATACTTGGAGGGTGGACCTACTGAAAAAAAATTTGTATCCTGTCCTGTTGTTAATCTCGAAAATATAAGCACCCTGGAGCGTTCTTTACTTGTTTAAAAACACATTCTGACCAAATAAACAACTTTGCTGTGTCGTCTTCTCGAGTCCTGCTGGTAAATTGGTCGATTATTATTAAATGGTCCCAGTTCTCCCAGTAAGCTCTTCTCACCTCATGAACATTTCTCTCTAAATTCTGTCCATGAATGCTATTTATTCTACACAGGCAGTCCACACGCCCTGCTGGTGTCTTCCCCCCAAATCAACCAATGACAGTGTCCAACAAAGAGAATGAACCTGCTTTCATCTTCCTCTCATCTCACATGCCCACATTACTCTTCCCCTTCCCTATATACCCTCTCCCTTTCCTTCTCTCTCTCTCTCTCTTTCTCTCTTTTTTTTTTCATCTGTGGCGTCTGCTCAAAGAGAGTTTTCATGTCTTCAAGCTCACAGCTGGGGGTGTGTTAAACCTGGTTTTGATCAAACAACAGGCTCCTACTATGTAGAATATTACTTGGTTTTTAAAAAACACTGCAGATTGGCAATGTATACCTCCATTAATATATACACATTTACAGTTGGTGTGCTTTTCAAGTTAAGAAGTTTTGAAGCCTCCCAAAAATGCATCCATCCATTATAAATATAATCTATACGGCTCCAGGGGGTTAATAAAGGCCTTCTGAAATGAAGTGATGGGTTTTTGTAAGAAAAATATCCACTATAAATCCACAAAATATTAACTATAATAACTAACTTCCAGCAGATGGCCGGACACATCGATTTGCGGCGTTTGAGTAACCCCTGACCCGACGCATGAGGCAATGAGGAACGCGGAAGCTCAGAGGATAGAGCAAACCAAAACAAAACACCGGCCACAAATTAGAAGTCTAAAATGAGAAATTTTAAAGAGAAATTTTGGAGGATAAGAGAAGAGGAGCTTCAGTTTGTGTCGTACATCACTTCAGGGGTTACTCATTTGGCGCAAGTCAACTTGCACAGTATGCCTAGGGTCGTCTGGCAGAAGCTAGTTATTTTAGATTATAAAGTTTTAAATATGTATGTTTTTCTTACAAAAACCCATCGCTTTGCTTCCAAAGACCTTTATTAACCACCTCGAGCTGATGGATTATATTTATGATGGATGGATGCATTTTTGCCCCCATTCACTAGCATTATAAAGCTTGGAAGAGACAGGATATTTTTAAATATATCTCTGATTGTGTTCGTCTGAAAGAAGGTAGTCATATACACCTAGGATGGCTTGAGTGTGAGTAAATTATGGGTTAATTTTCATTTTTGGGTGAACTATCACTTTAAGGGCACATAAATCCACATTCCCATAGGGAATAACTGATTCGCTCTAAAACTGAGAATACGCTCTTCTGAATGTTATAATCCTAATTTATGTAAACCATATTAGCATATTTAACATATCAAAAATGAGGTTGACCAAGGTACTTTATTTGTGTAGTTTTCAAACATATCAATTAGTGAACATGATTAATGGCACTAGAATACTGAGACAGATGTTAATTATAATTGATTATAATTGAATTTTAGACATTATTATATAGCGTCGACTTCACGGTACCTCGTAGAAATGATGCCGGTAAAAGGTCAGAATGATCACTTCAGATCAAACAGCCTGATTGATCCTAATTATTTCCACTTGAAAGCTCTGCTAATTTGACTATTTTTAATGAAAAGACACTAATTGTGAGTCTAAGTCTGTATTTAATCACAAAGGCTGTATTTATTAAACGTCAACTCAGTTTATAATATACAGGCAAATATCACTTCTGTTCTTTAAATTAAAGTATATAAATATGCATATGATGAACTTATATTATTGTGTTGGGAATATGGAAGCAAAGCAGGTTAGTTTGATTTTACCAGTGACTCTATGAAGTTGGGCACATCCTTTGCCTGACTGCAAAATTAGTTCACTCTACAGTATTGAATATGTCATTCCTTCTCACTTTTATGTCTTTCTCCATGTCCCTCTCCATTTTTATATCTCTCTTTCTGTTTTATATGAGTGTCGAGCAGCATCACAGATTTAAAGGACTCTGTCATTTTCATTCCATCAGTTAATAGCCTGTATAAGACAGTATCGCTATTGTCAGAGGATTCGGAGTTAATTTAACAATTTTTCTCATTTTGTGCCCAAGTCAATGGTACCGTATTCCCAAAAAGCTAATACAATGCATTGATTTTTCTTCCCTCCTCGCTCTCTCTTATTCTCTGTCCTCTAGGCCTCAGTATTTTAAGATCATAGAGGAGTGTGTGTCTCAAATCGTCCTCCATCGTAGCGGCACAGATCCTGATTTCACATACCGCAAACGTCTGGATGTGGACTTCAGCCACCTGTTAGGTGTGTTTATGCAATCATATATGAGCTGGTTAAATTGTTTTCTACAAACTGAAATGGTTAATCTCTCCTTGATTTCGCTGCAGAGGTGTGTGTGGATAAAGCAAGGGCCGAGGAGTTTGAACAGAGGGCCTCAGAGTTAGCTCAAAAGGCAAGTGCCCTTTCTTTCCCTCTTCTTTATCTTCCACCCCTCCCTTGTTTTCTATTTCTTTCTTCTCACTTTGGCTCCCCTAATGAAGTATGCAGCCTTTGAAGACCATTCACGACTGCACCATTTAGCTTTCTTTAATTAAGGCGAGATTACTTGAAATCGTTCAAACAGCCATTTGTAATTAACAGTATTCTGAGATTAAAAAGGCCCCTGTATTGATTGTTGGGAGCGTTCCTTTATAATTGTAGTCCGAAATGTATGTGGTCGAGGGCAATGGATCTATAGATGCCAAACCACAGCTACTTAACTACATCCTTTCCTGATGGCTAGTTAACTTTTAAAATGAGCAACAGCATTTTTTATGGTTTTACATCCAGTAAATGATTGAAACTCAACTTATCTGAACTTCCCTCTCTGAAAAGTTGCATCTCTGTATTCATCCCCTTTAAATCAACCATCAAAGCACAAAAAAACACCTTTTTTTCACTATTTATTTATTTATTTATTTTTTTTTTTTGTGAAGACTAGTTTAGTGCAATGAAATGTTGTGGTTATTTGTAGTTTATGTATATGTATATGCACACTACCATCCAAAAGTTTGGGGTCGGTAAGAAATGTTAAAGCTTTTGAAAGAAGTATCTTATGCTCACCAAGGCTGCATTTATTTGATGAAAAATACAGTAAAAACAGTATTTTTGTGAAATGTCACTACAATTTAAAATAACCATTTTCTGTTTTAATATATTTTAAAAAGTAATTTATTCCTGGGATGGCAAAGCTGAATTTTCAGCATCATTTATTTCAGTCTTCAATATCACATGATCCTTCAGAATACATTCTAATATGTGGTTTGGTGCTCAAGAAACATTTCTTATTAACAGAAATTTTACTGACCCCAAACTTTTGAATGATAGTGTAGTTATTTATCTGTCAGATATTCTATTGAAAGGTTTAGCATCTACTACTAAGCAATGTTTAAGCCTAAACCAGCCTGATTTTTATATAGCCCCCAAAAAAAAAGGAAATTTAGCTCTCTTTGGCTGGTAAAGCAGTTTAAAGGTTGATCTGTCTTTCTCAATGCAAATCTTCTGATGCAACTTTTTTCATAAACCCTTAATTAAATTCACTATGTTTTGTATTTGTTTTATTGTAGTGTAATTATCTTTCATTTCAGTAATTAGTGTTCAGCCTTAGTACATAATTCCAACAGAGGAACACATTTGAGCAGTACTCAAACATCATTAAGAACTGTTATGATGGATTTTTGTTGCTTTAGTATGTGTTTTTTTTTTTTTTTTTAAATTGGTCATCATCTGATATGGTTTTGCTCTCCAGTTTGATGAGGAGTTCCTGGGCAGACAGGAAGCTCAAGCCCAGCTGTTGAAGAGAGAGGAGAAGATCACTGAGCTGGAAGCTGAACTTCAAGCCTATAGAAACCAGGTATCTATGCTTTTCTTTCTCTTTGTTTTGGCCACTCCTGTCACTGTTTTTGATGGCATTGCTGCTGGGATTCCACACTTTCTCTGTTCTAACTCTTTTGTTCTTTTATTTCAGTGTGCATCTGTCTAACTTTCTGTTTTTTGTTTGTTTTAATCCCCTCTTTCAAACATTCTTTTTCTGTTTTTATGTATGTCTTAGTTTGGTTAGTTGACATTAAATGTTGTGAATGGAAAATCATGACACTCCAATGATTACGCCAGTGATGTATTTGCTTTAATTGGATTTCTATCATCTTTCCTGAAATAAACAAACAATGTGCAGAATTTCTTACATCAGATAAAGATGTTTTTGGCACTATAAACTAGCACATTTTCAAAGAAATATTCAGCATTTGAATGGGGATAATGTGAAACTGACTCTAATTCAGTAGTTGTTCAGGGCAACTGGAATGCTACAGGTTTCTTTGGTAGATGGCAAAGCTACGATAAATTGTGTGTGGGGGAAAATTCAAAATACTTCCTTGGCCAGTGGTTTGTTTAGATCCACACAAGCAATATGCGCACATCTGCTCTCCCTGGCCAGTCTGTCCTTTAGCTGTATATGCAAGTAATAAGGGATTTTGTTCCCCCAGTCCCTAATACACACATCTCCCACTATACCATCATAATAATGCAGAGAATTACCCCTCATCATCACATTTATGCCATTTTTAATGGGATTACTTGTGTGCCAAGTATGCTTATCATGCCCCTTATTCTTGCTCAGCCCTACATGCACAAATATTTTGGTTCTTTTGGAGCTGACATTAAACATGTTTACAGCATTAGCACTTCTTTCTGATAGAAATTGGCACAATCCTAATTGTCCTAATGTTGTCTCTACTTCACCCTGAACAGCTGCTCTAAAGCCCTGATCTTAGCTACTTCATATTTAATCTTTTTAAAAGATTTTTCTTTTTTGGATTTTTGCAATTTTTTTTACATTGATATACCATAGCCCTCAAGCCTATTTAGATACTTTAAAATGGTCGTTTGGTCGGTCTATCTATGTATCTATTTATTGGTCTATTATATTGAGGGGGTTGACCATGTATGCAGTATAATCATTTAAATAATATTAAACCTGTGCCATATTTTTGCGAAGTAGGGATGCACAGTATATTAGCACCATATTAGTAAAGAAATAAATTGTTGTTTTCTTTGTGCTTTGACACTGTTGTAGTATAGTGTCTCTCGGTTTTTCTCACTTTCTAGCTCTCTTTGCTTTGTGTCTGTACTCCTCTCCACCACTCGACTCTTTGTTTTTTAGGGATGTGCAAACCCCTCCCACTGACATGACAAATAGGGCATCAACTGAACAGTTTGTTTGATCAATTGCTTTTTGGCTCAACGGGCTATCGTCGATAGAGCGGATCAATTCTTAAATGATGGTGGCCAATGAGCGAAGTGAAAGTTTGGAGTGCAGGCAGTTAAGCTGATCCATCTCTTTGGGGTGCGATCGTTTGCAGCAACGCAAAATGTAATCACCCAGTCAATTCTCCACGTATGCAGGAGCGTCAGTCATGCTGACTCTTAGCCTGTGAATTATCTGGAGGCCGGCATGCTCGCAGTTTGAATTAGAGCACACCTACTTGTTCAATAAATCCCCTCCCCACACCCTTGCAGCAGTTTGCCATTCAGAATGAATAGAGTGAATACACTAGAGTAATGTATCGTACTTGTTTTCTCTAAATGTTTGATAGGGGTTTGAGGTGGAGGTGTTTTGAGTGAGGAAAGGGTTATGGTCTTATTAATCTTTTATATTTACTTATCTGAGTAAATCTGGAAGGACAGGTACTGTAAGTCTGTGTTGTACAGAAATTTAACATTAAAACTCAAAGGGTCTTTTGTTTTTATTTGCTTCCTCAATTTGTATATGACAATGCCATGAACTTATTGCAGCTATGATCCCTCTGGAATTACACAGGGTTTAAGGACCTTTCTCACTGATACAATTGGTGATGGATTCTTGCAGCGATCAGACCTGAAAACTTTCTTTTTACTTGCCCCCAATCTTAATCACTACATCACTCCACCACTTAGAAGTACATTTGCTATTGTAGCCAGCAGGATTCAAACCTGCTTTGAGAAACCTAAATGCACAGGGCTAAAATATTAGCATTAATCCACTTCCACTTTGACTTTTTTTATTCTGAATGGGTAGTTCTTCATGGTTAAAGTTACATTTATTAACCCTAAATTTAGGTATCATGAATTAACAATGAACTATTTTAATGTTAATTTATAACTGTGCTATTTTGCATGGTTAAATAATGGGGTTATTTGTCAATTTATACAACTTGAAATGTGTATTAGCATTTGTAGAAATTTACATTTATATTAATAAATGCTGTTAAAAGATTGTTCATTTTACTGGTTCATAATACTTACTGCATTAGCTTCTTGAACTGAATTTAACCTTATTTGTAAAGTGTTGTCAAGTGTTGTTGTTTTTTTTTTTTTTTGGATAGAAATTAATACTTTTTATTAAAGAGGCATCAAGTTGATCAAAAGTGACAGTAAAGAGATTTATAATGTTACAAAAGATTTCAAATAAATAAATATTTCAAATAAATCCTGTTTTTTAACTTTCTATTAATCAAAGAATCCTGTAAAAATGAATTGTTTTCTAAAAAAAAATATTAAGCAGCACAACCGTTTTTAACATTGATAATAATAAGAAATGTTTCTTGAGCACCAAACCTACATTAGAATGAATTCTGAAGAATCATGCGACACTGTGAAGACTGGAGAAATGGCTGCTGAAAATTCAGCGTTGTCATTGATAAATTACATTTTAAAATATAATAAAATAGAAAACAGTTGTTTAAAATTTTAATATTTCACAATATTGCTGTTTTAACGGAATTTTTCATCAAATAAACGTAGCCTCTGTTGAGAATAAGACTTCTTTCAAAAACAAATCTTACTGCCCCCAAAGTTTTTAACAGTAGTGTAAATTTTAAAGTTTTAAAGAAACAGGAACTGAATTAATATGTTTCTCCTCTTTTTTTTCTCCCTTTTTTGTCTTCTGTTTTTACAGTTCGGAGCCGTTCCAGTGGTCTTGCCTTCAGTGCAATCTCTCCCAGCCTTGTCTTCAACTGCCTCTTCCTCATTCCCCCCTGCCCCACCTCCTCCTCCACCTGTTTCTGGGGCTGCAGCTCTGCCACCCCCTCCACCTCCACCTCCTCCACCAGGCTGTGCCTTCATACCCGGGATGCCTCCACCTCCTCCTCCACCTCTCGGACTGGGCATTCTGACATCCTCCTCAGTCCAACACACTCTGCCTTTTGGCCTAAAACCCAAAAAGGAATTCAAACCCGAGACTTCCATGAAGCGCCTCAATTGGTCCAAGGTAAAATTTTCTGTACCATAAACAACTTTTTTTTTTTTTAGTATTTAACTTCATTCAAACCCTTGTGGGACAGAATCCTCCTTTGGTGGACAGATGTTTGCTTAAACAGCAACAGCAGACTAAAAGGACAGATGTTTGCCAAGTAACTGAAGAAAACTTCTTCCGTTTGCTGCCAACCGCCATTAAAGGAAATGTTTCTCCGCTGTGAAGGATCACACTTTACTGTGTGACTTTCTGCTCTCGTTGTCGGCAGATGTTGCGGTACGATGTCTTTCGAGTTGTTAGTTTATAACATTACGATTAATATTTTATCTCTGTCCTTTTAGCTACCGTCATACAGATGTTTTTAAAGAATCTGCCATATGCTTCATCTCATCCGAAACCTGTTTGTAATTAGCCATTAGACGGACACAAAGAGGCTTTTTTAAACAGCTGCTTGAGAAACTGACGCCATACAATATTCATGGCTCCTGACCCAAGACTTTTATCACTCATTAACAAGAGCTTTGCAGCTTAGGAAGCCAAAGACGAGGCAGCTGGTGCATCATGGGAAACATGCCACCCCGTGCCTGTCAGAGGGGCTGAATGTAGCAGTGCATGTTCGCTTAATCACACTCATGGTTGGAAACATGGGCTAATCACTTCCACTGAGAGGCTACTCCTCAGGCTCATGTTCAGTCCATTCCTGATTGTTTGATTTCTTTGAACTCGTCCGCATGGAGCAGATTTGAAGAGCTGTTATTGGCTCAGGTATTTGGCAGGAGTGTGAGGTCTGTTCATTAGCGCAGCCAGCCTCATTGATTACCCTTTCAGTCTTTATCTTAACAAGAAGACTCCTTTAACCTGATTGTCCCACAATGCTCTTTTCTCTCCAATGTTACTATGGCTTCCTTTCACACCTCCAGATTAGATCGTTGAACACTGAAGACACGGTTTGTAGTCTTAACTTCATCTTTACAACACACCAGAAGCCAGAAGTAAATTTTCTTTCTTTCTTTCTTTCTTTCTTTCTTTCTTTCTTTCTTTCTTTCTTTCTTTCTTTCTTTCTTTCTTTCTTTCTTTCTTTCTTTCTTTCTTTCTTTCTTTCTTTCTTTCTTTCTTTCTTTCTTTCTTTCTTTCTTTCTTTCTTTCTTTCTTTCTTTCGGAGTTGTTGAATTTTATTTTAGGACAGGCAAAACTAGCCATATATGTGAGCAGGAAAAGTAAGATTAAGCTTGTCAGATAAAGATTGTTAATGTTCTTAAATATGGTAAAAGCACAAGCGTTAATTGATTTTCATTTTTATGGAAGTCAATGGAAGATCTTTTAACATTTGAGATGAGATGGTGTGTAAATGGAGTGTTGTGCTTTGTTGTTGATGAAGAGCTATTTTTTACACATTTGTTGTAATTTATTTTGGTAATTTCCTTGGTACTTATGTGATAATTGGATAACTTCTGGCAAAAGTGTATCAATGAAGTGTGATTTATAGTAATCTTTTCCTTGTTTACTTTTTGTTCCTCACCTCTTTCTTTTGTTTTCTGCTTCTCTTCCTTCATCTCTTCGACATTTATTTTCTTTTTTCCTTTTGTTTCATCCTCCTTTCGCTTTCCTTCTTTACTTTTATTTATTTTCGCCATTCATTTTCTTTTTCATCCTAATTTCCTTCGCTTCCTCTTCTTTCTGTTTCCTTTCCTTTTTCAGGAACTACTTTTTTTTTTTTTTTTTTTTTGGGGTTGCTTTTTACCTCTAAATGATGATCATCAGTTTGCATCCTCATCGCTTTAATGGGTATTTTAGGCATGTATTTGTGTGGCCCATGTGTGGTGATGTCTGACTGGAGATCTCGGTCCTGTATTTTCATGTACTGAGATGACTGAGAATGAGCCTCTCCAGGGCTGCATTCAGCTGTCACACACACTTGACATGTAGGACAACAAAATAAAGACATGCGATAGAACACAATATGAATATTTGAACAGGTTTCCTCTTTTTTCATAAACCCACCTCACTGGTGCATCACGTTTCCTAGCAACTCCAGCATCTTGACCTCCCATGATGTGTCATGATGTCAGGCCATGAATTTTTTTTTTGCTTTTTGTTTCTGTGTAGATCTCACCCCAGGAGATGTCCGAGAGCTGTTTTTGGGTCATTGCCAAAGAGGATCGTTACGAGAATGAGGACCTGCTTACCAGGCTGGCTGTTACCTTCGGCACACAGCGAGCCGGTCAGTCAATGTTAACTGTTCTTTGTAGCTCTGCAAATAAACCTGATGCACTGCATAAATACACTTTAAAAAAAAAAAAAAATTATATACTAACTCTGCCTAGCCACAGTTGCCATGTTTCTATTAAAGGTTGCGAATTAAACTTATGCACAATATTGGAATATTGCAAAAAAAAATATGCAAATAAAGCGTGTTCAAGAGAAAAGAAATAAGAAAGAGAAAAATCATCACTTCCTCAGAAATTGGTGCAAAATATCTGTAATAAAAATGGAAGCTGCAGTCGAGAAGCCACTGTGGCTCTTTTTTCATGCATCATAAATAGCGCAATAAAATAGCACAAACGATGCGGATGCCTCGTCTTTGAGAATGCAACAGTGTTCTTGGAGGTAATTTTACCCAGTCATTTTGATTACAGACTTTGATCTGAATGCCCTTTCAGAATGACCAAACCAACATTTGAGATGCTGTGCAATGAAATCGGGGCTGCTGGTTAGTCTAATTATCTAATTAATCTAGGCAAATCACATGTTTGTTTGTTTCCATTGTAGTTTATGTGCATGTCGTCTTATCGGATAATAAAATAATCTGCCTCAATCAGTTTTTATGCACATTTTTAGAATTTATGCTCACCTTGGCATTTCTATCCAGCCCTTTTTTTTTATACAGCATCCCAAAAAATGTACTTAAAAATTAAAACATAGCTAGGGAAATAACGAGGATGTAGATATTATTACTTCTAAACACCAGAAAAGCTAACCTTGAGTTTTTTTCTGACCGTGTGTAGTACCTGTTGCTCTGCGTATCTTTCTAAATAATTGCATTGTTAGAAACAAATGGCTGAAGTTTGAACAAGGTTCCTGATCAATTCGGTCCAATCTTCAGGCTTTATGTGGCACATTTCAGCCCATATTGTTTTATTAAAGTTTCTTAATAAAATACAGGCCTGCAAAGAGGCTGATATTGAAGAATGAGTCAGCACTAAACTATATTAGACCCTACTGCAAACTCACAGACTGTCTATAAATACAACAAAGCACTGTTGCTCAGTGGTTAGCCAGTCATATCTTAAAAAACACAACTTTTTAGCTTTTTTATGTTGGCATTTATATTTACTTGAGGCATTCAAATGTATTTTAGGAAATGTTAATTGTCATTGTGTGTCCATTGTTTTGTCCTTTTTTTGTGCTATTGAGGCAGTAAAAGTATTCAGACTTATAATGAACATTTGGAAAAGTTTTTTTTGCCCAAGACTCAGCTTTCTAAATGTTCTACCTTCATCAGTCAGACTTGTAACCTTCCTTGACTGAGCTATGTGGGCTTCAGACACAGAGTCCCAAGCTGAAGTCAGAAACAATTTTATTATTGATATTCCCTCCAACACTTCGTCAGGAAGTTGCCTGCTGCTGTTACCATTGGGTTTCTTTACCGCTACCCACACACAGACACTAAATAAACCAAAAGGGAGTTAGACACACCAGAAATTAGTTTTGTACCTAGAACAAGGTTTAGGATTTAGTAATTTAAACACTTTTACAGGCACAAGATAATTAAGATCTCTCTCTCTCTTTTTCTCTTTCCCCCCTTCTGATGATTTATTCACATTAAGCTTGTTTTGAATTGCTCTGGCATGTTGCTTTGTTTGTTTTTTTTTTTTTTTTTGTTGTTGTTTTTTTTCAATTATTTAATCAGCATTGTCTACCCGTCACTACCCAGCTCTATATGCAGATATCTCTTTCTCTCTCTCTCTTCCATCCTTCTCAGTACCCACAGGGACCAAACCTTGAATTATGCACACAGTTTAAGACGTCTAGTTTCAATAGGGCAAATGGTGAAAGCGTGTTTTACAAGGTTGTCAGATTATTTAAATTATAAGGTGTTTGAGGCAGATATTTTACACACCGGCGAATCAGACTTTAATTATGCGAACATGCATCAACCTCAGCTCCGTCAGGTAAACAAAGTTCATCTTCCTCATTGTGATTTCTTTCTCACTTTCTTTGAAGCTATTTTATCCGTCCATTTTACTTTCTTGTGAACATAAGTAAAAAAACTTCTTAATGAGTTTGCTTCAAACTCACTACTGGATGCTTTGGAGTGTTTTTTGTTGTAAGAGAAAGCTTTGAACTAAGCGTGTTTCATTTTATTCCGGGTAATGTCATTCCAGATCACTTCAACTGAGACGACCAGAACAATGTGTCAAAGAGAATCTACACATACATAGTAAAAACTATAAATTCACTGTGACTCTTCAGTATGACTACTGGTTATTGCACATTCAGGCAACAGCTAACCAGTGGCATTCAGACAACTGTATGGATAAAAACATTTAGATTTATTTTTCTATGTCTGAAATTACTCTAATAATGGGTATACAAAGATAAGATAAAAAGACTTCAGTGCAGTAACAATATAAGTTTAAGCAAGTCTTTATACATGCCAAATATACATCGACTTATATTTTAGCAAGGTGCTCCCTTATAGGTGGATATTTCAGGGTCTTTGACATCAAAATGTTTGATAACCCCTGCTTTTGTAAGCACCGATGAATGTAAATGTCATTAGTGGTTAATAGCCCACTGATGAGCTTACTTGCAATACATATGTCTAGTGTCTGCTTTGCACAAGATTGACCCACTTTGCTTTTGCTAACCGCTCTGACTAGGTTAGAGTATTTAGATGGGCGTTATAGACCGGCTTGGTCTGTTAACCTGAAGCAGGATTTGGTGCTGTCAGTCATACGCTCTCCATTCTTTGAGAAATGAAGTCAACCTGTCAGATTCCACTTCACTTTACTTCAGGCCTGAGAACGCTGTGTTCCCAGACGTGATTACAGAACTCATGACAGCCGAAATCCAGACTTCCTCTCAAACAACCAAGCGCTCAGCATCTCCGGTCACCCAGGGGCCCATCAGAGTTCTTTCACATCTCACTCGCAGATGGACTCCTCTTCTCTGTCTCCTTTCACTCCTCATCAAGTGTATTTGGGAGCTGCAGCAAGTGCTTTTGTATCAGTTTTATTTATTCATTGCATTTCTTTAAGGAGCAGAAGCTAACGTTTTGAATCCTCACGTCAGGACGGCATCCGTAATCGCGGCGCACCGCTCGCTGCTCTTCATCCTGTCTCTCAAGCTCTCTTAATTTCCCTTAAGTGCACCAACATCTGGAGCCCAATTAAACATTAACCAGAAGAATCAAGACTTCTACTCGCTAAAATATTAATTTTCACCATTGCTGTTCGTTGTTCTCCGCTGTTATTGTGCTTGCCATTGTTCGTCCCTGAAATGACTGCGCTGATTGAACAGACGTTTGATTTTACAGTCTGAAATCTGTTAAAGTCCTGTTATTTCGCCACATCCTGTTCCTGTCAAAGCTGCACATGCAGGAAACAATCACCAGAAAGCTTATTAGAGCAAGCTTTCCCTGCCTCTGACTTTCATAAACCCTCTATCACAATGATTCAAGCCTTTGTTGGACCATTGAGTGATTGCTGGAATAGAGCCCACACACAAAAAAACATGCCCTGCAATCTGCCACCCTGATACTACCGTATGCAGTTTCACACGACTTGCTGAAATTATCTGTCAGTCGGAAAGCTCCTCGTCGTCTTCACTGGCAGTTTGAGTACTGGGTGTCCAAGGGACCTAGGTAGAGGAGTGCAGGAAGGGTCTGTGTGAGGAAAGGATTTTGGATGGTGTTATATTTGGTCACTCACTACTCCGTTTTAATAGTTACTTACTGCACACTTGTTGTTATTATACTTGTTGCTTGATTGTCATTACCTTTTGGACACCTTTCTTTCCTCAAATGAGTGATATCATGAATTTTTCTCTTCCCTGTCATTCTCAATACTGAGCCGGCGTTCTGACGTAGAGCACAGAAGCGTTGCACTGTTTGCAATGTAAACAGCATAGTTTTTTGAAATATATGCATTTACTATAAATACATATTGTAACCTTTAGTACAGTTGTTGTTTTTTTTTTGTTGTTTTTTTTACCCATATAGGTATATACTGTTCACACTTATACAATAACAATGTATAAATTCAGTTTTTCAGTGTTCAAAACTTTCACTGCTACAGTGACTTAGAAAGTAGAATAGATACTATTATTCCTGAATACCACAAAAGAACTAATGATAAGAATACAATTTGAGAGTCTGCAAAACCAAGGAAAAAAGAAAAATCTATTATACAATCCTCTAATTACTGGACTTTTATTGGCTGAACCTCCCATTGCTTCATTCGTATTAAATGCACAGTGCACTCAGAGCTTTTCAGGATTGTAAAATATTATATTTTAGTATTGCATTAGACCACACCGCTGTGTCTTACAATTGAAAAGAACATTGATCCCACATACAAAAAGGAAACAAAAATTTGATATGAAAATAAATAAATAAATGCGAGCTCCAGCACTATTATTTACAACGTTGAAAATGCTGTTTTACAAGCTGACAAACAAGCATTATCGCGAACTTTTTCATTATAAATCTGACGCTTTTCTCAATTTATTTATTCCTTCTGTTTATTTGAAGTTTCAGTTCTCTCTCTGTCCTGAAATAATAACAAGAGAGTACAAGCGTCTTTAACAACGTGGTCTTAGGCGAGCGTGTCCCTCTTGTCAGATGACTCTGCCACTGCCCCATTGACTTGAATGAGCAAGGGAGCAGGTGTGAGCGTGTTCGCTATGTGTGACTTTGTATGTATGTCATCTGTCACGCCTGCTTTGTGTTTGTGAGAGAGTGTGAGCACAGGTGTTGTAGCCTCTGTGAGTTGATAACATCTGCAGAGGCCAAATCTCTTCTCCGCCCACCCCTCCAGATGTGGCCCGTCCCATGGGAGCAGGTGCCGAGGCGGTGTTGCTGAGCCGAACGGCTGGTGGGATGTCCCAGGAGAGTTCTTCTCCTGTGGTACTGTGGTCCTAATAATAACCTATGTAAACTGCCAGACTGTAACCTGAAACAAAACCCCACCAGAAGTGATGTTCATTGTTGTGTAATATGACCCTTGGTTGGTTTACAAGTTGTAAATTGCTAATGGATGAAATAGTGTGAGGTAGATCTAGCTTGTGAGTTTGTATTATTGGTCCAGAAATGTCTCCAGGTCATACGGTATAAACATAATTGAGTTTAGTGAGACAATATATTCCAGAGAACTTTATGACATGGTCTTAAATGTGATTTCTTGTAGGAATGATGCATTTTATTCAGCACGTATTTTTGTCTTTCCCTCTCTGAGGAGTTGTGTAGGTGTCTGTAATTGTGTATCTGTGTCATCAAGGCCTTATTTTGTTATTTATACAGGTTGTCACTTATTAACTAAATATTGGCTCTGGTTTTTCTGTAAGGCAGACTAAAGCGTGTAAAGAAGACTCACGGTTGGCCCACACAAAATCTGTGCCTACAGAAAGGTCCGTATTACTGGAGTCCCTCATTCATAAAATTTTACCCATTCCTTCCGCTTGCATTTTTGTTTAATAAGTATTTTGGCTAATTTTTGTTCTTACAGCTGTCAATAACAGTTCGGTACTCAATTTTTGCTACGTTTAAATCAATTCCACAGATTTTACTTCAAAAGGCATAAAAGCTCCATAGATTCCATCTGGCCATGTTCAGAGATGTGCTGGGAGTGATGACTGCATTTAAATGTATCTGTCTATCTATGACAGTCAAGCACAGACAGGAAAGTGGGCAAGAGAGCTGTATGCCTTCTTTAGACTGTAATGTAAAGATTACCCATAAACCACAAGACTGGTGTTATCGACTACGATAGAGAGAGAACATTCACAAATGAGTCATGGCACAAACCTCCATCTCTGTAATTTGCTAGCAACTCTTCTGAAGAAGAAGAGTGGTATCACTGCATTAACAACCAGCATTTTGATTCTTTTTACCCTACACAGATTTAACACGGTTGCCACTGCTTGAATAACCAAACTCTGTGTTTACAGAATGGAACTAAGTAGTCAGAAGAGAAGCCACAGCCGTATTTATCTGCAGTGTGTATGTGGCCGTACGTAGGTAGATAGTTACATGCTGTAAACAGAACAGTAACAGAAAGAAAAAAAAACCTTGATTTTTATCTTCCTGGTCCAGATACAGATGAAGCTTATCTGCAGTCATTTATTTCTTCAACCAGACATTTATCCTTAAACATGTTGTTTTTTTTGTTTTTTTTTTTGGTTATCCTCATCTCCCTAATGTTTCTTAGAATCCATCCCCACCATGTAATTTCCTGTTCAGATATAAAGCTTGGCATGGCAAAGCTGCCATTTATGCCAAACGCTTCACACTTTTGCATTCTTCCCCCGTCTGCAGAAAGCATTACTGTGTGAGAGTGAGATAAACACGGAGTTTGCACACAAACATACACCCTTGCCTGCACTGCTCACACCCTGGATTCTCAACAATCCTTAAAACCAGACAGAAATAAATGATCATAACTGGGTGGTGAGGGGGAACAAAAAGCTCAAAGCTTGCGCTGAGTTTGCATGGCTTTTACTGAGCTCAGGTTCCCCCGGAGATGGCCCTCTCACGACCATCCTGATAGAGATTATGGGATGTGGAGGAAGAATTGAGGATAAGGAGGAGAGAACCTGCAGATTTGCATGCTAAGTCAAGCACATCTACATTGAAAAGATTTTTGTGGGCACATGTTCATAGAAAAGGAATATTTTTCTATTTGGTTATGTGACGTTAGCTTTTCCACCCAATTTTACCACACACACACTGTACACACACACATAGACACTGTTCACACAATAGCAGATAGTCGAAAACCACTGCTGAGACATTACATTACATGTGTGTGCAAGGAGTTGCTGGTTCATTTGCATGAATAGAAGAGAGAGTGCATTTCAAGGATCAGGAATGCATAATCATAGTGCTCATGTAAAACTGACTAAATGATTCCACAAAGAAAATAAAGGTCTTAAACTGTGTGGTTGCTGTGGTTCAGCACAGAGCTTGGTTTCCTAGATCAGAGAGATCAGCATGTCTGTCTCTTTCATCATCCATCTATTCTTAGTGTGTTTCAGCATCTTTTTTCCCCTCTCTATTGAGCTACAGTATATTACTATCCTTCCTTCCTTCCTTCCTTCCTTCCAACTGTTGTTTGAGTTCTGTGAAAGCTACAGATTGACCATAATGTTAATCATTTTTTTTTTATATAATTATCTGTAATTATGTTTATACTATATAAAACTATATATGTTTATACTATATATATAACTATATACTATATATGTTTATACTATAATTATGTTTCTTTTCAAATTTCGCAAAAAAAAGATTCTGAATTAGGTGCGTTTCCATCAAGTTGTTCGAGCGGATGACGGTGGTATGGTAACCTAGTAACCAAAGGTAAATAAAACACTCTGACCGAGCGTTTGTGAAAGCTTTGCCTAAACAATTATGAATATGAAAACAATAAACAAGAGTCGTCTGAACTCTTCTCGATTTTATTAAGCGCCTCACACACATGAGAGGACAACCCCGAAAAACCCGCGACATTCCTGTACAAAAGTGCACATGACTCTTGTCTTTCTCTATGGCAAGCACCAAAGGGAAAATGCATTGCACATACACATATACAAGTTCCAGTCAGAATTTATTCGGCAAATGTGTTTCCATCTCCCGTTATTTGCATTGACACTTTTTCGTACAAGCCAAAAACCACCTCAAGCAAGCATAAAAACGCTTTTGCGGATTAAAGGTCTTTTTTTTTCCGAAATTGGTCGTTTCCATCACTTGTTTCTGATACAATACTTCAAAATGCACATAAAAACAGGGTGATGGAAAAAATACATAGCTACTGTTTTGCTAGTCGTTAATTTGCCTCTTTCTTCCTTGATTCATTGCAAAACATTAGTAGTTTCTCATATTTGCCTTTGCAATCATGTATATAATAAAGATTGAAAGCAGAGCTCACACTTTTCTCTCCTCCCTTCCTCCTCCTCTTCTTACTCTCAGTAATGAATGTCTCTCTGCACACCTTTTCACTCATCACCCATGTTGTTGATCATTTGCATTAATCTCCACATCTCTCTCTCTCTCCTCTTCTTTCTTTCTGAGACCTGCTGGCTGAGGGTTCAGTGCTAATGCAGTCTGAAGAGGCATATGATTGAACATTGCCTTTATATGGACACACTCACACACCTGCGTTTCTGTAAGACTGTAATTACAGGCTTTTGGTCCACAAAACTGGTAGAAGACACTTAGCGACTCAGAAGCATCTTTAAGACGAAAGAAAGCTAAATATCACACATTCATTTATATTCATTGAATTGTTGCTGTATACTACACATTTGTGTGAAAACTTCTTGTTAACATGCATATGGGCACCTGTCATTAGTCCTGTAATTTAGTGTTTATTTTGTTGCTTATATATAAGTGTAGTGATAAGTGTAGTGATACTTGCATGGACATTAAATAACTCTGAGTGTGTGTGCAATGTGCGTGTAATAAAATACAACATAATTGCTTTGGCTCTGTGTGTGAGCTGTCCCATCACTTAATAGTAAGTGATGACTGCACTCGAAGAGTCAATTGCAGATCACAAATCACTCATACACCTGCTCCAACCTCCCAGACCATCAAACACCTGCCCTAAACCCCCTCCATCATAGATTAACCAGCACCATCTGAAACTCATGAGAGAGAATTGTGACTTATGCAGACTGTGAAAGAGAGTAAAATAGCATGACTAAAGTATTTGATGTCCTCATTAATTCATTCATTAATGTCACAAATGTTTGTAGATCTGTTATATGTCTTTAAGTTTGAATCTCTCGCTAATGGAGCTGTTGACTAAAATTGACCTTGCTCTTGCTTTCTCAAGACCAGAAGCAGACAGTGCATTATTATTTCATTTTGGTAACAGAAGTTTTCAGTACTTGTAGAGAGACAACCATTTCACACACACAATATGAGAAAACAGATGGCAAAAATAAATGTGAATTTACATAGGGCACATTCAATTATACTGTAGTTGCACAAAGACAAGGAATGGAAATTGCTCTGTGAAGTGTTAGCTGTTGCTGAGATATATGGCCTTTGGAAAAAGCTGCTTTTATGTCTGTTTTTTCAGTGGACAATGATCTGTAGCCCCTGCCAGAGGGAAGAAGTTCAAAAAGGTTGTGTCCAGGGTCCGAGATGATTTTTCCTGCCCGTTTTCCCCTTCTACAGGAGTATAAGTCCTGGATGGGAGGGCAAGAGAAGAGTGCATCAGTAATCCTCTTAGCAGTCCTGACTGTCCATGTAGCCTTTTGTCCAGTTTGGTAGCTGTCCTGTACACCTCTATAACTGTCTGCTAAGTAGAATTAAATCAGCAGCTCTTATGGCAGCTTAAACTTCTGGTAAGGAACCACATCCTCTGCTCTGCTATATATATATATATATATATATATATATATATATATTAATATATATATATATATATATATATATATAGCAGAGGAGAGGATGTGGTTTTCTTTTATCTTTTATATATTATCTTTATATATATATATATATATATATATATATATATATATATATATATATATATATATATATATATATATATATATATATATATATATATATATATATATATTTCCACCTGTAATTTACATATGGCACATTCAATTATACTGTAGTTGCACAAAGACAAGGAATGGATGGAGATATATATATTATATATATATTAGTTTATTGCTTTTTGCATTTAAACTTAGTTATTACAGTAGTTCTACTGCTCCACTGCTCTTGCCATATCAACTCTCATATTGTCCTATGACTGTATGCACATGCATGATAAGCCGCTTTTCCACCATCAGGCTGAAAGGTTCTCATTGCGTAGCTGTTTCATTCTGTGCCGATCCGAGCCAGCTGGTACGGTTACGGTTTCATTTTCCACTGTGGGGCTGATAACGGTCGCTCTTTGGAATGTAATACAAAAGCTTCAGCTGTTGCCTTGGTAAAGCAACGGTTTACTGATGATATGAGATGTAAATAACGACCGCTTTATGGAGAATGAACAAATATTTATTTTAATTTTATTATTAATTTGTGTTTACGTCGCTCAAATAGAGCGCTTAGCCAGCTGCCGAGAAACTGGTAGACAGGCAACAGACAAGTGACCAATTATGTCATTTAACGGATTCTACCAGCAGGATTCAGCGTGTTTAGACAACCGTGCCGAGAATTCCGTGCCGAGAACGGTTTGTAATCGTGTTGCGCCGAACCAGGCTCAGGTGGAAACACAATTGGAACAGTTCCTTACCATTCTAAGAACCACACTGACCTCAGCCTATATAAGGTTTGACCCTTACTACTTACTTACACACCTTCATAGCACTGTTAGATGTGTGTTTGAGGAGTAGAAGTGTGCAATAGCTGCTACTACTGAATTGTCTAACCACTCATCTTCTATTACACAGTTCTTTTTGTGCACAGTGAAGTAGATAATCTGTCTTTTTGACCCAAATAAATGTATAGTTAAAGTTTTTTGTGCATATGTCAAGTGGTAAGCATCCAGTCATGCATGTATTCATATTTAGTCTTTTGTTGAAATCCAACATTACATCCATAAATCCAATGTAATGTTGAAATGCATTACATCGGGTTCCATATTCACTCATAACCAGAATGAAATAGGATAGTATTGTTTCCTGGCACCAAAATGACTGATGATAAGAGTGAAAAGTGAGAAATTTTACACAGAAGAAAGAAGAAAAAAAAAAAAAAAAAAAAATACTCAAGTGAATCCTTAAGTAAATAAATGTTAAATAAATGTTTACTTGTATATTTAGTTTTTTTCCTGCATAGTTTTGAAGTATGTTTCAGATCCGGAGTTTCCAGATAATGATAAAAAAAAAAAAAAAAGGAAAATCAATTCATAATCTTATTTTTGGGTGCTTTGAAAGAACTGTTCTCTTAATAGCTGAGATGATGAAATATTAAGCATGTTAAAACATAATTTAAAAGTTAATCTTGGGTCATGACGCTGCTGCTGTTCAAATGCAGAAGCTTTAATATTTCATATTTCTCTGCAGAGGAGGAATAGGAGAGATTTTTCCACATCTTTAACCTTGCTTTATTTGTCTATGATTTTATTTTTTGTCAATACAATCATCCATCTATCCAGAGACCAGGCTGAGTACATGGCATGTATATTTCAAACGTGTATTGTGATATTAAACAAACTGTAGACATACAAGCTCCCTCATTTCTATCACTTTAGTTTAGGTCATTTTTGGTCATCCCACATGCTTTTGTCTCAGTTTCTGATACTCTAGCTCTGTGATTTAATTTATGCATTGTTGGACTGAGAAATGTACATTTCTACTGCCAAAACAAAAGTGGAAAAGACGGTAGTCATAAAGTTATAATGATGAACAAGATTTTTTACATTTTTTGAAGAAAATGTGAGTGCTTACACGTGCAAAACTCGCCATCATGTGTGTTGTGGGTGGTGGCAGACGAAAGGAACTCAATGAAGCACAATGGAATGGAACAGCATGCAGGGGTCTTGAGATGCGTTTTCAAATTTGGACTACTGTTAACATGACATGGCATGCATAAAAACACAACGCTTGTGGTGGGATGCTTTGATAACAACCATCAAAAGATGTTTGTCTGAGTGCATATGGCTGTTGCTATACTTTAATAAGAATACATGTAAAAATGCAAGTTCTCTGAGAGGATGTTTTTATCAAACTGTGTGTGTATCTAGTATAGCATGTTAGCAGTATAAGATGCAGTGACTGCAGGAGATGGGAGTGACAGAGGGCATAGACTCTAATAAATGGGAGGGATAATTGTAGCCTGTACAGTAAATCAATACAACTCCTCACACCCAGGACTGTATGTAGCCTCAGGAAAGGCTGTTGATTTCCAATTTCCATGCTCATTAAAATGAAATGCGCCCTTTCCACTCTGTTAATTATGACGCTCTTCCAAGTTACTGTTGCAAACACGTACGCACACTCGCACACTCTCATCTCAACCTCAGATAACATTAGAATTCGCCTCAGCATGTGTCATCTTGTATATAAAAGGAAAATATGAATATATAATTTCTGCTTTTCTTGTCTTTTCTCTTTTTAGGTAATTTTTCTGTCTTTCATTTGCTGTAATTTCATGCTCGTCTCTTCTGATAGACATGGGAGCTGTACATTCTAAGCGAGTAGAAGGCACTCACTCTTTATTCAAGTGTCAAAAGCTTTTTTTCATATTTAACTGGATGAAAACACTTTGAAAATTCATTTTAAGCCTTTTTAATATCTTTCTGTAATCTAAAAGTATTTTTGTGCATTTTATGAGGCAGTTTAGAGAAGAGAGTCTGAGCTCCAAATGCTCTCTCACTGTACCTCTCTGCACATTTCTTCTCCCTCTGTCTTTCTCTGTGTCCATTCTGGTCTATAAAAATATGTGTACTATCAATTGTTCCTGGCTGGAGGCTCAGATCATGTGCTAGGGAGAGATCAGAAGGGAGGATTTGTTGTACCTCGTCTCTCCCAACTCTACCAAAGACTAAAACAGAAGTACTGCTAACACTTACAGAATCTTATTTATCTTTTCGAGTGGCTCTCAGAAATGCATCTTGCATCTTGAGATTTGATTCTCTTTCTTCCTGGCATTCATCTTCCTTGTTAAGTTTCTTTATTTGTATATATAAGTGTGACTTGTGACTTTGGTCAACTTAAAATCAAAATTGACACTGTTTTTTGCCTTAATAGAAGAATTGGGTTTGCATATATGTATACTTGCCTAGGCAACATAAACAGGCTATTTAGTCAATGTTTTAGGATACTGTCGTATGTCATTCTACTTTCTACAATCCTTTCAATAACAAAATATTGTTTCAATGAAGCATTACCATTGAGATAGATCAAGATGCATTTCCAAGATGCATTCATGTCTTTGAACTTGACTTTCAGTCTTAAGGTAGAGATTCAAATAAATATGGCTTGTTTACTGGGACAAAATTTTCATAATTTCGGCATCACTTTTCTGATCAATTCCCACTGGATAAATCTATTCCTGGCCTACATTTTTATATTATATTCTTTTTCTTGCAAATCTGTCCAATTAAAGTATGCAACATAAAGAATGTGCAAGTGTTGTTTTTATGTTGATTTTAGATACTTACGATAGCAGCTGCTCCAACCCAGTGGTCTGGTCTATCCCATCAGCCACCTAATTATCAGAAACATGACTTTCTGAGCACGTAAGGATGGAAAAAAGAATGGGAGATAAAGGAGGAGAGTGTTATTCTTGTCTTGGCATATTTCTTATTGAAACCCTGCACGCGTTTTCTATTTCTCCATACTGCGTTCCTGTGACATTATCGCTGGCTCCAACATATAACAGAAAAGCCACATTAGCTTATTTTTGCCTTCGATTAAATCTCATATCTCCCATAAAGCAATTTTACCATGAAACACAGATAATACATGACTGGGAAAGTCTCCAGCAGAGAGGATGGTCTGGGCATTATGGATGCGTTGTCACCGCTTGGCCTTCTCTCTCAGAAGAATAGAATTAAACTCATATCCCATAGCTCATAGCAGTTTAGAGGTGCAGAATGCATTGGTATGAATAGAGAGGAGTGTTTGTGATCCAATCAAAGCAGTACATCACCTTGACAAGGGCGCTAGTCAGGTCCCTAAACACACATGCACAAAGACAATGACGCACACTCATACGCAACGGATATCTGATAAACGTGGAATAAAATGAAACTGCTGATATTATTAACACAGCGCGTGTTGTCTTGGGAACCAGATGTGAAGTCTTTTTGGAAGTGATCTAAATTATAAACAGTTTCCACCTTCAAGGTTTGGATTTCGAGTAAAGCCATTCATGTTCCTGAAGAGCTTTTAAATCTCTTTGTGCTCATTTGGGAGGTTTTTCTTTGTAGTATTAAATTTATTCAGCCGATAGACCCTGACCTGGTGTAAATGAGGGTGATTTCCTCTGCTCTGAACTCAATAATTGATGAAGGCAGTTGTGTTTCTGTGAACAGAAAGTTGGAAACAATCAATTCCAAACAGAAGAGGAAAAACATCCCTCTCTCCCCCACCCCGTTCTCTTCAGGAAAACCCCCAGCAGAGCTTGACACTTACTTTTTCCCCCCCAAGAAACACGTGCTTGTGAGTTGAAAAATTTAGGAGTGCATTAACAAATGGTTAGAGGCACAATGCAAATTTATCAAAATGCGTCGATTGCACTGATTACAGTGTTTTTGAGGCTGCTGCCACCGACCTGGACGAGCTCTCGGATTCTCTAATATCATATATCAGTTTCTGTGAGATATATGACGTGACGTGTAGCCAAGTATGGTGTCCCATACTCAGAAATTGTGCTCTGCGTTTTACCCATCCAAGTGCACACACACACACACTATGAACACACCAGGAGCAGTGGGCAGTGAACGATTGTCGATTAGGTGCGCCACAGTTGTGGGTAATGAGAGTGGAAGAGAGCGCTGTTCATTCACTCCCCCCACCTATATTTCCTGCCGGTACTGAGACTCGAACCTGCAACCTTCGGGTTACAAGTCCGACTTTCTAACCATTAGTGCGTCAACTATGTGCATCCCTACCATGATTCATTTAACTTACAACATTGACAATCTGTGGTTCACTGAAAGACATTACTAACTATAAGACAGAACCCCCCCAGCACTGTTGAATAAACATTTAGCCGTTGATTTGAATGAGTTATATTTAAAACCCTGTCTCACACCCCACACCCATTTTGACCTTCTCTCCATACACCCATCAACACCTTCAGCAATTCCACTCTCTCCTCCTCCTGCACTTCAGGTCTGTGAAGAACATGCGTCGGGTCTTCCGGAAATGGAAGACAAGGAAAGCACCAGGCCCAGACGGTGTTTTACCAGCCTGTCTGTAATCCTGTGCTGTCCAGCAGGCCCCTATCTTAACACAAATCTGTGTATCACACACAGTTTTTGCCAATCTCATGTTAATCTCGAGTACCTATAGAATAGTAGTGCATCCTTCATATCTCCAAAAAGTCTTTAGTTTTATCATATTTATAAAAGATACATACGCTGTACTGAGTCTTTCCGAAAACAGCCGAGCGCCTGGAGGTGTGCCGTGTGAGCGGAGCTAAAGAGTCACGAGCACATGCAGCTTTTGCGCTATGATCGCCTGCAAGCTATCAGTGGTCAGCTAAACAAATGTATTTAAACATACACAGTACACCATCGCATTATCCCTGGATAACTTTTCAATCACTATAATGAATATAGTGTATAGTGAATGGTGTATGTGTGTGTATACATATATATATATATATATATATATATATATATATATATATATATATATATATATAGATTAGATTTGATGAAACCTGTAGAAAACCCTGGATACTGCTCATTGTGGCAAGTTTCTCCAAAGCACTGGTCTCATTTTCTGCTCCCTGAGGTGTCTTTTGCTGATGGAAATCCTCAATGTTGCCTGCTGTGATATACTCACCATGGGACAATGAGACCGCCATTTTAAATGGCCTTTGATCAGATAAAGACATTCAGAAGTTTTACATTTGTTTCATCGGTCTTGTTTTTCCTGCATTTTTGGCTTGGCTTCTTCGCTTCGTGTGGGACTTTTATTTATCACAATCATTTAGGGTGGAAAATACACGTTTATTTTGGTTGCAGGGGGAGTTTTTGTCTTCATAGCAGGCTGATATGTGGGAGAGATGGCCTTCTGTGCAGCACTGTTAATCTCACCGAGGAGATACATAGGCAGACATGGAGACTCTTCCACCCTCCAAAAATGTAAAGCACACCTCAGGGGATCTGTGGAAGTCATTTATCTTGTAGACACTGAACAAAGAATTCAGTCTCTGAAATGTTCATCATTATTTGTATACCTGCCAAGTTCATTTTTTAGGCTCGAAGACACCTACCTCTTTAAAGGTAATAGAATATAAGTGTGAAGGCAAGCAGCACTGTTGTTATTACTCATACTTTGGGTTATAGATCTGAACAAAACCCTTATGTATTCATGTCCTGTACAGAAATAAAATGATACATCAATTCACTTGGATTATTCTAGAGAATTGTACAATTGTACAGTTTTCTAAGCTAGACAAATTTCACCTGACAAATGATAAAACCAGCAAAAAAAGTGTTTTATACAAAAAAAAAAAAAAAAAAAAGATACTCAAGCAATATCTAAGGACCAGAATATCTTGAGGATGTGCTTTTTTTGAAGTAGGCTATTGCCCAGAAAACTGCACAGAAGCACACTATCATTGTGGCAGCAAGTTTTGCACAGGCAGTAGCACTCAGTTTTTTTTTTTTTTTTATTAGAAAATGTCAAAATTGGTGTTATTTTAGAATTATATTATTACAGTATTTATTAATATTTTTAATTAGCTTTTATCGTTATATTTTCAGTTTCATTTTAATTTTTAACCATTTTAACATTGTAGAATATCATCTTTTGTGTTTCACAGAAGAAAGAAAATCGTACAGGTGTGGAACAACATTAGGTAAATGACAGAATTTTCAGTCATAGATGAAGTTTCTCTTTTAATCAAAAGCTTTTGCAAGTGCAGTAGTTAAACTTGTCGAAAGCAGAAAATATTATGGTAAGCAGAAGACACTTACTCTTGTCTTACTTCTGATTGCTTGGGCTCCCAGGTGGCAGTTTGAGTAAGTGCAGGTTGGCACAAGTTAATCAGTCCGGCTTGGCCTGCAGGTTATCACTCTAATCGTGAATTAAAGAAAGGCTAATGACGCAGTGCTGGTGAGTTCCTGATCCCAGCTTTTTTAATACCATCCCAAGAGATGCTGATATCTAATTGTGATTTTCTCAGCGCAAACTTTTTCCGAAGATTTGAACTGATGAAGTGTGCTTGTTTGAGAGGCCGTGCTGAAGATGCCTGATGAGACTCCCTAACTAACCAAAAACGGAGATAAACATTTTGTTTCAAAAGAAAATGGCACCCTCTCCCTATAGCTTCCAATAAAAGAAAAACAATTAACAAATGAGTTGCAATACCAGTCAAAAGAAAAGTTACTCTAAAAGAGCCACAACATTCCAAAATCACATGAGCACACAACCACAAAGTGTGCATACTAATTGCAATTCAATGGCTGTGCCAGAAATCGCCCCCTATACACTTAAATAGGGCACTATTTGAGAGGACAGCCATTTGTAGTGGTGTTCAAAACCATAGTGTACGTTATCGAGTGCACTCATTCAATCCCACAATGCACCGCAATAACAAGTGTACAACTAATGTATGCTCAGCAGCTACAGAATACCCTTAATGCACTGTGAGAGTCACGTGATAAAAATGAATTCCCGCGTCTGACTAGACATGGAGCCCACAGCTGGCGTCCATCCATTTTCCAAACCAATGTTGCTACAGAGTAATCAAGTCAAGTCAAGTCAAGTCACCTTTATTTATATAGCGCTTTTTACAATGCAGATTGTGTCAAAGCAGCTTTACATTGATAACTGGTATATAATTTTGGCTGCACAGCAGCTCTTAAAGAATAGTGTCAATGTCGGCAGATCAAAGCACTGTTGAATATCAAATGTCAAGTGTCCCCAACTAAGCAAGCCAAAGGCGACAGCGGCAAGGAACCCAAACTCCAACAGGTGACATCAGATGGCAAACAGGTGGCAAATAGACTTCTGTGTTAAAATGGAGAAAAAAACCTTGGGAGAAACCAGGCTTAGTCGGGGGGCCAGTTCTCCTCTGGCGAACAGTGCTTTGTTAGGATTCAGGTTGCTATCATATGTCTGATAGGATCGCAACATTCAAAGTATTTATTCCAGTTCAGTCCAGTTGAGGATCGTATTCATCACACCGGTATGGACGGTTTGTTGAGGAGCTGTGGCACTGGCTGTCGTGTCGATGAGGCCTTCACAATGGATGATCTAGTTGGCTCAATCTCTGCTGACACTTCAGGGCTGCGTTGTGGTCGTGTCAAGGCGCCGGTCCTCGGTCTCACCTGGATACGGCCCGGATCTGGTTGACTACGGTAAACCTCGGGATAAACAGAAAGACTAATATTAGCGTAGATGCCATTCTTCTTCTGATGTAACTTGAGTACATCTGGTGTTATAGGAAGTGTTCCCAGTTCCGGCTGACCTAATTTATGCAGCCTAATAATCCTTTAACGGATTTGAAAATATAAATTGATAATGTGTTATGTGTATGCCAGGTTAAAGAGATGTGTTTTTAGTCTAGATTTAAACTGACAGAGTGTGTCTGCTTCCCGAACAATGCTAGGAAGATTGTTCCAGAGTTTAGGTGCCAGATAGGAGAAGGATCTACGCCATGCGGTTGATTTTGATATTCTAGGTATTATCAGCTGGCCTGAATCCTGAGATCGCAATAGAGCGTGAAGGACTATAATGCTTTAAGAGCTCGCTCAGGTACTGGGGAGCTAAACCATTTAGTGCTTGTAAGTAATTAGCAAGATTTTAAAATCTATACGATGTTTAACAGGAAGCCAATGCAGTGTTGACAGAACTGGGCTAATATGGTCATACTTCCTAGTTCTAGTAAGAACTCTAGCTGCTGCATTTTGGACGAGCTGTAGTTTATTTATCAGGCGTGGAACAACCACCCAGTAGAGCATTACAGTAATCTAGCCTTGAGGTCATGAACGCATGAACTAACTGTTCTGCATTTTTCATTGAGAGCATATGTCGAGTTTAGATATATTTTTTAAGATGGAAGAATGCGGTTTTACAGATGCTAGTAACATAGCCTTCAAATGAAAGATTGAGTATCAAAGAGCACACCCAGGTTCCTAACTGACGACGAAGACTTAACAGAGCAGCCATCAAGTGTTAGACAGTATTCTAGGTTATTACGTGAAGAAGTTTTTTTGGTCCAAAAATTAGAATCTCTGTTTTTCTGAATTTAGAAGTAGGAAATTACTGGTCATCCAATTTTTATATCAGCTATGCATTCTGTTAATTTTGTGAATTGGTAAGTTTCGTCAGAGTGCGAAGAAATATAGAGCTGAGTATCATCAGCGTAACAGTGAAAACTAACGCCATGCTTCCTAATGATATCTCCCAAGGGTAGCATGTACAGAGTGAAAAGCAGCGGTCCTAGTACTGAGCCTTGCGGTACTCCATATTGAACCTGTGGATCGATATGACCTCTCTTCGTTTACTACTACAAACTGATAACGGTCAGATAAGTATGATTTGAACCATGACAATGCAGTTCCACTAATGCCAACATAATTTTGAGGTCTATTTAAAAGAATGTTGTGATCGATAAGGATCAAATGCAGCACTAAGATCCAGTAACACTAATAGAGAGATACAACCACGATCTGATGATAAGAGCAAATCATTAGTAACTCTAATGAGAGCAGTCTCAGTACTATGGTACGGTCTAAAACCTGACTGGAAATCCTCACAGATACTATTTCTGTCTAAAAAGGAACATAGTTGTGATGATACTGCCTTTTCTAGTATTTTTGACAGAAAAGTGAGATTTGAGATCGGCCTGTAATTGACTAATTCTCTAGGATCAAGTTGTGGTTTTTTAATAAGAGGTTTAATAATAGCCAGCTTAAAACTTTTTGGTACGTATCCTAGTGATAAAGATGAATTGATGATATTAAGAAGAGGATCTATGATCTCTGGAAGCATCTCTTTCAATAGTTTAGTCGGTATAGGGTCTAACATACATGTTGTTGAGTTTGATGATTTAATAAGTTTAGACAATTCTTCCTTTCCTAAAGCAGTAAATCATACAGGTAATATCATACAGGTATACAGGTATAAATTCCTTTTTTTATTGATTATTTATTGATTTTTATTGATTATTAAATTGTTTAATTAAGGTTTATACATGCATCCCCTGACAGAGTTCAAGATAAATATTTCTATTACTACTGGAGCTGCAGTTTGCTAAGTTTCAAATAATTATTAAAGGATTAGTTCACTTTCAGATGAAAATTACCCCAAGCTTTACTCACCCTCAAGCCATCCTAGGTGTATATGACTTTCTTCTTTCTGATGAACACAATCAGTGAAATATTAATAAATATCTTTGCTTTATAATGGCCATATTTAACAAGTTATGAAGGTATTCAACTTAGGAAAAAAGTGTAAAACTCTTGCAGTTCAAAACGCTTACGCTACGTTCTATGCCTTCCATATTCAACTGACGTGACATCAGTTCTGTTTTTTTTTTTTTTTCGTAATTTGAATACGGAAGGGGGTCTGGTGGAAGCTAGATATTTTACTTCATAACTTGTTAAATATGGATTTTTTTTTTCACACAAACGCATCACTTCGCTTCAGAAGGCCTTTATTAATCCTCCGGAGCTGTGTGGAATATGCTTATGATGGATGGAGCCACTTTATTCAGCTTCATACTCATGACCTCTGTTCACTGCCATTATAAAGCTCTGATGTGTCAGGATATTTATTAATATTTCTCTGATTGTGTTCTTCAGAAATAAGAAAGTCATATACACCAAGGATGGTTTGAGGGTGAGTAAATCTTGGGGTAATTTTCATTTGAAAGTGAACTAATCCTTTAAACAAGCACAAACTTTGCAAAAACGGCAGCCCTTCTGGTGGACTCAGTGTTTGAATTCACTTGTTTTTATTCACTCGCTCAAGTGAACTATATTAGTGAACTAATGTGGGGAATAGTAAATGAGGGTATTGGCTGCGATTTTGGACCCAGCCAAAGGACAACACACAAGTTTCCACACTCAGTAGCTTTTGCAACACACAGATATGTTGCAGGGGTGAGGTGAACCTCCCTGAAGCTGTGTTCTTTCTGCTCTCTTGTAGTGGTTGCTCTGTGCAGCATATTCCTTACGACCATCAGCTGAGGTTAATTAACTGCAAGGCAAGCAGAGTGAGGGAGAGATATAGAAAACACATGGCAAAAACATAGCCACACAGGGTAAAATACACACTCAAAAACATATATGTGTATTATACATCCTCAGGACGCAACACTTAGGTCAAATTGTTGCTGAGAATTTCTTGCAACATTTTTACATCGAAACACATAAGCCAAGTCATTTGTGCTCTTCCACAACCTTACAGTTCAAAAATGGCACCAGGGCTCAAGTCTGAGCAGTTATATTTATATGTGCCCCGCACTGTCTACAGGGGTAAATTAGAGCTTTTTAATAGCTTTTTAACTGAATTACGTGCTGCAGATGGACAACTGGCTAACTCACTTAGCTCCCAGCTCAGAGTTTTTATTTCAGTATAAAGCATGACAATCCATATGGCTACCTGCTTCTAACCAACAATCCCTCTCTCTCTCTCTCGCTTTCTCTCTCTTTTACTGCATACCCTGCTGTCTGCTTGCTGGAACAGAAGCCAAAGGTCAGTTTTCTTTTTGCTTGCTCTCTTTCTTTTCATTGTTGTGCTGCTGTGTTTTTTTTGCTCTGTCTTTTAACACACGACACAGGTCCGATGAGTCATTCATCGACGTCTCCTCATTTGCCATTTGAAGTGCACTCATTTCTCACGTCTTACCCACAGGCCAGCCATGTACTAGCCATTACGGAGGGGGCCTCTGACTAACTTCATTTGCTTGTCTTTAAATGTCAGAGGCTTTTTTTCCCCCAAGCACATCAATTTAAGAGCTCACATCATTGTCATTGTTTACATTCACAACCTTTTTCCGAGGTCAGCGGAGCTCTTGATTGATGCGCGTGCGCACGGATGTCCTTGCTCATTTGTGTGAGCATGAGAGAGATTAGAGTGGACAGATATTTCACACTTTGAGTCCTACTTAAATTTGACTATAGATCCATCTCGCCTTTCACGGCAGATGCGTTACCACCAGTCATACGTTCTACAGACCGAACGCAGCTGAATCTGTCCTCGTCTTCTCCTCATACCTGCGGGTGCCTGTTTTCCTGCTCATTTTCTGTCAGTACCGTGATGAGTGTTTATGACCAGAGCGAATTGGCGGCCACTCTGGTGTTGTGCCAGCTCTCTCCAGCTGTGGGCACACAAGTCATTTAAATGTCAAACTGGCCCCATCGTGACACAATCACTGTGTCCTTTCTGTCAGCACTGGGTTTACAAGAGTCTGCTTGTATGGCACCTTCCTGTCTTTCTGCTAAGTTCCTACTTAGGATTTCAGATATTAAATGGACAATTTGCGCAGCATTTTAGTGCAAGTTGGACACAATGAAGTCAACATTTGTTCATTAGTAGTGCTATTGGTACTTTATATATGAAATGTATCATTCTTTATTAAATCAATATAAATATAATTGAATGTTTGGATACAGTGGGTACGGAAAGTATTCAGACCCCTTTAAATTTTTCACTCTTTGTTATATTGCAGCCATTTGCTAAAATCATTTAAGTTCATTTTTTTTCCTCATTAATGTACACACAGCACCCCATATTGACAGAAAAACACAGAATTGTTGACATTTTTGCGGATTTATTAAAAAAGAAAAACTGAAATATCACATGGTCCTAGGTATTCAGACCCTTTGCTGTGACACTCATATATTTAACTCAGGTGCTGTCCATTTCTTCTGATCATCCTTGAGATGGTTCTGCACCTTCATTTGAGTCCAGCTGTGTTTGATTATACTGATTGGACTTGATTAGGAAAGCCACACACCTGTCTATATAAGACCTTACAGCTCACAGTGCGTGTCAGAGCAAATGAGAATCATGAGGTCAAAGGAACTGCCTGAAGAGCTCAGAGACAGAATTGTGGCAAGGCACAGATCTGGCCAAGGTTACAAAAAAAAATTTCTGCTGCACTTAAGGTTCCTAAGAGCACAGTGGCCTCCATAATCCTTAAATGGAAGACGTTTGGGACGACCAGAACCTTTCCTAGAGCTGGCCGTCCGGCCAAACTGAGCTATTGGGGGAGAAGAGCCTTGGTGAGAGAGGTAAAGAAGAACCCAAAGATCACTGTGGCTGAGCTCCAGAGATGCAGTCGGGAGATGGGAGAAAGTTGTAGAAAGTCAACCATCACTGCAGCCCTCCACCAGTCGGGGCTTTATGGCAGAGTGGCCCGACGGAAGCCTCTCCTCAGTGCAAAACACATGAAAGCCCGCATGGAGTTTGCTAAAGATGGTGAGAAATAAGATTCTCTGGTCTGATGAGACCAAAATAGAACTTTTTGGCCTTAATTCTAAGTGGTATGTGTGGAGAAAACCAGACACTGCTCATCACCAGTCCCAACAGTGAAGCATGGTGGTGGCAGCATCATGCTGTGGGGGTGTTTTTCAGCTGCAGGGACAGGACGACTGGTTGCAATCGAGGGAAAGATGAATGCGGCCAAGTACAGGGATATCCTGGACGAAAACCTTCTCCAGAGTGCTCAGGACCTCAGACTGGGCCGAAGGTTTACCTTCCAACAAGACAATGACCCTAAGCACACAGCTAAAATAACGAAGGAGTGGCTTCACAACAACTCTGTGACTGTTCTTGAATGGCCCAGCCAGAGCCCTGACTTAAACCCAATTGAGCATCTCTGGAGAGACCTAAAAATGGCTGTCCACCAACGTTTACCATCCAACCTGACAGAACTGGAGAGGATCTGCAAGGAGGAATGGCAGAGGATCCCCAAATCCAGGTGTGAAAAACTTGTTGCATCTTTCCCAAAAAGACTCATGGCTGTATTAGATCAAAAGGGTGCTTCTACTAAATACTGAGCAAAGGGTCTGAATACTTAGGACCATGTGATATTTCAGTTTTTCTTTTTTAATAAATCTGCAAAAATGTCAACAATTCTGTGTTTTTCTGTCAATATGGGGTGCTGTGTGTACATTAATGAGGAAAAAAAATGAACTTAAATGATTTTAGCAAATGGCTGCAATATAACAAAGAGTGAAAAATTTAAGGAGGTCTAAATACTTTCCGTACCCACTGTATGTACACTACTGTTCAAAAGTTTATAGTTGAAGTCTTTTAATGTTTTTGAAAGAAGTCTTTTATGCTCACCAAGGCATTTATTTGATCAAATTCTATTCTATTTTAATATATTTTAAAATATAATTTATCCCCTGTGATGGCAAAGCTGAATCAGCAATCATTACTCCAGTCTTCAGAGTTACATGATCCTTCAGAAATCATTCTAATATGCTGATTTGGTGCTCAAGAAACATTTCTTATTATTGTCAATGTTAGAAAATTGTAATATTGCTTAATATTTTGCTGAACGCAGTGATTTATTGAAATGAAAGTTCAAAAGGACTACACTGATTTTTGTAACATTATACATATCTTTACTGTCACTTTTTTGTTTTTTATTAATTACTATTCACTTATATATAACTTACTGATTCCATATGTTTGAACTGTAATGTACTATAGTTTTGTCACACTATCCTGTTGTCTCATAAACTGGTTAAAATGGTAAAAAAAAAATATTTTTCTGCCAAGCTTTATAGCAAGTTGAAGCTATTCCTCATCAACAGTGTACAGCATGTTTACATCATTAATTATAAAATCAACAGTCACAATTTAAACTTTGGCCAATACCAATTTTTTTTCTGTCATGATTGATTAATTGGCATGCCCCCAACTTGAAAAGTTAGTACTCATTTTAGCTCGTCTTGTGCATAGGATCATTCTGCCATGATTTAACCTGTTAACCTGCACCCACCCCCCTTTTGAAAAAAAATTGGAGAAAAAAAAGAAATTGCATACCTAATCTAAAACAGATAGTTCATGAAGTCAAACATAACTGTGGTCTCATTTGAAAGGAGACTCTTGGCAATTTGTTGTCCTCCAGTCAGAATTACTACAATAAGAAAAATAATTATAAAGGCTTAAATGTATTGTAAAAGTATTTTAGAAATGTATTAGAAATGCAGTGCAGCTAATGCCACATGTCTTATGTTCTTTTTCAAATGTAAGGACCATATCTCAAAATCTAGGTTTTATGAAATATTTTTTAAGACCATGGTTTTATTTAGAGGAGACTCTAAAACACTAACCAATGTTTATTCACATCCTCTAAGTATCCATTCAGTCTATTGTCTTTATTGTCTTGTACTGCAAACTGCCCCATTAATGTTCTGTTTCCCCTTGCAGGCTTACACACATTAACACCTCTCCGACCAGAAAATATCTCCAATTATGATTCCGTTGTCTTTATTACTTTATATGTACGAGCACCTTTTTATTCACACTGTTTTAATCCCTCATTTCTTTGATTAAACTTCTCACTTCACATTTTTTTTTGTGATTGTATGAAATGCCTTTATTAAAGGCAGTATAAGGGTTTGCTATTCAGTGCTGATCTGAGAACAGTTTATTGGTTTAAAGGATTGTTCTGGTTTGCAGAAACTGGGTCTAAATAAGAATAAGCGATCAGAATATGAATCAGAATAAGTTTTCCCCCTCTGTAAAATCAATACAAAACTTTGAGACGTTTGATAGATGGATACATTTTCAAACGGTGTTAAGAAGAGCTGTTTTTGCAGATCAAAGGGTTTCACCATAGAGATTTGGATAGAAAACGGATCAAGCATGCTAATGCAGAGTATTTGAGAATTTGAACTGCAAAATTAATTTCCATGTTTGAGGGTTCCAGTATTGTGTGCGCTTCAATACCGCTGAAGGCCTCTTGTACAAGGTCAGATTGAAAACACAGTATTGCTCTGGATCAAGGTAGACAAGGCCGGTTATTTCACTGAAAGATTGTGTTTTTATCATTACATGAACTGGCATAAAGACCTTGAAACAAGGCTGCTCACACCGAGGTTGGTCAATAGCATTCTGCCTTTGAAGTAAGGATCTTTCTGCTTTTGTAGTGATTGCTCAACACACTCCATCACGTTTTGTGTCTTACACATTCTATATATTCAATTATTAAGTCTGCTTAAGTTTTAGGGATGGGCAATATACAATGTTTTCATTATAGTTTCTGTCACACATTAGATAATGGCTATTCCCATGGTCATAATTTGAAAGAAAAAAAAAAGGGAAAAAAAAGAAGAATTTGCTTTTTAAGAACATTTAGTATTTTTTAAATAGTGCATATTTATTTTGGCATAGTATTTAATATTATATATTATTATTTAATACACTGTTTATGTATTATAATACTTTTCTAATATATATTGCTATCAGTCAGTTTAGTATTTGTTGTTTTATTAAATTCTATAAAAAAGAAAAGTTAAAAAAAAGATTTCTTATTGCATTTAAACAAACAAACAAACTTAATAAATGATAGTTTTACATATTATTAAATAGCGTTTTTGGCCCATCTGTTTTGAATATTAAATAGATTTTTGCCTACCCCTTATGCACAACACTACAAGTCAAGTTGAGGCACAGAGAGCATGAGATCACGTTGTCTTGTTCTCCTTTATTAAACCTAAATCAAAGAAATGCATTGCTGCTTTTAGTTTTTCGATAATTAGCTTCAAGCGCCCTTTCAGACTGGAACTGAGTTGCAGGGTGGCCATGAGAAGACAACAGCATCTGTTTATATTTGTGCCATTCAGACGGTTATTAAAAGGCATTTTTAGAGAGCCCAGCACGAGGCCAAATTGCAGGCACAGTTGGATGAAGACAGACAAATGTTAAAGCTGGCATGGACCAAACACAGACGGCCTGATCAGAGTGTTGCTGTAGAGAAGGGCAGGACCACTAACAGAGAAACATCACTCACTTACATGAGTGTGCAGTTTGTTCTACTTCGTGGAGCAGGTGTCATACCGTGTTTTTGATTAAAAATCAGACAAATATAGATATATAGCAAGATGGCTTATAACAACAAATACTTATTTAGTTTTAGCTTTTGTAAGGGAATTCAGATTTTATACTATCATGTTGTGTTGCTTCTTGTCCGACAGAAAAATTGTTAAATACTGTTCTTTTGCTATTTTACTAGCACTGATATTTTTCAGGGATGCAAAGGTTGTTTTTGAGTTTATTTCAAGGGAGAGCAGGCATCACAGAAGTTCAGTGCTTAATCACACCTCTTCACTGTGACACCAATTTCATCCCATCTGAGGAAGAAGGGAGATTGATTTTAAAGGATAAGTGTAGCTTGTTGAGGTTAAGTGTTGGTGCTTTTGAAACAGGACAGGGGTGGCGTAAATGGAAGGAGAAACAAATTGAACACTCATGAAGCCTGCAGACTATAGAGTCACACATCAGAAGTTTTTGGAAAATGCTGTGATCTCTCGCTGTCTCCAGGGAGCCTCTTACATATAGTTTTTTTTTTTTTTAGTAAATAAAAACAGAATGCTCAAAGGCATTCTTTTGTGTGAAAGACAGAAGAAATAAGAGGAGGAGATGGCAGAGGGGAGAACTGATGATAGTTTCTGCTTTTGCCAGAGGGCTGAGCCTCAGAGGACCATCAACTGTCACTGTAACTTCTGCACTGCAGAGCTCCACAAATGTAGCCTGGACTTACAGTATCAAGCTGTCACGTAACACAACTGAACCTGGCTCAAACAACAAGCTTTCAGCCTGATCGAGTGGGTCATCTGAAAAGGGAGCCCTATGAAAATCAACTCTCACAGCTTGTAAAGGTGATTACGCTCTTTAAGCTTTCAGTCCACTATAGGTGATACATCAGTGTGGTTTTTAAACATCTGTCTGTGTGTAGTTTGATGTCTTAACATTTCAAGCAGGTACATGAAAGCATTTTGGTGAAAATATTGAGGCTGTGAAAATATGGATGTGTAAGTGTCTGGATGATTTTGATTCAGCACACATTTCTGCAGCTCTTGAAAGAGGCTGTCAGTCATAATTCATCTGGTGAGTTACTGCTCATTCAGCTCACTGATTCCAAAGCGTATGGTTTCTGTGCAACTCAGTTCATCAGATATACAATGACGGCAACATGCCTGCTAAAACTCCAGTTTAAAAGGAGCATTCATGCTGACAGATATTCACAGTGGCAAAGTGACCAGAAGTTTTCATTTTCAATGAGAGTTGCCAGTGTGGGGCTGGATTCACAAAAATGTCATTAAAAAATGTAGAAAGTTATTTCGATACATTTTAAGAATGTATCAAGTACAGTTCTTGGGAAAAAATATTTTTTGCGACCATATTACCATATGTTTTTAAGAACTAATTTACTGCCGTTGACATTGTCTAATTGTATTCTAGCTTACTAATATGGTTGCCAACAAATTCATTACTTATACAACACTGGTAACTGTTAATCTTAATCTAAACAATTAATTGACTTGTCAATAAACCCATTTTTAAAGTACATTTACTCACCCTACAATGAAAGATTGTGGGTTCCATAATCTCCCCCCCATTTTCTAAAAGTCAAACCGGTTTGGAACAGCGTGAGTGTGAATGATGCCAGAAATTGGGTGAACTAGCCCTTTAATATATATATATATATATATATATATATATATATATATATATATATATATATATATATATATATATATATATATATATTTTTTTTTTTTTTAATACACTTTCTTCATAACTGAAAACTTCATAACCACAGTTTTCTTCTTATTTTCTATGAATCCAGCCCCTGAGGTGACATAAACACTATTTCTGAAGTTGCCAAAGCAAGCATAACTATATTTGAATGGGTGCACACAGAAGGAGGTGAATCCAGAAATGATTATCGATGGGAGAATTGGATGTAAACCAAACTATCTTCACTAATGCTATTCTATTTCAAAGCATCGTTTTTGTTAGTGATCCGTGGCCTGATGCTGTTGGATACTGCTGTTGAAGAGGAGTGCCTACTAGCAACACACAGCAGTGACTTAGTGACCTCCAGCAATTTTTACCACTATCAGCTTGAAAGCCCTTTAACAGTAGATCAGCATGATCACAATATTCAGGACTCAACCGTGAGAGTTCACGGTCGCTTGTAGTTGTGAAATGCTGGTGGAGACCTTGGTATCAATCAGAAAAAGAGAAACCCCCTCACCTGTGCCTCCAGGCTCCAGCATGGACCCTCACAGATAATGACTGCTATGAAATATCTGAGGAGTTGTGCCGATTTCCCGCCTCTCCATGTCACACTTAACCATGACATTTAATTTCACCTGGGGAAGCCAGGTAATGGAATTGTTTATTAGATGGCCGCACCAAGATGGATTTCCGAGAGGGCAGGGGTTTTAAGACACGTCCCCCTTCTCCTGCTCTCCTAGAGGCCTCTAAATTGGTTGCTGTTGAATAGCCTCCCTGCCTTTTATTTCCCTTTGGCTTTGCGGGATGTGGAACTGCATCCCTAATGCAGCATCAGAGAGGCCTCACACCGAACTCCCTGCCTCTTTCGCACCTCTGCCCCCCGACGACCGCACCATTCACACTCTGTGCGCATACGACTTACCGACTCAAGGTCAACCTCAAAGCATCTCTTAGAAAAAAGAATAGGAAGTTTTTGCATTTTTTTAAAGAATGAAAGGAATACTAAAATGCTGTTTCTTGTCTCCGCTCCTTCAAGACGAAAGACAGACAAGGTTGTCATAGGTTACCCAGATTTTCCAGACATTGATTCACCTTTGTTCTTTGCATTGATTGTTGATTTTGAGTATGGGGTAAGAATAGACTGGCAAGCCATTCTCTTTAGTTATTTAAGTATTTCACCTCTGAAATTCACCCTTGGCTTTCTTTGCATCTCATTACATTCATATTTTGATCATGGTCGCCTGAGAAATTTTTTTTTTTTTGGGGGGCTTCGGCTTTTAGTTACAAAAATAATTTTTTCTGTAAAAATCTTCACCTCTGCCACAGCTCAGCCCGTGGAGAGCGTGTTTAAATCGCACTAAATGCTTTTCTCTGCTGTAGATTGTCATTACAGAGCTTTAAAACCTCCTAAGTCAAACCATTTACGCCCCCAAACTAACCACAACAGCAGAAGCCAGCAGAAGAATTGAAGACAACCTCTATTTGTATCTCTCTCTCCCGTTCTTTTTCGGGTGGGGGGTGCTGCTTGATTGTGTATGATAGGAAAGAAAGACTGAATAGATTGAAAAGTGTAATTTCACACAACCCAGCTCCTGTGTTCTCACTCTCTGAGCGCTTTGGGTTCGGCGTGGCTGCTTGTGCTCACCGATGTGATCACCACCCTTGATTGTCGAGAGCGGCTCACATCCCTTGTTTGCCATACACACGTGCACACAACACAGAGTGCGACGTGTGTACATGTGCTATGATTATAGATAGATGGATTTATATATCCGACATGAGCACCATGCCTTTGTTCCAGTTACCACCGATCAGTGCCGTCTCATTGTTAGCAGATGGTAATTTTAATCTAATCAATGTCTGCTTCTCTATTATTTGTTAATTCAGCCAGGTGTTGTGACTGTAATTGCCCCATCATACCTTGTTGGATAAGTTTATCAGGGATCTGATAGCAAAAATTTGAGCAGCGGCATGATTAGAGGGTTTCGTTCTGCCTGGTTGTTCCGTTTACCTTCGGTACAGCCGTGGGATGGCGTATCTTATAATGTTAATTAGATCACCGAAGACTGATGAGCACTTCAGTGGAGGCTGCGCTGCCGTCCCCCACGCCCTCTGATTGACCAGCGCAAGCTTAATGGAGGAGAAACGCACAGCCCATTATTAGAGGCATCCACTCAGTCTCGTTTACGCCACTCTTTCTCTCTGCCTCATCTGCCTTGGCTCTTTTCAAGCACTGCTAATTGTGTATATATGTGTTATTCAGGTCAGGCAACTAGGACGTGATCTCTCATCCAGACGACACCGGTGTCCTTTAAAGAGAGAAAGGGAATGGAGGCATAATTTTCATTCTCAGCAACTGAAATCATGTTTAGTCCACATTGTATTCATAGACTTGCTGTTTATATACAGCAGCCACAGGTTATAATGAAATGAGCCATGCTTTGAGCAGTTTCACTCATTCCATGATTTGTTTTTTGTCTCTCTCTTCCTCTCTATGCTAGTGCCACATTTGCGAGAGAATTCAGCCACTGGTGTTGGCCCATACCCGTGAAATCAAGCAAGTGCTTTCATTTCAGCGAGAGTAATCAGGCGGCTAACCGCCATGATATCCCACATGTATAACAAAATGCGTTTTCACTGTTTTCCAGATCGCCATGAAATCAAGTACGAGGCTCTGCCAATCACTCTGTGTATATGTGCTGTTCTTGCAGTGTATGAATAGATTACAACAAACTGTGTACTGTACAGTACTTTTTATTATTATTATTTTTTTTTAGTAGTATCAGTAGTTATTTTAGTTATTTTTAGTTTTTTGATAAAGAATTTTTAATTTTTTGTTTTTGTTTTGCTCTTTATGAACTGGCATAGCATGAGATGTAGTCAAGTCGTGAAATTAGAGACTACCCTCAAAATCCGTTCACATGTGGTCACTGGAGAAACATTTGCGGTGGATGTTACTACTAGGTGTAAATAATAATGTAATTATAATCAGTGTTAATGTGTACACCAGGCCAAAGATTGAAATGGCTTTTTCTCAGTATCTTTTGAACATTCTGGTGGATTTTGTTGCATCTCTGTTGTGTTCACTTCCACAAGACTGATCAAATTTGTGTTTCTGTTCCTTGAACGATTGAAAAGTTGTGTGCCCAGACAGCAACGCCCCTCCAATCCTCAGCTTAATAATGTGGTTTGAAGTATTTGTTATTTCGTGTTTTATCACAGCAGGGTGTGAAACTCAGAGTAGTTGTAAGACAGTGTGGTCCCTCACATTCTTTCCTTATTAATCAGCCTGTCAGACGCTAACGCCCCGGTCGATGCAGTGACGGCCCAGAGTGGCCAGGGATTAAAACACTTCCACACACTCTCTCAGCACTCTGTCAACATGTGCCAGAACGTTCCACAAGACCACCGTTGCTTCAGGGGCCGTCACACTGATGACTAATGGGTAATGAAGTCCTTAAGAACCCCTGGAGTGAGCACTGCTGTCATAACTCTCTCCTGAGTGATTGGACTACAACCCTTCAAGCATTTTATCTCTGCCTGTGAAGAATGGTTTGTTTCAAAGTCACTCATGCAGACACAGCTGGACATCTGAGGCTTTGACCTGATGTTGGCCGTTTGCTTGGTGATTATTTTAATCAACCGCAATCAAAAAGCAACTTAAATGTTAAATATTTATTTTTATTTCAGCATTTCCCAAACCAATATATAGTATGAATCTACAGGTTGAATCTACATTTTATTTTATTTTATCATCATTTTGATCAAATAAATGCATGAGCATAAGAGACTTCTTTCAAAAACACCAGTACTGTATATAATCATTCTTTACATTTTATTTTTACAATTTAAGTATATCATTACTTTTAAAATAATAATAATAATTTCACGTGAGACCAGTGATTACTAATTGAAGTTGTTACATTTGACTTGAAATTAGCTGATAATGTTACCTTTTTTTGTCCTTTAAAGCAATGTTAAAATTGAATCTAGAATACTGCAGACAGCACTGGTTTGTCCAATAAGTTATTTTTTCTGAGTATGTAGGCTCTCTCATTCTCTGTCTCTATTTTTCAACTCTCCAGCCCTCGAGAACCATCTCGCTGCAGCTTTCAGGAGTGATCACAGCTAAAGACCTCTCAGTGTTTCTGTGTCTCTTAGAAGCATCCTATACACCTTGGTCACCAGGAAAAGTACAGGCAAATGACTACCTCTGGCCTTAGTCCATCAGCTGTTATGCAATCAGCAGTGACCAATTAGGAGAGCTGCTCTCAGGTAGCATAATAACAGGCCAGAATCCAGCTGAAAGAGACAGGAAAGAATCCTAAATATATATGACAAGAGCAACTGAGCTGCAGAGAGAGAGAGAGAGAAACAATATGTAAGTTTGAAAGGCAGGCGTTTTTAGAAGTGTACTTTGCCTCACTCTCACATTAGATGTGACACTATAATTAGCTTTGTTTCTTTGAGACAATGCTGCCTTGTAGCCAGAAATAACAATTAGGAAACAGCTATTTGTACAGAGAGATGCCACAAGAAGAAAAGGACTTGAATCTGACAAAACAGCTCATTAAACAGGGTGACGTCTACAAGTGTGTGAGCTTTTCACATTATAATAGGGTATTGCAGAAAGAATATGTCCTTTAGTATGATCTCAGCAGTGTGTGTGTGTAAGAGAGTGATATCACAGTGATTCAGCCCATTTTCTTAAGCCATACTCACTCACTCACTTATTTGTTGTTATATATGAAACTTAAAATGGACTTGCTTTATCAACACCCTCACATGCATTCACTGCGTGTGTTGAAATTAGCAGGCAGAATTACCTCTAAATCCTTTAATCTACTTTGGCTCTTTTGTGTCGGACCCCAGGGTGATAGCAGCAGGATGCTCCATTCTCACTGTCCACTTCACTCACAGACAGAATAAACCCACACACATACAGTACTGATTCTTTCAGCTGCCTATTTGATCATATTTTAAAATAGAATACAGTTATTTTAAGTTATAATAATATATCACAGTTTTACTGTATTTTTGTTCACATAAAAACAGCATTGGATCCAAAAAAAAAAAATTTCAATTGTAGTGTATATGTCTTTCTTTTCCTGTTTATTTCTTTAAACTTTTAACCTCATTTTTGTCACATGTTCAAGCTCATTCCTCACTTCTGGATAATGGTATCAGTCAAGCAATAATTCACTGTGGTTCTATTGTTTCTTCATTTTTTTGTTGGTTCTGTTGGGCTTTTAATCACGAGTTTCCATCAAATCCTCTTAATTGACAGTCACATCAGAGACTGAGTGTGGTTTAAATGAAGACTATTTGCTTTAGTAATCACAGAGAAGTGAACTAGTGAAATGTAGGCATGTGACGGTATCAAATTTTCATGTTGCGATTAATTGCTGAAGTTTTTATCACGGTATACGTTATCACGATATTGAAATAAGCTGCAAAAAAAGTGTTGTCTTAGTATAACAGGTTTAAGAACTCTTTTTGTAATAACAAAAAGAACACTGAATGTTTAAATACAATAATACAATACACAAAAAATATATTAAGTAAAATTTTCAAACAGATTAAAGTGCAAAAGAATTAGGCTATAAAGAACAACAGGTAACACTTTACAATAAGGTCTCATTATTTAATGCATTAACTAAGATTGATCAATAGCTACATTTGTTACAAGAAAATATTATTTTTTGTTAATGTTAGTTAAGAAATACAACTGATCATTGTTAGTTTTATGTCAGGTCCATTAAATAAGTTCTTTTGATTTTAGTAATGTTATTAAACATAAAGCATTAATTATTCTTAGTTAATAAGTATTTTTCATTGTCAGTTTGGTAATAATGAATTAACATGTTAAGTAATGAAGCCGTATGTCTCAAAGTTTTACTGAACAATATAATAATCAGAAAATAATCAACATTTCTAATCATTGGGGCATGTTGTAGTCCAGATTGAAATATAAAAAATGTTTAAGTTTTAAAATAAATAGCCTATTAAGTCTTTTAAGTATTAAGTATTTGTTGCTGTGATGAACAACATTGAGATTACAAAAAAATGAATGGCTGTTTGAAGCATTTTAAAACTTCAGTTGCTTTGTTTGCGGGGTTTCTGGGGTAACCGCTGCATTCTGCTGTTTCATCAGCGCCCTCTGCTGTCAGAGTGTGAATGTGCACTTTCATTTAACTCGTCTCCTTCACTCGTTCTGCCATGTGCTTCTCACGCACGTTGGGCTTGTTTATATCTGAGCGCGTGTCCCTTTGACGCAGAATACAACGGTGTTGTGCATTTTATACAGTTGATGGGGAAAGTATTTTTAAATGCATTATAAAAATTTTAATAATTGGTAATAAATTATTATTTACAGTATTTTGAAGTGCCCACGATAACAATATCATGCATATTCATTACCGTGATATATCGCATTACCGAATATCGGCATATGTCTAGTGATGAAATGAATGATCGTTCCAGCTGAAAGCGTTTGAGGTCAGGTAAAGGGGAGATCACAAGATCATTTGACAAATATCGTAATTTATTTTTTTGTAAGTTTGTTGTAATTTAGAGTGAATTTGTATATAATCTAATTTGTTGATAATTAATTACATGATTTTTTTTATTGCACAGGTGGGGACTGTTTTGTCAGACGCGTGAGGTGTTTATGTTCCCCTTTTGTGTGAGCATGTTTGTGCGCGCAAAGCAAATGATAGAGTAGAGGTCAAAGAGGTTAGCAGGAGTCTTACCAAGCTGTTGATTAGTCAGAGAGGATCATGGGTAATGGAGCTTAGATTGATGTTGATGTTGAGTGATAAATGATGAGCATGTGTGTGCTTTTGTGTGTGTGGAGGCAAACAGTGAGATTAGACAGTGAATGATCTACTTCTGATCACATACCATAATGAAGCTCTTTCTCCTGTGCTTTGCCTTTCTCTCTCTTAGAATGTGAAGCTCAGCATCACCGTTCCTAATTTTTTATTTATTTTTTTTGCTCTTTTCCTTATTTTCTTTCCTTTATATCCTTTTCTGTTTCCCCCTCTCTCTCTGTTTGCTGCAGCCTCGTAATAAAAGCAGCGCAATTTATTTACAATTTGCCGTGTGAGGCTCTTACATCAGCAGCGTAATGTAGCGGCTCGTTTAAAATACATTTGCAGCAGCGACTTTATTTTGCAAAGATGATTTTTCATCCACGCTTCGTCCTTTTCCTTTTTGCAATGAGGAATTGATAATAGACCTGTTTTCCCTCTCATCCACTTATCTCGCACCATGATGGAGAGAATGAAATAAAGGGGGAAAAACAGGTTGAAATGTTTTTTTTTTTTTTTTCTCTCCACTCTCTTTGTGTGTGTTTTTTGCATGTAGAAAATGTGCATTAACGCTGCGGATAGATTTTTAGACCTTTGAGTGATCACAGGGCTCTTGCAGGTGAGACATGCTTTTAATAGATCCTACCACAGCTGAAACTTTTACTCCAAAACCATCTCCAACTTATTCTTGAGAAGGTATAGAAGAACAAAATTGTATTTTATTTTATATTTATTTATTTATTTATTTGTTTGTTTATTTTATTCTACTTTAGCTTTGCTTAATATCGTATTTAATTGTATTTATTATAGCACAAAATAGTTTGAGATCAAGCAATAATTGGATGACCCTCTGCTGTAATACCTCAGACTCGCTGTTGTATAAGTAAGAGGGATAAAAGATAAAAAAAACATGAAAATTTGACACAGACAAACCTTTCTGAATTCGGCATTGCATGTGCAAGTGTTGATTTTTGAATCGGTTTGACTCAATGTTTTAGTATGTGTAGATTGACGTTTAGTTTTCAGTTTTCAGCATTTGATGGATTTTCTCACTATTTGTCCTTTCTGTCTACCTTCCGTCTGGAATCTCAAGTCTCTCCAAATTCAGACCACAAACTGCAAATCCTGTTTCTCAACTAAACTTTAAACTTGCCAAACAAGAACAGAGAGTCTGCCTGGGTGGACAGAGCAAGCAAAGAAAAGAGAGATGACAGAACAGTGTGAGGAGAAACAGAAACCCATGGATGACAGTTGGAGATGGGCGGGTAGACCATGAGATACAGCACAAAGAAACTGAGCGAGCTGGAGATGGATAAAAGGAGGAGGAGAGTGTTTAATTAGTGTTGGGTTTTCTGTAACATTACAGGCCTTTTCTGTTGCCAGGTCCTTTGATGACTATCTCCCTGCGGCCCCGTCTTATTACCCGTACAAATCTCTACAAATACTGCAGCATTATTGGAAACGCACACAATTGGGCCTGCCAGCTCCGGCACCAAATCACCAATCATAAATATGCACTTTATCATGATAATCATTGCATGTCTCCTCATTTCATTTCCACAGATGGTTTAATCTCTTTTTAATGTGGGCTTTAGTGAGGATTCTTGAAAATGCCAGAGAGACCCGTGCTGAGCATTCATGCGAATCGTGGAGCCAGCAACTGTTACCAAAGTTTCTCATTTGTTATTTAAAAGTGCATGCTTGTTTTGTTGTTTGCAGATACTTTCGTCTAAAGTAACTTCCATATCAGAGCTTGGCACACTAGCTTAACACACATGCACACATGCCAACTTTCATAGTTCTTTTTCTGTGTGTTTGTATACGTTTGTTGGTCTGATTACTAATGCTTTTGTTCATATGCTGACTGTGGAAAAAGACAAAGATTGATGTTGGTGAAATTGACGCTGCGGTAACATTGCAGTAATGTTGTGGTATGGTTAAGCAGCCCTTGATCACACGGGCTGGAACACTGGAGGCTGTCTCATGGGCCAGACAGCCCATCCCTCATTCTCTTTCAATCCCTGTTTATTTTATCTCCCATTCTCTTTAACACAACTCTGAGAGACAGAGAGAGAGAGAGAGAGAGAGAGAGAGGGAGATTTGGGGGGGTGGGGAAGATGATAAAATGTCATTTTTCTAGATCATCATCATTCTCATTCTCCTCCTCTTTTGTGAGAAAGCAGACTGTTATGCTATATTTATTGAGAAGATTATTTTGTTCCTGATTTGGTGAGGGGAAAGAGGGAAGGAAGTTTGTCTAGGAGGTCAATTTCCCCAACCCAGCTGCACCAAACCCTCAAAGAGCTGCTTATACCGAACAACTGCCTGTGTTGTGGAAAAGTACAAAATAGCACAAATTTCATCATTCAAAACTAAATCGTGTTTTAATATACAAATGATTTAATCGGAATTAAATCATTTGTAAATTAGTATATTACTTTTTTACATTTCACATTTATGCATTTGGCAGACACTTTTGTCCAAATCGACTGACATTGTATTATGGGTATACATTTATCAGTATATGCATTCCCTAGGAATAGAACCCATGACCTTGCTGTTGCTAGCACCATGTTCTACATGAATGAAGAAAAATTATAAGAGAAAATACAAGAAAATACACAAAAAAGTCATCATGTTGGACATGGAAGATGAAGTATAATGCATTGCATTGTGGGATAGCACAGTTTATCTCAGAAATAATTTTTAAATTACATTATTTTTAAAATAATTTGTTAATTATATACATATATATAAAATGTTTTGTTATATTTCGTATATTTATTTATTTATTTTAAGTCTAGAAGTTTTAGTAGTCTGATCATATTAGTCAAGAAAATGTTAACTACTGTGAATTCCACTTCTTTCATCACACTGGACATGGAAGTTCAAGTTTAACACATCGCATAATGGGCTAGCACAACATACTTTGTAGTACACCACACATCTTGTCAAGTTTAGTAGCTCATCCACGTATTCTGTGTGTACAGAAGCATTGTAGTTTGCACAGTATACATACTCTATACTCCAAAAACAGTGTAGTATGCTGTTTAGCTCACAGCCTATATTTGTATGTGAGATCCTTTAGTATTGACGCACTCATCTGCATCACTGCCTGTCCTTCATTAGATGTATAGTCATCGTGACATTTGGAGACACCATGTTAGACCATTTCATGTCAGTTGCCCTTTCATTAGCGATCTAAATGTTAATTGATGGGGTTAATGACTTCTCACTACAAGTGTGTGGCAGGAATCACAGAATTGGCTTGTGGGCTCTGCAACATTGGCGTTTTTGCTCCGACTCTGCTCACCAGGCAAACCAAGTGCTCTTTTAAAGAGCTTTTAGTGACTTTTGCTTGGCCTTTAATGTGCCCTTTTAATATGGTGACAGTGTAGTACATAGCATGTGAAAAATTACCTGTCTGAAAGACCTTTAAACCACTGTTCTTTGTGTACATCAAGATAAATTTGTCTGATTAATATTAATCAGCTGCACTTGTAAGTGAGTCAATATATAGTTTAGTTCAGTGTAGTTGAATCTATAGGTTTATGAGCACATGATGGTGTTCAAAAATTGTAATAGAGTGCTGCAGGAATGAGTCTTAACCCAGAAGTGTGTTAGCTTTTTTGCACTTCTGGTTTTGTGTCCATGAGTTTTTTAAATAGGTTTTTGGTTAAGTGCGTGAAATAAGTTTCTTTGGTTAACACAAGCTCAATATACAGTATTTTCACATTTTATTCTATGACATAAAATACAAAAACACAAACAAACAAGCCAAACATTGCACTAAACATGCTTGCAAACTATTCTAACTCAAACTTTCCAACTTGTAGATTTTAAATAAAGATTAAATAGAGTTGTCGTAAGCCTAGTGGTGATGAAATTGAAGTCATGCGACCGTTTATAGCCTACCTTTCGCTTTATATTTCTGGCGATTTGTATTTAGGCTTCAAAATTCATAAAATTTGTTCATTTGTGAAGATTATCTTGATGAATAAAACGTGTAAGAATCAATAACTTGTTGTTCTCGCAGCTTATTTTCTACAATAATTCAAAAGCCAATTGAAAAATCCTATTATTTTATTTTTTGTAGAAAGCATCAAGGTGATGCCAACTTCTGGGTTGACCAAAAAAATACATTGTCATCATTTACTCACCTTCATTTTGTTCCAACCCCTGACTTAATTTATTCTGTGGACTACAAGCATACACTGAGCACCATAAAAGTAGTCCATACACACTAATAGTGCAAGACTTTTGAGCTCTGAAATCTCATTTGCACTGCCCAATATTCAAACTTGGTGCTTCATATTTCAGTTAAGAGACATGAGATAGCACTTTGATGGACATCAGTATGGGCTAGCGCTAATAAGATTTTAAACCTGTTTTGGAGGACAAGATTTATCAGTAAATGATGCCTTTTTGCTCTCTTCCTCCAACAAAGCTATTATTTTTGGAATGAACCACTCCTTAAATTCTTTACAACATCCTTTCCCATTCAAAGACAATCCGTAGACACTTTAAAGAGGCCACAGTATCATAAATTTATTAGCCATATACTTAAGCAGTTAAAGTCTCAGTGAAGGCCGTTACACACACTTTGGTTTTGTGTGCCTCTGAGAGATGGCACAATGAATCATGCTTCATCTGACTTGTATATGTGTTTAGTGTGCATGTGCTTGCGTGTGTGTGTAATGAATGGGTGTAGTTTTGATGGCACGGCTGTTAGTCATGATGAGCAGATCAATACTGCATATCTTTATCCCACACACACTTGCTTTCTATTCTTTCTTTAGAAGAGGGGTGATACAGATGGGATGCTAGATGGAGGGGCGGTGAGAGGCCCAAGCTTTAGGATCGATATTCCAGCTGTGCACGGACTGTGTTTTTGAGTTCACTTTCGCTGAGCCCTATATCTGCACATCACAGGTCTCAAATGATCGAAACAAAGCATGTTGTCATGCATTTCATGTGTTATATCTTTCAGCGTTTGAGTTGATCTTTGAGATCCTCAAGTGATATACAGGATAAATCAACCAATTTGTTCCAATTACATCAAGAACATGAATCTTTAATGATGTTCTTCCATCTTGCCAACTGATTACAATTAGTTCTTTAGTGTTCACGTTCTCAAGTTTTAGCCATCTCACATTTCGCCAAATCAAATTGATCGGCTCCAGAGTTTTAGCATAATTAACAATTAATTGTGGAATATAATGAGAAATCATGTCTCTACTTCCTCTTGGTCTTCAGGCTCATTTTTCTGTTTCTGTCTAATTTTCTGTTGTTTTTCTGGCTCTCACTGTCTTTTTCTGTTTGCTGCTGTCTCTGATTCTACTATTTGCTTTTGTTGTTCTGTTTTCTACCTTCTCCATTCACTCTTCGCTCACTAAAGTGTCTGAGGAGAGTGAACCTGCGGAAGAGCCACCCAAGTACAGTAAGTGTGTGTGTGAGCCTGTGGGAGAGTGAGGCCCCCTGCATGGTGACCAGCTAGAGACAATCAGTGCAATCTTCAATTAGTAATACTCAGTAGCACACTTCTGAAACCTAGTGAGCTGCCTTTGCTGTCTACTTCCCTACATAGACAACTGCCTTCTTAGACAGCATCTTAACTGAAATGCAACCATTCAAAAGTTTGGGCTCAGTAAGAATGTAATACTTTTATTCAGCAAAGATGCATTTAATAAAAAATGACAGTAAAGACATTTATAATGCAGTATATTAAGCAACACAACTGTTTTCAACATTGATAATAAATGTCTCTTGAGCACCAAATCAGAATGATTTCTGAAGGATGATATGACACTAAAGACTGGAGTAATGACTGCTGAAAATTTAGCATTGTCATTACAGGAATAAGTTGCATTTTAAAATTTATTAAAATAGAAAACTGCTATTTTAAGTGGTAACGTTTCACCATATTACAGTTACTGTATTTTTGATCAAATAATCACAGCCTTCGTGAACATAGGAGAATCCTTTCACAAACATTAAACAGTCTTACTGACCCCAAACTTTCTGAACATTCTGGAATTGCCTTTTCTACTAAAACATGTAACGTTGCCTTAGGTTGACCAAAAGGTGTCACTTTTGCCCGTGCATTGCACTATACTAGACAATTTACTAGGTTGGGCCATAGTTAATGCCTGTATAACCTGTAGAAGTGGTGTACTGTGTAGTCACTTTGGCTTTCTATTGAAATCACAGTCATCTCTATGTGTGAGTGTATAAGGCAGACTCATGCCAATTTAGCTATATGCATCTAGGTTAGCTGTTTGTGTGAATATGGCTCTTTTCCTGTAGATTAACCCCACTCCTGTGTTTTTCGAGCCGGTATCCAGACAGCCGTGTTAATTAGTGCACAAGACAATTATGCACTTCTCTCCGGAGACCTGCGTTTACTTCTCTTAATCTGGTGTCTTAAATAATTAAACTTGTATTGAAACCCCCTGCTTTCCATCTGCTCCTCTCCTCATCATCTCTTTTCTCTCTTTTTTTTTTTTCCCCTCCATCTCTCTTCTGAGATCTGAAGAGGTAGCTGTTTAATCTGTTAGTCACTGACCTCTGCATCGCCTCTTTTGTTTTGTTGGTTTTAAAAGCCACATGAAAGTAAAAGACTATATCAGAATTATTTTATTCCCTTTCTGAAATCTCCATGCATGGTAAGCTAAATATGTACAGTTGAAACTGTGTGTGCACAGGACAGCGAGAGTGTGACCTCATTTACCACAGTCATCAGAGCTGTGTGGCTCTAATCTCATTCTTCACAGCCGTCTTGCCAAAGACCAATCCCTTTACTCACACAGCATGACCATTACACTCTCATTGGCTGTGCCTCAAAATCTAATGAGCTACATAGACAGTATTTTGGACATTCTAGTAATGAATCTACCTGTCTAGACAATGTTTTGGGGTGTCATAGACATGTTCAAATTGAAGCAATTGAAGCAGTTTCTGGTTGCATTCGCACTGCCAGTAGGAACTATAAAAATGATGCAAACCGGCCAACAGCAAAGTCATTTAAACGCTGCATTCAACAACGTCAACAACTCTGTAGTCAAAAGGTTAAGTGCCTGGACTTCGGCGTCGGTCCACCTACCCCTGTTTATCATGTTTGTGGAGTTTGTTCGTGGAGTAAGTATATATAAACTGTCCGTTTACACAGCTATTTCAAAAATGGCGGGTACCGGTGTTTCATATGGCATGTGTTCAGCAAATCAACATACACTTACGTCACTGGTAGTTCCTATTGTGCTGGATTAGACCCTATTCTGAAGTAGAAGCTAATTTAGTCCCCCCAAAAAGGTGTTACTATGAATAAAATCGTTCCCAGTTCCTGTGGTGCAAACACGGCAAAAAGTGGGTACTACCACCAATAGTTATAGGAACTATCAAAATGTTTCTCCTGTGGAAAAGTTTTTAGGCATCATATACATGTTTAAATCAAAGCTACCTACCTACACAGCATGTGTTGAGCATTATGGCCATTCGAAACTGCTGCGTTTTCCATTCGGCACAAATGACATCACTCTCCTTCTCTCTTGTCAACAATCAAACATGTTTACACAGTGCCATCCTGCTCATCATCTGACCCCAAGAGGTCAACATATCACAGAACCCCACAGGTCCTCATTAAATGCGTCTTTCTGGAGGCTTTGCTCTTTAATTATTCAGTGTTTTCTGTTCAGTTGTGTTTAAGATGAAATGCTAGTTTCTTTTCCACATGTGATTGACAGTAATGATGAAAAATTAAGTGCAGGCTAATGTGTTCCCACTGCTGTAGCCCATTAGTCTGCTTCAAGCTCTGTGTCAGTTCTGTGACTCTGTTGTTCACACTGGGGTTTTTGACGTGGTTTTCTGCATGCATGTTGGGTGTGGTAATAAAGTGTGATGATGATGATTTTCAGCTCGACGAGAAGAGGAGGATCTGGAGGAGAAGAAATCCATCAAAAAGAGAGTCAAAGAACTGAAAGTGCTGGATCCGAAGATAGCGCAGAACCTCTGTGAGTACTTTCCAGTAATCTTTTTCCACATTATTTTAATTTATATATTTTTTTATTAAACATTACCTAATGTAAACAAACTTGAGCTTATTTCTCAAAAGCGCAGTAATAGGACACACACACACAACCCATCTGACATTAACCAACAATGACAAAAGTAGTGAAGATGAGCCATAAAAAATATTGTAATGTTTCAAACTTTTTTTTTGATATTTTCATGTTGTTCTAAAAACATTATTAAAGTTATTTCCCTCCTCCTCTTTCTATGGAGAAAGGTGTGGGAGTCAAAACAGTTTTCAGGTGTCCTTTTTTCCCTTGTATCCTTCCTACTGTTTTTCTCTCTGAACCTTGGGGTACACAATAACACCTGTCTTGTGCTGTTGTATACAACGTCTTGTGTGTCTCTCTCTTCCTCTTTTGCACATACTTCTCCTTGCACCTGTTTTTCAGACTTTTAAACATTTTTTTCTTCCCCCTTCCTTTTCTCTTTCTGACTTTCGTTTGCATTTATTCACACTGATTCATTTGTCCATGTGTCTGAGAGAGACATGAAATGTTTCTGTCCCAGCTGAACACCCCGGCAGTCAGATCACTGTCCCTCACCCTTTTTAGGTCTCTTATCATTCACTTACTCATTTTCTTACCTTTCCTTTATTGCCGTTCTTCTGAAATGCGATTTTAGCTAAGTAATTGTGAGTATTTGTGACAGCTGCAGGCAGAGGTAAAAACCCTACTGCACTGATATATGAATGTTATCTTGGTACTGCTGAAGTTCTCGTCTGGCCCTCATCTCATCTAGTTGAAGTGCGTTATGCAGAGGACCTTCAAGCTCATTCTTTTTTTTTTTTTATCAGATATTATCAGCATGCAGTAGACACACACACACACAAATGTTTTAAACAGAGTGTGTGGCCTGTTGATGAATTACTGCAGGGAGCTTTTGATGAAAACTCTCTCTCCCTCTCCCTCAGCCATTTTCCTAGGGTCGTTCCGTATGCCCTATGAGGAGATCAGGAAAATGATTTTAGAGGTGGACGAGGATCAGCTGACTGAGCCCATGATCCAGGTAACATCACCTCTTATCACCATTCATGACCTTCAAAGCATGCCCATGTTCAGAGAGGACAGCCACAAACATTAGGAATTAAGGGTACATTTTTCAACAGCCATTTTGCTTTTGTCCAGAGCTGTGTTAAAGGGTGCTTATAGAACTTATATACATGATAAAATTTACATTTATTCATTTAGCAGACGCTTTTATCCTAAGAGAATTACAAATCAGAAATACAAGCAATTCATCTTAAGGTGGCAGTTACATGAAAAGTGTTAGCAATACAAAGTTTCAGACTCGGTCTTCTGAATACTTGTTTAAAGTTTAGTTATGAACATGTTTACAAATATGTCTCATTACATATCTAGTGAAGTGTAGTCAAATGTATAAAAAAAACAAAAAAAAACAAACCTAATTGGAGCAAATGCAAGTTGCAGAGATTGAATTTGCCGCATTCATTGTGAATCAGACTGTTTTACGATGCCGAAATCACTGGATCATGTGTAGCACTTCACTCTATAACACGCAGCGCAACAGGCTATACTTATTTAAATAGCAGCCTTTTGAATTGGTAAGCTCACTAAGCCACATTGCACTTTTGACAAAAAGTAGTGTAAATCCATTAAGTAAATTCAAAGTGATGTAAGAGACATTTGCACACCTGTGATGGCGTGACCACTCATCACTTTGGTTCTACAATAATGCTGCGACGTTGCCAGGCAACTGTAAACAACTTAGTTGCACAGTGCTTTCACCAAATACATGCAGCATGCACATCAGAACTAATTTGCTGTCATTATAAACAAGGCTGCATCACTATACACTTAGATATACTGTCGATATACTCCATAGATATACTGAACGGCGGCATAGCAGAATCTCTACTGGTTGACACATTTCTACTGTAGCATGGTTTAAATGCATATATTTCATTTTGGGTTTTATAAACACATTAAACATTCCTCTTTGATTTTTCCCCTGCTTTTTATCATTCACCATTGATGTCAGGCTCAAGTTTATGTATTCTTCAGTAGCTCAGTGCACAGCAGGTTCTCATTCACGATCATAGTTTTAAAATATCCACTACTTCAGATCTATAACAGAGCTTTATTTTATACTACTTACCACTTAAAAACAGCCCCATATTTATCTTAATGACTGCGATGGGAACAACAGAAATAGCTCTCTGCATCTGTGCTTTATATGTCATTTTGATGGTCATATAGATGATTGTAGCCATCCATCTATTAGTTTCAGGTTCCTGTACACTAATGAAGTGACTATTTGGTGATGAGCTAGACCAGTTCATCTGTGAGTATATGAAGCTTTAAAGTTTGTTTCTGAAGTCAGAGACTTAAGAGCAGGATCTTTATTTCCAGACTCTACAAATAAAACATGTTTGAACCCCCACAGATAAGCAGTTAATTAAAGGTGGATTTATATTGTAGTACTTTATGCCAATAGCTATGAGTTACGAATTCTTCTTGGAAAAATAACAAGATTGCGATACAATAATAAATGAAAATTGCTGGATATCCATATATATCTGGGATTTAATGATCTCATGGAGAGTGAAGGGTACATGAGAGGTTGAGAGAACACACGCTGTGGATAGACATGTTCACATGATTGCATGCATAAAGATGATTAAATTGCTGCTTATGCCATGTTTTTATTTTAATTATTTATTTATTAACATTTACTTTTTATAAGATGGATTTAGTGGAGATTGACAGCAACTGATTGGGAGAAAGAGATGTGGAATGGGGTAACGAAACATCACAGGCCTAACGATGCTTTGACATAAAACCATGTATTATGATGAAGCTTTGTTAGCCTAATGGTGTGAATTCCTTTCAACTCATTTCCAACTTACTTTGAAAAGTGCAATAGAACGTCAGTTGATGTCCGACTTCCAATGTGGAATCTGTAACTCTACAATTTGGCCAATATCAGTGGTGCATATAATATAATATATTATATTATAATGGTAAATATTGCAATGTAGTTACTGTGGAACAAATTTTTAAAATTCAATTTTTTTTTTCTTTTTTTTTTTCCAATTCTATTTTTTAATAAAAATAACAAAACTCAAAATCAAACTAAAATCAGTGGTGCATACAATAAAATAAAATATAAAATAACGGTATATATGTACAATATAAGTACTGATATTTTTAATAAAATAAAATAGTTTGTATTATATATATATATTTATATATATATATAATATAGTATATATAGTTTTAGTATTATATCTTCTAATGGACCGGTTGCAGGTTTATTTTCAACCAGGAGTGACCCATGAACTGGAAGGTTACTGAGATTACAAGTGCCGTTTTGCTCTTGAGCAAGATGCTTAACCCCAGAATGCACCAGGGAGATATATCGTCCCTTCAATTAGTCTAGTGTGTCATTAATTGCCAGTGAATCAATTTAGATGAGAAGCTCCACTAAATGGCTAGAAACTGGAACTAAACCAGCAACAATTAGATTGCAGGTTAAAGTTGAACTTCTAATTAAATGAATGTAGCACACACTCTTTGTAACAGTTCTTTGTCTTGTTCTTCCCTCCAGAATCTTGTAAAGCACCTGCCTGAACAAGTGCAGCTGAACACACTGGTCAAGTACAAGAGTGAATATGCCAACCTCTCTGAGCCGGAGCAGTTTGGAGTAGTGGTAATTCCATGCACAAACACGCATACCATCTGTGTTGCTGCGTCTGTATTCCCAATTCTAAACAGCTTTCGTATCAATTTACCGTTCAGTATAGTGGCACAACCAGTTAGAAGTCATCAATCACTCTTTATTTAAACTTTTCTCAGATCGATGTTGTGTCCGGCCCTCTACACAAGATTTAATCTCTTGAATTGAAACGGATATTGTCACAAACAAAACAACTACATATTGTACAACCTCAGAAGTATTTTGTTTCTCTGAACAGAGAAAGAATTACTGTTTTCCGAAATTATTCTGAAAATGCATATGGTCGACCTGACACATATTAAAACAGTTTTAATCCAGCTGTCTTTACTGTTTTCTCTTAGTTATTAAAACAGCTCTTGTTTATTTGTCACTAAGCCCTTAGTGCATAAGGTCTTAAATTAAAAATTGATGTTTCACACAGTTTGTTAGTTCAAACTTGTTGCACCAAGCTGTTTCATTTTTGAGCCAGAAGTTGTTAGGCTGCTCAAACAGAGCAATGTTTTAAAAGTGCCAGTGTTTGCGAGGAAAATTAAAACTATAACTTATAGTTGAACTGAGCACACTGAACTGGCATAAGGAAAAAAGCAGTACCCCCTCTTTAGTTGCTGAATCTAATCAAATTATATTGTCAAAATTATGATTTTTTTCAACTGAATATGATTTCAGTAGAAAATGTATGGGTCAATTTTGAATATTTAATTGTGCTAATTTCCCATTTTTCTTACATATAAATGACCTTTGTCATTACCTAACACTCATTTAAAATGAATCTTTCATAACACTAATAATTTAATAATGCTGTTAAATGTAATCTGCAATATCTATTTTTCATACTGAACATTATAATGGTTTGGTGCCTAAATTCCTTTTTTTTTTTCTTCTTCTTCTTCTTTCTTTTTTTCATTTTCATACTAAATGCTATAGAATTTTGAGAAACTTTAATGTCTGCCCTTTGTCAGTTTCAGCCATAACATGAAATTAATTATCGGCATATCATTATATTTATCATGTCAGTGCATCTTCTCGTTACGAAATTCTTACCAGTTATGATTACCAAATTGTTTCCTCGTTATCAATTCAAATTTGTTTAAATTAACTCACAGTCACTGATTAGCTATTGAATTAGCGTCTGACTTTGAGCCATCATTACTTTCGATTACAGTGTGTCTGTCTTGATATGAAGCACATTTTGTAAACATATTGTTATTTATCTTTTTAAATCAGTGCTCCAGACAGAGAGACCAAATAATTGCATTTAGCAATTTTTTTTTTCTTTTTTTTTTTTCCTTTCTTGCCAGTGCAACTAAATTTTATTAGAGGTCGCATTGGTGCGACCACCTCGTTACCTAATTGACAAAAGCTACTATTTCTGTTGCATATGAAAAACATCAAAACGGCAAGTGAAACAAATCTGCGCTTTTCTTTTGAGCTGCACAGCACGGACAGTTTATCTGCTTGGACCAATAATAGACAGCGCAGCACAAGCTCAGAACAGGACAGGTTTACTCATGGGCCGATGTCGATCACACAATACTGTTACTACACAGCGCTGGGAGAAAGCGTTTAAATTCGCCGTAGTATTAATAACATGGCTGTGAGAGCTAGTCAGAACCATTCAAATTTTCACAGAATTCTCTTTTACAGTCAAACCAAAATTTATTCAGACACCTTGAACATTTCATTCATTAATACAGTTTATTCACTAAAGTTTAAAAAAAATGGTAATAAAATATGACAAGATCTCAGAGTTAAACTGTCAGAATTTTTTTTTATCTTAATTATGTCAGATAACACTTAAGCAAAACATGGTCAGGTCAAAGTGTCTGAATAATTTTTGGTTCCATTTTTTTTTTTTTTTTATCAATTTTACTGGTAGTCCACTGTATGAAGAATTTTTGGATATGTCACAGTTTAATTTATTTTGCTATGCTCACTTACATAAATGAACTATAGTGTCCTGCACACACTAGTAAAAATATATCAAAAATGTCTGAATAATTTTTGGTTTGACTGTATAAACCATATCAGATCAAACAGCGCTGATGTGGAAACCAGGAGAAACATTGTGCCATGAATGAACAAGTTATAGAAGGTTTTTCAGCTGACAAATCACTAACATTCATCATGAATTTAATATAGCAACACTAACTGTATCCCTGGTATTGTGGCAGATATAGTTGAATGCTTTTATATTATTCATTTAAGGGTTCGTGCAGCCTTTTGAGCATGAAATTCAAGCACTTTCAAATGCTTTTTTTTTTCTCAAGGACTTTCAAATGCTTCAGACTTTTTACAGCACTTTAAAGCTATAAATATTGTCCCGTTCACGTAAATGTTATTTTTAATGTGATGACCAAAATATATAAATAAATAAACTTTTCCCTATAAGAATAGGTTTTTACATCTTACTGTAGTTAATAAAAGTTAATTTTATCTGCATCTCAACTCAAGCTCAGTGCTTTACCGTCAAATATGCATTTCCTAGAAATTTAAGAAATAATAAAAAAAAATTATTAGTTACTACATTATGCAAAATAATGGTAAACCAGCGCTACCAGATCAGCTGCTGGTGTAGAACTTTATGGCACTGGTGCTACTGCTCTAGTCTGGAGCCCTGTTTAAAGTCTTCTGTGTTGTGTTTTAGATATCACTGTAGGGATAGCCAAGTGTTGAGTTTAATACTAATTTTTCTGATATAAAATATACAGGTGTTGAAGGCTTTTTTACATAGTTAATTATGACAACCCGCCTCTGAATTTGTGAAGTCAATTTTAGAGCTTTTCTCAACTTTCTGCTGAGATGTGTTAACTTTAGGTTTAAAACGTTGTCGGACTCCAATTTAAATGACATTGTGTTTTTTTTTTTTTTTTTTGTTTGTTTGTTTGTTTGTTTGTTTTTTTGCTACCACTCAGATTTGTCATAGTTTAAGTACATGCTGTTTGCTGCTTAATAATTGATCAATCAGTCAGCTCAATTGCCAAGGGCACACTTCAGCAACTGACCCTGTTAGAGATCCAAAATTTATTATCAGTGTTTGCAAGCATGCTCACACCAAGCTTCTAACTTGTGTGTTCACCCCCACTGTCTTAAGCCAGATGCACACTGTATGAATTTTATCACGATTTGGCTGTTTGAGACAAATTTAGCAAATCCTAAAAGATTCCTCTGATCTTAGGCTAAAATCTGTGGTCTTTAATGACTAGTTTGACATGTTCGCCGACAATCGATTAATGGCCATTGCGATCAAATATCAACTCAGATGAAATTCTGGCAGTGTCAGAAATTTTGGGGCACAGTCCTGCAGTGTGGCTTCTCTTACGAAAAATCAAAAACCAATAGGAGCGCAGAAGCTAATGACACATTGTGACATTGTGAAGATCCTACATTGTGACATGGCTTACAGCTGGGATCGTGTTCGTACTGTCCGACAAGCAACAATCATAAAGAACCAATGTAAATCATACAGTGTACACTCTGCTTTAGGCTGATTACACTTGACTTTTTAAGGCACACTGGGATGCTGGAACAAGAGAAGGGGGACTTGCATTAGTGAGAAATGAAACAGAAGTGAAAGAAAGGGACAAGGGAGTTGCTTCATGCAACAGTGTGGCCCGTCATTGTGTTTGGGGTGTTTATGTAATGAGGGCTATAGAGCTGCAGTTTATGCATGCGTGGGCAGCAGGAAATGATGCATTTGCAGTTCAGAGAACTATCCAGTTCAAAGGGAATTCTTAATCTCCCATAGTGCCATTGCAAGCAGTTTTGCACTCTTTGTTCTTTTCTGGAGCCAGAACTTTGAACCCTTTGTTTGCATCCTGCTAAGTGGACCATAAAATATAACATGTAACTACTGGGGCCTTAAAATCATATTTGGTGACGTGTGCATGTGTTAATTTTACCCACATATGTGATGCTTCTATTTCAGCCATCTGCTTTGTTACTTCGAATAAACGCTTTAAATGGCTGCATATGGTATTTTTAGATTCTGATAAACTGTTTCGCTTTAGTCAGGTGAAGCTGAGCGTAAAGAATTACACCTCTTACTGGAAAACTCCCTGAGAAGAGAAATATCCTGTTACTGTAGCAACAGTATCCCCCCTCCCCCCTTTTTTAACAGGTCTTATTTCAAGGTGCACAAAAAGAAAAAGTTAAAATCAGGCAAACTAACTCAGCCAGACATTAGAGGCAGAAAGATGAAACAGGTGTGTGTGTCCCGTTCCCCATTGAGTCTTCCAGCAGGCATTATACACCAGAGATGGAGTGAGTGTGTTCAGGGTCTGCTGGGACACACACACATTGAAACGCTTCTGTTGTTCGGCAGGCACTCTGGGTGGTTGTGTGAAATGATGATTTAGCTTCCTGATAAAGAATAATACTTGAAACACTTGAAAAGTTGTTCCCCTCTGAATACCGTCACACGCTGAGTGGCAGGCACGACAGTGTTACCTCCACTCCCATTTGCAGGTGCATTTGAATTTGGACTTTAAAGGGTGATTTAAATGTCTTACCTTGAGGAGGAGTCTGTGCAGTAAAGTTTAGCTGGTATCATGCCATTTTCCCTATGGGTGGGTGGGTTTGAATTTGTTTCATGTATTTTTATAAGCAACACATGTATGTAATTGGTAATGTACAATCAGGCAGTTAATATCACAAATTAAACCCTCATAAGATCAAGACCTTAAGATCAATTACAATCAAGTCTTGTAGAGAGCTATGCGGTATATTGGTATATACTTTTATGTCTCAGAGTTTTGCTCTTATACCGTATGCACAAACACATACACACACCTGTTCAAAAGTTTGAGGTCAGTATTTTTTTTTTTTTTTTTTTTTTTGCAAGAAATTAATACTTTTATTAAGCTAGGACACACAAAATTTATCAGAACGGACAGTAAATGTTTGTAATGTACGTAATGTAATGTAACGTAATGATACAAAACATTTCTGTTTCAAATAAACACTGAAAAAAAGATTATCACGGTTTTATAATATTATTATAAGTGTATATTATTATTAAGTGTAACTTCACTTTTCAACCCTCTTTGTATTGCTACAATGCTGGTAGTATATGTAAATGAACATTGTTAACTCATTCTCTGTTACCTGGACCCATTAATTGACATTAATTTGTTAGCAAAAGTCAGCTGGATGATGCAAAACTTTTGGCTGCTCCAGGGCTTTTGTGAAAACTACAGATTATCCTTCTGGATTTTTGACAGTGGGTTATTACCAAAACCATTATTGTATTTATAAGGGTAGGTTTATCACTGAAAAACAGCATTATGTTAAAAATTGAACACTACACCAGCAGCTTTCTTACCTGTACACAAGAGCGTTTTGCTTCGGGCAGAACTGACAGAACGGCAGGTTCTTTCAGTTTTTTCCCCTCCGTTTGGCATAGTCTTCCAGTTTGAAACAAACAGAGGTTTTTCAGGTTGCGTTTTGCGGTGTTCTCTTGTATTTGAGATTCTTTGCCACCTTTAGCCACTGCTTATAACATGCTGGATTGTTCACTGGTAACCGAAACTAACTCACTCCTGCTAATAATTTACTCTTTGAATTTTTGCATGTGGGAACAATACAAGACTACACCATTGACTAAAAGTTTAGGCATCCAAGCTATCCAAGTACCCCTTTAAGCAGCACAACTGTTTCCAATGCTGATAATAAGTAATGATTCTTGAGCACCAAATCAGCATATTAGAAAATTTTCTGAAGGATCACATGACATTGGATTTTTTTTTTTGTACAAAACTATTAAAATTTCTAATAATATTTCTTAATTTCAGTTTTACTGCATTTTTGATCAATGACAGTTTGTGCAATGAGAGTTTGTCTATGATGCATGCATTAAAGGCTGTTGAACATTGTTAGTAGACAGACTGCAGCAAATAACACTTTTCACACTCTGTCTAGATTAACATATGCATAGCTGCTTTTGATCAGAAAAACGGTTACTTTGGACTAATTTGCAAAAAGACTCCTGACGCTGATCAAAGAGAATATTTGCTACTGAAGACGGCACTGTAATTGAGATGTGAAAATGTCAGGACCACATAATGTCAAAATTGACCCTGTTTACTGTCTTTATTTTTCTGGTCTTATTGTATGCAATTCATCAGTGTTTAGTTTTTCTAAAGAAGAAAACAAAAGTAAATGTTTGTTTGTTGTTCTATCAACTTTCACTGATTCTAAAACCACTTTCTACTGAGACAACCAAGGCTGTGTGGTTGGAGGGAAAAAAAATAACCAATCGTATAATTTGCAAGATCCAATCAAATCCTGATGAATAAAATTAATGTAGTCTGGGAATGGGAATGTTTGGAATTTTTTTTTTTTTTTTTTTCATATTTGCTAATGCCATTTCATGTTGTTTTTATGCATGGTAGCTTTCAGTTCAGATTCTACAAGGCATAATGTGTGCTAAATTTCCAGCTTCTCATCATTAATTCATTTATGAAAACATCATTTTATGCCTTACTATATGCTATACTATGTTATAATATATGGTCCGTCTTTTTTCATTGCACCATGTGTCCGGTGTCATGATTCCCCAAAGTGATTTTTTTAAAAAAATTTTTTATACCTGATCTGTTATGTGATTCCCGACATTACTGAAACTTCCTGATAATTCTTACTTTTCTGTGTTTTAGAAGCTCGGGTACAAATCCCTCTCAAACATTTATGGCTGGGAGAGCTTTGAATCGGAGTCTGTTTCATTGCAGATTAGCGCTGCCTGACTCACAGATGATGTCTTCTACAAGTTTGCTGAATGTTTACACACATAAATTAGGCATTTGGCTTTGCCCTATTTTCTTTACCTTCTCTTCTCATCCCCCCTTCCTTCCTTTCTTTCCATCAATCTCTTTTTCAATTTGGATTTGTTGTGCTTTTGGTCCTTTGTCATTTGTCTTCAAGGATGAAATGCTCTCTGGATTAGTTTATACACACATGCAGACTGATTGCACTCTGTGTGCACATACAAGAGATGATATCTGATTATGGGAAACAACTCTAGACATATTAATCATATCTCTGTATTGAGTATCTTAATTATACCCTTAATTTGTGATAGCTAATTGGCTTTCATAGGGGCAAATTGTATCCTGCTCACCCCCCCCCACAACTCTTAAATGCACACACATACATATGCATGTGTGCAAGCTTTGAACTACACTCATACATGTAGATTTACTCATTATCGAGGGGCAATTAAAGATGAATGAAAGCATATTACATTTGAACCATTAATCTGATGGCATTAGTTTCCATCATAAAAAAATGACTAATTTTATTCATTAATTTTATGAATAAAATTTAATGATTCATCTTAACTAGTATTGGATTTCAGTTAGAATGTAAACCAGCATCCAATGCAATAAATTCATCTAAAGTCATCATCTTATATATGAGCTAGATTTGAAAGAAATGTTGACAGTAAATGTAGTTATTTCATTCAGGAATAAAGCTTTTGTTTCTGATTTAGAGGTAATGTATTAAACTTAAAAGCAGGAGAAAATTATAAGATCACTACTGCCATTTTGTTTCCTTAGGTTTTATTTCACAGACATTTAATCAACCCTTTTTTCTGTTTATTTTTTCTTCTTCCAGATGAGTAGTGTGAAGCATCTGAGGCCCAGGCTCAACTCCATCCTGTTTAAGCTGCAGTTTGAAGAGCAGGTGAATAACTTGCGTCCAGACATCATGGCAGTGAACGCAGCCTGCGACGAGGTGAAGAAGAGCAAACCCTTCAGCAGGCTGCTGGAACTCATTCTGCTCATGGGGAACTTCATGAACGCCGGCTCACGGAACGCCCAGTCCTTCGGCTTCAACCTCAGCTCACTCTGCAAGGTACGTACAGAGAGAGAGAGAGAGAGACTTTGTGTGTCTTTATGAGTTTCACATCTAGGCCTGGCACACTTTTTGTCCACATTTTCTGTACGGAAACATCTACAAAAGTCTGCAAAATAAATTAAAATGATGTCAAATGTGTTAAATACAGCTATTTGTGATTGAAAGCATTTCTAAGCCTATTCTTAAAACAACTTCTTTCAAACTTCCGAATCAAATGAAGTCTAGAGGCCGTATTGGGCTGGTTTCCTATTCCATGAGAGCCTCCACCGATATTATTATTTCATCCAGTATAACCAGCCCTGAAGTCATTTATGTATTCTGCTATCCATATTTGCTCCTTTTGTGAATTATTAGCCTCTGTGTATCAGGTCTCTTCGTATTAAAAACACTCCCACCCACATGAACCGTTGGCATTTTCCATCAAACTCTCTTCTCCTGCTCTGTTTTTGGGAAGAAGCTGATAAGATGACAATTTATGTGCGTCTGATGTTTGTGGAGGAGCCAAAGCTGAGTCACCATCAGGCACGAGCGTCCGGCTGCTGCTTGCGCGTCCTTCACTCCCCTCCCGCACATTTCCCGTTACCTTGACCCCTATCGGTCGGCCCATCTAAAGTGCTTCTCGCTGGAGACGCCTGGCGTTCGAGAAGATCTCATTTGATTTAACACTATCAAGCACTCAAGACCACAATAGCCATATCTTCTGGCATCTATCAAAGTGCAGAGACCAAAAACCACTTTATGGCTTCTTCTTCTGTTTTCAGAGATAAGTCTCGGAGTAATGACGTAATGCAGACATATGTGTTTGTCGGAAAGAGGGCAGTCTTTAATTTCCATCTAGTCAGGTGTGTTAATGTAATGCTAATGGATTTTTACACACAGAACATCTTAGCAACAGTCCTAACATTATGTTATCTAGTTTTGCACTGGTTTACTCCTGTATAAAGCCCTCTAATGATAATGTTTGGGTGAAATTTTCAGATTTAGGTGAGTGGGGAAGGGCAGAAGGGCAGTTTAATTAATTTCCACAGCAGCCATGGAGATTTACTTAGGTTTCCATGGTGACTTGGCATTGGATTTTATCAGGCTTGATCCGTCTCTCTCTCTTTCTAATAAGCCATCCATTTTATTCATTACTACTTTCACTCCTTCCCTTTTCTGTGGTGCTAAAACTCAGAGAATGGCCATCACTGCATTTGTGACTCTCTCCGGCATAATGAAATGCCTTCCTGCTCAGCATGTTGCCTAGAAGACCTGATAAAAGACCGAAGACTGTATGTGGACATGCTCACATTCAGACTTTTTATTAAGGAATAACCCAAAAATGAAATGTCAGTCATTATTTACTCACCCCCATGTTGTTCCAAACCAAAATTACTTTTCAGGGAATCACAAAAGGAGAACATTTGAAGAATGTACACTGACATTTTTTTCATTCAGACTACTGTTATTATGTTTTTTCCCCCCTTTTGGAATTTTTTTTAGCCTTTTTTGTGCTTTTCCCCCTATGAATTTGTCATAGTTCCTGTGCAAGTCATATGGGCTTGGAATTGTATTATGGGTGACTAAATGATGACTGAATCTACATTTTATTTTAAATTAGTCGTTTAATTGACCGTTCACAAAGATCCTCCCCATTTAGTTATTGTCGTTACGTCCAACAAAGTGTGCTGTTCTCATGCCACACTTCATGTTCTCACGCAGTGAAAAATACATTGCGGAGCAAAGAGAACACTGACAGTGCGTCGACAGAGCAGGTTACTTTTGATATTAAACAAAGTCTCAAATTTCAAATTTTGTAATTTTTAAAGAAATATAAACAATAAATACCATTTTGTGGCTCTTTAATGTGTCGTGACAGATCGCTGTAGCTCCTCAGTTCAAGCGGCTCGTGAACTGATCATCTCTTCCTAGTAGTTAATTTATAGCATCAAATAAACGTGAATGAACATCAGAAAGAATGCAGTTTCAACTGCGGAAAGACGTTAGTCAAGTTCATTATACGTTTTTTTGATGAATAGAAAGTTCAAAGAACAACATTTACAACAGCAATGTAAACGTTTTTACTGATACTTTTAATAAAAGTATTAATTGCTTTCAAAGAAAATCATACATAGGAACTGGTGATCTATAATATACATTACATATCATAATATCAACGCTCGTCTCCAAACTTGTCCTAAAATCCACTTAAGGGCCTTTCGCATCAGATGGAGTGATCCGTCCTTACTGCCGAGAGGGAGACTAGATCTCTACATCTGCACATAGTGATACAGTCCCTGATGGGCAGGAGTAACAGAGAAAGTGTGTCGTTTTCTGCCTTTCAAGTTCCTTGCCTGAGGGCCCATCCTGATGTTCTCTCTTTGCCTCTGTTGATCTGATAGTTTGTTTGTTTGTTTTATTCTGAGTTTAACCTGTCAGTATCTTCTTCTTTTGCTCACAGTGGGTTTATCGAGCATATTTTGTTGTCAAAGGATTTGAAAGCGCTTCTCTTATAGCGAGTGACTCACGCGTCACTGTTTGATCTCATCAGCAGAGGACGGTTCAGTATGTCATGGACATCAGAATCTCGATAAATTTTGTGGAATTTTTCCTGTAATAATTTTCCAATTGAGAACCGATATTAAAGATTTGTCACAGACATCAATGAGTTGGACTACAGGATAAGATTAGATATTTTGGGTTTCTTTGTTCCATTATTATTTTCGTATTTCTTAGATGAAATATGCACAAGCAATTTGTAGAATCTTTTTGTTCCGTCTTACCACATAGGATTTTTGAGAAGCCCTTTCAGGCAGAGCAACAAAACCTTATTTCGTTCCCCGCCATCTGTCTAATGCTTCACACGGCTTCCAAATGTTCTGACACTGCAATTATCCAGTTGAACCCAGTGTGTATATCCAGCACAAAGCTTCTGTCAGAACACATACATTTAAAAAGAAATGGCGGCGCACGAGATAGTGGTTAGTACTAAAAATGGGCTAGATGGAAAGTCGATTTCTCCAATTTCATCTCTCGTTTCATAAGGGCCTATTTGGAACTCCGTTTTCACTTCATCTCTATCTCTCATTCTCCCCCCGTGGTAATCAAGCATCTTAAATCGTCAGGCTACACCACCCAGAAGAGCTTAATAATGTTTGCGCTATCTGCGTTAATCAAATGCTTTTTGCGCTGCCTTTTACAAAGGCCTGTATTCTTGTGCTACGATGATAATCATAACTGACAATGAAAATGTCTTGCTTTTCTAGTCCGGCGGCAGTTTCAGTGTACTATCAAATTAACTTGTCAGACATGAAGGCAGTGGACATCAATGGCTTCCTTCAAGATTCTCTCTCCATTTCTGTAATGTTCTGAACAACCATATATATGCATTCTTTTTTTCTTTCTTTTTTTTTTTTTTCTATTTTGATTTAATGATACTACATTAAACAATTGATTTCCCTCCTTCTTTTCTGTCTTTTTCTATCTCTCTATCTCTCTTTGGCTCCCAGCTGAAGGACACTAAATCGGCTGATCAGAAGTCCACTCTTCTGCATTTCCTGGCAGAGGTCTGTGAGGAGAAATACCCTGAAGTGCTGAAGTTTGTGGAGGATCTACAGCATGTGGACCGGGCCAGTCGAGGTACTCAGAACCAGTGTCTGTTTCAAAATAGACAGAATCGTATTTGTTTTTTGCAATGCAGTTACAATATTGTGATATATACTTTTATTTTATTTTTTATTTTATTAGAAAATAGCAATGCTAACATTTTTTATTTTATTTTATTTTTGCCTTAATTATACAATGCCATATTTAGTTGAGGATGGTTTGTTGGATTAAGGTGATTTAGCTGCCCTAACATCTTGGCTGACCATCTGAAGAATAGAAAGAAAAAATGTCTTCAGTTCATAGCTGTCAACATAAGATGGTACTTTAACTGGTCTTTAATATCACTCTTACTGTGTATAGTACATGAACTACCAGTTTATGTGTGTGAGTTTGTCAACTTATGTAGTTGTGTTGATGTCTTCTATGCTGCACACACTCTCAGCAACATTGGACACAGACATAATGTCAGCCTTGTGAGTCAGATCTCAGGATCCTTTTATTGTAAATCTTAATCTGAACTCATCACGATTAGAATCCACTAATATAAGCTGATATTTTCAGGCAGTCTGTGTCTGCCTGCCTGTGTGTGTTTTAGCAGACAGAGAGAAGCCGAGGGGTGGTTGTGTGAGGTCACATTGCCCTCGGCAGCCCTAGAGGCAGAGTCACAACAAGACCAGAGCATCTCACTGCGTTACCTAATGCTTCCAGAAAGCAGGGCAGAGAGAGTTTTTGGCAGTGCAAGTACAAATAATCAAACAGGATTATTAGAGAGACTGATTAATAAGGCGCCCTGCCTATATGTCTGTCAGCCTTAGAGAAAGTATTTACAGGGAACATAAAACATTTTTGTGTTTTTCTAATGAAACAAATAAGTCAGCAGGAAATGATGGAGGGCAGGACTTAGTAGTTGGGATTTTATTGGATTGTTAGACTTGTTAGGCTCTAATATTATTGGTTAATATTGTTGTTCTCTGGCTGTGTAGTGATGATTGCATCAGCTGAACATGAAAGTTTCACAGGCTGGGAACGTTATTATATTTTTTACAGTATTAACTATTATGAAGAAAATAAATTTTTAGAATAATATGGTTTGACGAATTATGCACCGTAAGACCAGGGACATTTATTAAGACCTAAATGGGGTTCATTTTGATCCATGTTGACTTTATTATGAATTGTTAGCTCAATTTGACCTAAAAACTGAATTCTGTCATTTACTCACCCTCACATTGCTCCAAACCTGTATTGTGTGCTTTCATGGTGATTTGCTGTCTTTTTTTATGCTTGATGGCTTATGGCCACACTTTAGTTTTACTGTATGGAGATGAGCAGCTCAGACATTCTCCAAAACATTTACTTTTATGTTCCAAGGAAGTATATTTAGAACAATATAGGGTTTTCTGTCATGTCCACTTTCTTCTACACTGGCTCTGTCTCTGCAGCTTTTTATTAGTTTCACTTTTTTCTCCCTGTCCATCTCTTTCCCTCCCATTCCCCATTTCATTAGTGCTGCCTGCTCTTGTGCCCTTCATCAAAGCTGAAATGGCATTAAGGGTAACATATCCCCACCACACTGAATGTCTGTCCCTGCATGCCCCTCAGGAAACAGCCTCTGATTGTTTTACAGATATTACTTCCATTATTCTGTCCTTTAGAGCTCACATTTGCAGGTGCATGTTTTTTTTTTTTTTTTTTATTCTCTTGGAGATGGAGATGCTTTCATTAAGAATTAGCTCTTGTCGTTCCCCAACTGTTATGGTTTTGTCTCCCATTGTGATGTGGTTAGGTCTAGGGTGATTCTCTTCAGTGGCTGCTAATGGAGGGTTCATACATGTGTTTCTTAGTTTTTCAAGAGCACCTGCTGACTGTTATTGAGGCTTTCTTTTATATTTATTTTCTTTGCCACACACTTTGCTACCAAAGTGACTCTTAAGAAAGGGCACCAGAACATGGTGGATACGTTTCAAAATCTAGTGAGCTATCTAGACCGCAAATGCATCCGAAAGCTGAAAAATACTGCCTCCGCAGGCAGCATAGATGTTTCCTTCGCTGCCTATTATATCCCACAATCCTGTGTGTTTGATTCTGTGGCATTTAAGCTAAAAAAAAATAAAGATGACATCTAAAAATGTGGTTGGTGGTCAGTTTGTGTATAAATGCATGTTTTTTTTTTTTTTTTTTTTTTTTTCAACTTTTTCCACATTTGATTTCATTTGCAGCAAGAAATTATTGTAGTAATTAAGTATTCACTTAGCTGTGTTGTTGTAGTTCATAAAACTGTGCTGCCTCACAAAACATGACCAAAATTAGTTTCATGAGGGACCTTCATGGTCAAACTTTTCCTGCAGAGAGTCATTGCCTGATAGTCAACAGTCAGCTGCCTAAGCTTTCGGACTCAGCATTTTTTGAGATTTTTGGTGTCTAGAACATTCATTCAAAGGGAGCTCACTAGGTTTTGAAACACAGCCTGTTTCTCTTGTGGATTTGAAATTATATCATCATGCTACTAGTTTCCTCACGTAAACGCACACAATCCTGCCATATATCTTTATTATCTATCATTTATCTTTGACGTGCACAAAAACAACACGATGAATCATGATGAAAGTTTGTTCAAATTTTTTTTTTAAATAATACTTTTATTATACCGTTCTTTAGAATTTCTTGAATTAATCAATGAATCCTGAAAAAATGATTCAATTTTCATAAAAAACATTAAGCAGGACAACAGTTTTCAACATTAAAAAGAATAAGATATGTTTCTTGAACACCAAATCAACATATTAGAATGATTTCTGAAGGATCATGGGACACTGAAGACTGGAGTTATGAAGCTTAAAATTCAGCTTTTCCATCACAGGAATAAATTATGTTTTAAAATATATTAAAATAGAACAGTTATTTTAAATTGTAATAATATTTTACAGTATTATTATTATTATTATTATTTTTTTTCCAAAAGCATAAAAATAAAATATTACCAAGCCCAAACTTTTGAATAGTTTGGTACTTTATTGTTCACAAGACAAAAATGATCTCTAATTGCTTAGAAAATGAACAGAACACGTCTCCACAACATGCTGCATAATTTGAGTTGTCATTCAAGTGCGTACTACAAACTTGTATGAGTTACAGACTGAAGTTTAATACTTTGTGCCTGAATAAATGTATCATACAGATATTCAAATTGACAGATAGGTCTGTTTGTGTAGGCACTGGACTCATGGGTTGCACTCAAAGTGGCAGTGCCAGCAGTTCAGTGAGACCAGATAGAGACCTTTACCTCCCTCTTTCTACACTGACTCCATGAGAGGGAGCTAGAGATGAGTTTAGTGGCTAAAGTGAGATTTTTGCATTCAGCTTGTCCTCTCTGGTTATGTGTACATGCATTTTGGTTTTGATTCAGCTTTATGCTGTTCTAAATGTAAAATGTCTGCTCTTGACTCATGACTCTTTAGGCTAAGATATGGGCAGCGTATGAGGCACATTCAGTTGCTAAAAGCCTCAAATTGTTCTTTGTGCATGTTAAAAATCATTAAGGACCAAAAAAACTTAACTAAGCAGATTACAGTTAAGTAGTTTAACATTTACACAATTCCTCATGAAAATGCAATAAATAATTTCCTGCTAAGCTGAGCGTATATAAGCCAAATCTCAACCCATGAGGTTCAGTCAATGTGTCCCATCACATTAAGCTAATGCTGTGCATGGAATGGGATCGTCCCCTCCAAACAGTGTCTGTTTCATCAAACCTGAGCCTCTTATTAAAGTCACATAATTACCTCATCAAACTACCAGCATGTGTAAGGAATGGGTGAAAGATACAGACCTGGTTTGGTCTTACTGGAACTGTTGTAATAATAATGAACCAACTATATCTTTTAAAAAATGATAGTTTTATGTAATAGAATGTGTTAGTGCTAATTAGGATAACATTAGGGATGTCAATTAACACAAATTCCGTTGTTCAAATTAATGATCAATTAATCGATTAATCGTTAGCCTTAATACTGCAATATGCGTCTACTGCCGTAGCATATATGACAGTGTGCAAATGCTGCTCAAAATGGCATGTTCCTCATTAAATAAATGAGAAGGTTTTTTAATCTAAATAAAGGGCTACTAGGATTGTAAAATGAGTTGAAGTGATTGATCATTTATTAAATTACTTATTTAATTATCAGATAGGTCTAATACAATGTGTCACCAATGCCGCCTCAGATGCGTGCTTGTCAGAATACTCCTGTTGTGGACACGCTCTTCCTGGAACAACGCACTGAAAACGCCAACTAAACCCAATGAATTCACAACAATTTATTAAAATAGTGTTCTCATTGATGTTATGTAATATGACACTCCCAATCATTGTTATTATTAGTCATGCATTGCTGTTCGAGCCATGCGCTGAATGAACACTGGTAAACTAGAGCACTTTGCTAGCATGTTATTTAACTCAAAGAAATGCATCCTATATGGGATTAATCAAATATATACAAAATAAACATATTACAAATTATATCTGCAAAAAATGACGCAAATGTACAAGTGAACTTGAACAAAGTTACGTGCTATTCAGAATGGGTGACTCATGTTGTGGACGCGCTCTTCCTGGAGCAACGCGATGAAACAAATAAACGGCAACTAAACCCAAATAATTCACAATGTTTTATTACAATATTGTTCTCTTTATCATGCTATGTAGTATGACAGTCCCAATCATAGTCATTATTAGTTGTGCATTGCTGTTTGAGCTGCATGTGCTGAAGCTGAAGATGATCACCGGCATGCTTTACTACATCGTTAATTCTTAACCAAATGCATCCTTTATGAGATAAATCAGATATAGATAGGCCTACACAAAATAAACACAATATTACAACTTATATTTGCACAAAACAAGAGGCTGCGAATGCACACGCAAATTTATTGTATAAATTTATTGTAACTCTAGCTGTAAAATGGTGTCACATGACTTAATTTTTCCTTGTGTCTGCTTTATGTTTCGTGGGTGAGCAGCATGGACGCTCATGAACCTGCTTAATCGATGATTGATAATTTTATCGATTAAATGTATTATCAACAATTTATCGATCGTCGATTAATCGTTAACATCCCTAGATAACATTGAACCTTTTAGAAATGGTATGCTATAAAGCTGACCTGTGTAATTTCTTTACCACTTAGGTCTACAAACACACCTACACACACTTGCACACACAAATAAATAAATAAAGAGCATAAATCCTAACCTCATACATCCTAAACGAGTCTGCACTGAATAACTATTCAGTGATGTGTGTGAGAGAGAATCACTAATGTGATATTGATCAAATGTTGAGAGTAGAAACCTCTGCGCACCTTCAGTGCGACAGGTGTTCATAGTTTGACTACACACATTTACACTCCAGTTGAAGAGACACTTCAGATGTGCAAAATGTAGCATTTACAATGTGATACAATGTTGCTCCATTTAGTAACATTAGGTAACTACATTAGTTAACATGAACTAACAATGAAAAATACTTCTAAAACATTTATTAATCTTAGATGATTTTTATTTCAACATTAATTAATGCAATTTACTAAAATTTAAAGTTGTATCCATTAACATTATTTAATGAATCTGAGCTAACATGAACTATGATCAGTTGTATTTTGTCTAATGTTAACAAAGATTAAAAAATACTGTAACAAATAAATTGCTCAGTTAATTTTAACTCACAATTTAGTTAACTTTTGTTAATTTGTTTGTTAATTTGAACTCACATTAATTAATGAGACCTTATTGTAAAGTGTTACCCTTTTCTTTATTAATACTATTATCTTTTTTCTTATTGTAATTGCGTATATGAACAAAACAACAGATGTATTGCATATACAACAAAAATGGCAAACAAATGGCAATAAATTGCTTTGAAATAGAAAAAAATAAATGATTAACACCAGTGAGACCTCACAGTTAAAAATGATTAAACATCTTGACTGTTGACGTCTAAAGCACAGACATCAACTCTTACTACTTTTTTTAAGGAATTGTTTGCTGTCAAGCTATAAAAAGGTCACAAAACAGATCATATAAGGGGTTTATATGACTGCAGAGTCTTCTGAAGGCATACGGCAGCTTTGTGTGAGGAACAGACTGAAATTTGTTGAAAGTCTTCTCTTCCATTATTGCTTTGAAATCTCTACCATTTTTTCCCCCCAGTGAATGTCCCTGTCCAACAGAACTTAGTTTCTGCGGATTGTTTGTCGTCTGGAAACATGCATTTTGGATCTGCTGTAAGTAAAGCGTGTCAGTGCATTGTTTTAAATCTGTATCTCTGTGTGTGTGTGTGTGTGTGTGTGTGTGTGTGTGTGTGTGTGTGTATGTAGTATCAGCAGAAAACCTTGAGAAGAGCCTGAAACAGATGGAGAAACACCTGCTGCAGTTGGAGAAGGATCTGGACACTTTCAGCTCCACAGACGACCAGCAGGACCTGTTCCACAGCAAGATGGCAATATCCTTTCACACGTTTGCACACACACACACACACACACACACACACACAGTACATTTCTTTGTTTCTTTCTTTTTCTTTTTTTTTTGTCTAAACACGCTTATTCATTGTTGTGCTGCTATCAACATCGTTAGTTCTCTTGCACATGGTGGCAACACATTTTCTGGTACCATTGTCAACCTCACACACACACACATTCACAAACACTAATCAGAGTTCATGTTGGCTTGTGCGAATAAATTATTTATATTGAAACCTGGTTTGATAATGGAGTTGTACATTCCTGTACTTGCTTGTTAGTTCTTTTCCCTGCTGTCTGTCATTGCACTCGAAATCGTTCCCTGCGGTCTTGATGCTGTCTCCTTTGCAAATGGCAAATGTTTGAAAGCCAGACGTGTTGCCAGGGGATATACCAATGGCACAAACTAAACGCTGAGCAAAATGTATACCCAAATAATCCTCAATGAACCTTTCTTTTAGTGCATTTTGTACAGCCATTTGGAGCAGGTAGTCTTGTCTAGCTTCGTTATTCATTTTTCTTACTTGGACTCAGGCTTACCGAATGTTTTATTTTTTTGCTGGTGTGCTTGCTGTTTCATGGGCAAAAAACAGATTTTACTTTATTACTTTAGTGTGGTGCTCATGATCCAGTGAATGCCGGCAGTAGATGCCTGTGTTCTGGGTCTGACCCGACTGCTCTACCCTTCACGCTGTCCTAGCTAGACTCTACCAGGGGAGGTTATTATCTTACTCACCAGCCACATAGTGGACTGTCTTCCACCCTACATCCCTGCTCTCATCCATATTGTTTTTCTCTGTTTATTTTTTTCTTCTTCTATTGCCCTTTCTGCTTTTTGTTTTTGTCTGCTCAAGTCTTTTACTTTTCATGTGTTTTTTATTCTTTTCTTTTATTTATTAGTGACATTTAGTGCCTTGTCCCTACCGATATATTTTATGAATGCATTGACTCTAGAGAGCTACCCTGCTAGACAGTATTTTGGAGTATTTATTTTAAAATTTTTAACACATTGAGGATGCCAAAAAAATTCTCATTTTGTAGGGCTGCACGATATTGGAAAAAACTGACATTGCGATATTTTGTTTTTCTGCAATATGAAAAAAAAAAATCACCAGATGAATTTAATAGCTCTACTAGTCATTAAGGTGATTTTGTAGGTGAGTGAATAATGACAAATTACGAGCATAGATAAATATAATAGAAAAAGATACAAATTAAATAAATAATGATTTATATTTTTCAGGTAAGTCTAACAGTATTCAGGTACAGGAATTGAATAATCAAATGTACAACAACACTGCATAGTCTTCACTGTATAAATTAAATATAATTAATCTGTGTTAAAGCTACAAAAGTGATTTTTCTCTTAGTGTTCTGTTGTTTGATTAACATTCATGACACAAAGTAGCAGGAATATTAGGCTGCTGTCACTTTAAGACCGAATGCGCAGATCCATAATACTGTAATACATCCTACTGTTTTCCCGGGTTGTCATTTAGATTACCATTTGCCATCTAACGCTCACCTAGAGTTCATTTTTAAAAACAATAATAATTTAATAACATTTAAGGCCCGTTCAGACCAAGAACAATTACTATAATGATGACTATGTTAGCGTTCACACCAGTGGACGATATTGTTCTGTTTATTCTAAGTGCACGCTTCAGTTTTTTAGTCTGCCACTTTAAATACACGCGCTCTTAAACCAGAATGGATTCTGATTGGCTGTCAATGGTTTTATCGTTCATCAGCTGAAGAAAAAAAAAACATTCTGAAAGTGATTCCAATGATATTGTTTCTCTGTGCTGTTATTATAGTTGTGGTTTGGACTGTGTTGTTCTTTTACATTTAGAACGATTTTTAGAACTATGTCTTTATCGTTATCGTTACAGTTATCGTTCTTGGTGTGAACGGGCCTTTAAATGTAAATCTTGTGAAAATGAACATCCATTTTCCATATTGTACAGTATACTGTCATAATGCCTAAATTTAATTGTTGTATTTTAGTGTTTATATATTTATTTGTTTGACAAAATAGTATAGAATTTTTCAGATTATCAGTATTTGCCAGTTTTGCATACCTAAACATATGCATACTACACAGAGACTGCATTTTATGGACACTACATGACCAAAAGTATGTGAACACCTGAATATTACATCCATATGTGCTTGTTTTTAACATTTTATTTTTAAACCATTAACATAAAGGATTGATCCTCCCTATAATAGCATATTACATTATGTCCTATTCAACTGTAAATGTCTAGGGAGACTGCATGGCAGTGTGATTCATTTTATGCACCTGTTAGTATGTATGCATCTGAAATAGTTAATTAGAAGGGGGTGTCCACATGCGATTGTGTGTCTTAGATACTGTATCATGGGGTTTGTTAATAATGTCTTAGAAGTGTTGTGTAGGTGTACAGTATGTCTAACAAGCTCAGGTGTACAGGAAAAAAATCGATGCTTTTCTATCCCTCTGCACAGAGCTTGTGTTCAAGGGTCAGCCATCAGCGCCTCTCTCTCTTTATTTAGTTTAGCTCTCTGTCACTTAGAAGAAAAACCCAGAGTCCACCTTCCTCTCTCTTTCCTCTGTCACTGCTAACACCATTCAGCTCCACACGGCGGGCCCTTTTCTGTCCTCTGAGCTCTTAGCACCAGCAACCAGATCAGTAATAAAGTTAATGAAGTCTTATCTCTCGCTCTCATACACCGTCTGTCCTTTCATTAGGTGAGCACGTCCCCTGCTCTCCATTCTTTCCCTAATCAGAGAGCCGAAGCAGGTGTGTTTGGAGGGCGTGAATGAACTCGCAGTATAAAAGACAGCAGAGGAGATGCACAAAGCAGATCTGTGTACGTATGTAACCGAAAGAACTCCCATAAGATTTCATGTGTATGCCGAACAGGCATTGCTGTCTGGCCTGTCTGCCCTCCTTATAATGTCTTCATCATGAATAAGTCATGGAGGACCTGTTATACTGAGTCCTGTAGAGAGATGTGTGGGTAAGAGTAGCTCCGTCCAGTCTCTAGATGACTACTTTTTAGCAGAATTCTGGCTAATAGTCACTTTTACCTTGCCTAGGATACCTGATTATGCAAGTCTGCTGTTCAGGTGAACTTACAAAGAAACTGTTGCAATCTAGGACTGTAGTTACCACACAACAGAGATTTTGCTCGATTCAGCACAACTACAAAAACACTAATGCATATAAAACAGCACATATAAAACAATTGTTAGAAGTCATCTTCTAAGAATATAGAAAGAAATATCTTTGTACATATGCATATTTTTAATATTTCCTTATGATTTTAGGGTCCTTTTTGTTGAATGTTGTATTGTTTAATATATGTAATATTTGTTATATATATTCAAATGTTTGGGGTCATGATTTTTTCTTTTTCTTTTTAGAAAATAGCAACTTTTAAGCATCAAATGCTCTATATATGCTTCTAGCTACAATACATTTTAAAAAAAGAAAACAGTTAATTTAAATTGTAATAATATTCACAATATTCACTCTTTTTTTTGTTGAGAAATCTAACTTCTGAAGCGACACGACGGAACCCACAATTCAATTCAGCAACACATGACGTCACCCATTCAAAGTAAATGAGAAGCGTTAAAGGGTTAGTTCACCCAAAAATGAAAATTGTCATTAATCATGTCGTTCCACACCTGTAAGACCTTCGTTCATCTTCACAACACAAATTAAGATATTTTTTGATAAAATCCGATGGCTCAGTGAGGCCTGCATTGCCAGTAAGATCATTTCCTTTTTCAATGCCCAGAAAGGTTCTAAAAACATATTTAAAATAGTTCACGTGAGTACAGTGGTGCTACCTTAATATTATAAAGCGATGAGAATACTTTTTGTGCACCAAAAAACAAAAAAAAAAAAAACTTTATTCAACAAAATCTAGTAATGGGCGATTTGAAAACACTGCTTCATGAAGCTTTACGAATCTTTTGTTTCGAATCAGTGGTTCAGAGCCCCAAAATCACATGATTTCAGTAAACGAAGCTTCAAAATTTCAATAGTTCACAAGGCTTGGGCAGTTTGATATGCGCTCTGAACCACTGATTCGAAACAAAAGATTCATAAAGCTTCGAAGCTTCATGATGCAGTGTTTTGAAATGGCCCATCATTAGATATTGTTGAATAAAGTCGTTATTTATTTATTTATTTATTTTTGTGCACAAAAAGTATTCTCGTCACTTTGTAATATTAAGGTTGAACCACTGTACTCATGTGAACTGTTTTAAATTTGTTTTAGTAGCTTTCTGGGCATTAAAAAAGGAAATGATCTTGCTGGCAATGGAGGCCTCACTGAGCCATCGGATTTTATCAAAAAATACCTCAATTTGTGTTCTGAAGATGAACGAAGGTCTTACAGGTGTGGAGCGACATGAGGGTGAGTAATAAATGACATAATTTTTTTAATTTTTGGGTGAACTAACCCTTTAATGCCGACGCCCCGTGTGAATACACCGTTAAAGCAAACTCATTTGAGATCTACCATACTAATGTAGGAGTTGAACATGAAGATGTGTTTGATAAATCAGATACAGCGTTATTTATAACTTGAGTAAAATACCCTGAAGAATTTTGTAAGCTTTAACATAAGAAAGACAGATGAATAACAGGAGGTGCGATTGTCATCTGTTGTGGCACTTAACTACAGATCTGTTTTTAGTGTGACTGCACTTCATAGGGGCTGCCGTGGTGCTGTTCACAAGTCAATCTGAGAGCACAACCTACTGAAAACGGTTCACCCCGAGGCCAACTCGTACACACACCTCATAAACACACACACACACACACCCTCAAGATAATGCCAGTAATAAAAGCAAACTCTTTGGACATTGATCCAAAGTCTTAACACATTTTTTGGGGGGTGGGAATAGTGTGATGTGAGGAACCAGCTTCAAACAGGATTACTAATTAAAAACTACATCAAAGTCAAAATATTAGTTATGATATTTGGAGTAAAGCTTACCATCTTTGCATAGGCATTTCTGACCTCACAGCAAGGATTAGACCTAGATTTTCTTTCATGTCAGAGTTTGTGGATGTGGGTAAGAGTCAGTGTCAGTGCATACATGTGTATGTGTGAGAAATAATGCTAATATTTGTTATAGACATTTGATGTGGCTCAGTGAAGCTGAGGCTGTGTTTGATATGAAAAGAGCTCTTTGCCCTTGAGAATGAATATGTGTGGGTTATAGGTCAGTCATGCTTTTATATCTGTACATCCTAGTGAAATACTTCAATCATACAGCACTAAATAATAAGAATATGTATGTTTTGTGAGCACTTGTATGCTTGTATACAGTACACTTTATATACTGTAAAAATCTTTGTCTAACCCCAAGGACACATACACACACATGTATATGTATATGTATATATATATATTTTCCCTCTGGCCCTCTGTTGTCTTTCTTTGTCAGCCTGTATGTAGATGGTTTCACTCTCCATTCCAAAAGGAAAACTTTGATCTTCATCAAAGATTTTCACCCTTCCCATTTTCTCACACCAGACTTGTTCCCAGCATGTTATTTTTTTAGCGTGCACATATGGCAGTGTGTTCATGTGATATGCAAGTGAACATGTGTAGGGTGTTAATTAATGGCATTTGCAACTATTAATATTGCTTATGAGCAATTCTATGCCAATGTCAACCTTACCATGAATAAATAAAGTTTTTACCAAAAGAACAAAACCCTATTTAAGTTGTGCATTTAGGTCTGTATTTTACTGCATTAATGTGCTTTAATATGAATTTGAAGGAAATTACCATGTTTTTCCACCACATATGAGGTGTGTACCGATAGTAAAGTTACAGTTTCATCCAACTATCATTTCATGTTTTCAAAAGAGTTAGATCTTGATCAACAACAAATTGGAGTGGCATCAGTCCATTAGATCACTTAAAAAATCTCAAATACAATATTTAGGTTACAACTGCAACTGTCTCTGATGTAGACTTGTGTAGATTTATTTTAAAGTGTGTCCCACACTGGTTACACAGCATGAGAGGTGGCGTGAACGGATGCTATAAATAATCCATAACCATTTGCGGTACACTTTCAGTTTTAATTCGATTAACTGAGAGGTCAAGGTTTGGTATAAAGTATAGTTTAATATAGTATAGTAAAGGATAGTTTAAATACCCACTTAGAGGTCTATGTTCATGTTTTTAAAGCATTTTATACGTGTATTCATTGTCTAATATATTCCGCTTTCAGAACTGTCATGTCCGTAACAGTGTTTTTTCTTCAAAAATGCAAAAATGAGAATCGGAATAAAATAGATATTTTATGTTCTGTCTAGAACCAACCCTTCTCCATTTGGTGGATATTGTTGCTTCTGGTCTTCTTTGACTCTATTGTCAGGGCTTTAGGAAAATATAAACAAATGGTTCAGTATATTGGTAATAAATACATTCTATGATAATATATTTCAAGTTTTGACTGCAAATGTCCATAACGCTGGAATTGCTGGTTAGGGGTTCATTATAATTTTGGTGTTTGCACAATTTGTGTTACAGACATGAGAGACAGCTTAAATTGCATGACTTGTTGAGCAAAGGTTACTGTGTTTGTGTAGTTGAAGAAGAAAAAGGCATGAACTGATAAAATGTATACCTTGAATGCAAGTCGCATTGGGAAAAAAGCATCTGCCAAATGCTGTCATTTGTGGTGGTGAGTTTTGCAAAGACAAGCACTACTCACATTATCTTTAAAAATTGATTTTTTTTTTCTAGTCTTGCTAAGATCTGAATGAATTTATGGTTGTTCAGTGTGGCTATAGGGTCACCTTAAAAACACGGGCTTTGCAGAGATTTGCAGCCCACAAGCTTCCATTAGATATAAACGCAGTGAGTGTGGAACATAAACACTGGTTTAAATGACTGTCTACATTCGCTGCAAGTACTTTTAACCATCTATAATTATGTTTGTTGATGAATAAAATGCCTGTGTTTATACATACTTTTCCAATAAATTACATGTTTTGCATTGGCCTCCTACTGTACACACCAGCACTGTTTTAATTGGCTAAAGAGCAGTCATGGATACAGCGCTTGGGTCTGTGCAGCAGTTTTAGCCATAATTAAACTGGACTTTTACATGTGGACTATTTGTTATTTATGTTATGCTTTTATGTGATATGTGTTTTGCATGTGTGGGTTGCACAACTGTAGCAAGTGTATAGAAAATAATAATAATAAATAATGATATTAATTGGTTACCTGCAAAACAGAAACAGCATTTTTACTCTGGAACAACTGAAGTAATTTTTTTTTTCTTGTTTATTTATTTATTATTATTATTTATTTTTTATTTATTTTTTTATTTTTTTAATTCCTTTAACCAAAGCGTCACAATACAGGAGAAAATGTATTTTAATGAAAAACATTTACTTTCCAAGACCAATTCCTCTTCGGTGAAGTCCTTGACAATGATTCCTCACAGTTTCTCTAAGCAGGCAAGAGATCAGTACCAGAAGCTGGTGATCATGCACAGTAATATGGTGGCCCTTTACCTCAACATGCTGGAGTATTTTGCCATCGACCCCAAGAAGACCTCTGTGGAGGAACTCTTCACTGACCTCAGCAACTTCAGAGCCATGTTCATGGTAAGCCACCCACTCTGATTCAGCTCATAATCACAGTCTCTGTACCTTATGAAATGGAGTCATGTCAGTGCCCGGTTGAGTCCGGCTTGTGTTTGCAGTATCTGCAGCTTTGCAGTAGCCCCACACCAGCTTTCAATGACTTTACAGGAAATAATCTGGTTCTTTCTCCTTCCAGCCTTGACCCTTTTGGCCCACAAGCCCTGACCTATTTGAACAGGAGGAAGTGTTGTGCATGTTATCATAAGTAGAGGGAATCCTGGGTATTTAGTAGCCAAATATTGCTTGCCCTGCAACGATAGGTGTAGGCTATGAACACGTTGAGACTGAGTGCTTTCTGTTTCCACTTACTGTCATTGAGTGTGCGATTGTGTGTGCGATTGTGTGTGCATGCTCTCACACACCCTTCATCCCCATTCTGAAGGTTCTAGTGCACTAATCTGACAAAAGAGAAGCCGCCTGTCTCCTTTATGAAAAGCCATTTGAAATGCAAAGTTATTTTCCACTTGGCTGCTACAGTGATGAGACGAATCTCGTCGCCTTTATTATTTTAAATGATTTCATGATGGAGATGCTGAAATTTGGGGAATGAGCTGACGGTGGGTCCACCATCAGATGCATGATAATGCACTCCTGTGGCGCGCCTTTGAAACCTGTCCCCGGTGCAGCGAGGGATGCGGAACTTGCTATCCAGACGAGTAGCCTGTACTGTCCGTCAGACTGAGTTTTCACACTCGCTGTGAAACAAGGCAACAGAGAGCACGATAGGGGTTGTGATTGACCAAAATCAGCAGTCTGAAAATGTAGCATGAAGTGTGCAGGCTGTCATGTTTAAAAGAAGATTCTTGGTTGTGTGTTTGCTTTATAGATTTTAGACTGGGCCTGGATGCTGTATTTGACGCAAACAAAAATGACACCGTGAAGGACAGATCATTCAATATGTGTAAACCTTTAGGAAAGACACTGTCAGTATTCGTCATTGTCATCAATACAGTGTCTGAAGTAGGGGTTTTCAAGCTAGGGTCCTCTGGGGGGGAAGAAAAAAAAAAAGAATAAATAAAATAAAGATAATATAAATTGTATTGCAATATATAAATAATAGTATAAATATTATTATATTATATTATTACTAGATAATATTTTAATAATTTATTTTGGCTCAAGTACAATTATGATGTAAATGGCATTTATTTATTTTAATTTATTTATTTAATATTATTAATATAAGCTATATTATATTTACCCTAATGTTTCCAGATGATGATAATAATAATAATAATAATAATAATAAAATCTGGCTTTAGAACAGTCATGATGTAAATTAATTTTTGTCACAGTAACATCAAATGCATTTACAACCCAGTTTAATTGTGTAATATGCCATATTTTAGAGTAAAACAAAAATTTAAAAAGACCAAATAAAAAAATATATATAAATAAATAAACTTGTTGAATAAGTTTATTTATTTATTTATATATACATATTTTTTATTTGGTCTTTTTAAATTTATTTTGTAATGTTGATAGTAATCCTAGGAACTAGGGGTGTGAATCGTCACTGGTCTCACAATTCAATTCAATTACGATTATCATGTCAACGATTTAATTCCACGATGCATCACAATGTGTTGCATCCTCAATTTTCAATATTACTGCACTTGGCTACATTTTTGTCAATGAATACAAGCAGTCAGATATATAAACTCCCTTTTTATTTTTATCTGCTCCAAGAAAGTACTGAATGTAGCAAGCATCAAACAAAACTTAAGTCTGAACACAGCATACGACAGAAGCATTTAGAAGTAATATACACTAGAAAATGCTAAAAGCGCATGAAACTGTCAGGTTGTGTACTTAAGTTACAATAACGCACACACACACTCTAGCATGCACACGCTCGCACGCTGTAAATGTTAAAATAGTGGGTGCTTTTTTTTATTTCTCGCTTTAGTTTCGCCTCCCTCCGCCATTTTACGCTAGTGCGAGATGTGTGTATGCGACGGATGACGTCAGAGAAACGTCAGTAGGCTATAATCAATTATGGTCTATTACCACATCTATCGTCCATGTCCGCATCACGATACATCATAGAAATGATTCTAGGAACATGAATTAAGAAAATAAATGGAGGTCAGTTTTGGTGTCATGTTGACTTTACATCTCTGTGGCTTTAAGATTTTAAAGGGGTGTAGCCAGATGCAAATGTTTCTGTCTTTACTATCCTACTCTTCCTGCCCTCTGTTTCTCTTTCTTTCCTGTCCGTTCTTCACCCTCATACAGAATGTCCCTCCCTCACTCTCTCCCTCTTTCAGCCCTTTTCCAGGTCAGTGAGTTTTCAGCCCTCAGAAGCAGCTTGTTTAAATCAATGCTGAGGAGTGGCAGGGGACCAGCAGTAGAGCAGGAGGCTACAGGCCTTCATACACACTCACCTTACCACAACACTGTATGCACTCACACATTCCTGCACGCCAAACACTCACACACATGCAGACCTGCAGCCACGCATGCTTAGTCATCCTCTCAATAACATCTCTCTCACTCACACTTTGGTTCTGACTGCTTTTTTCTGCAGAATGACATTGACAGGATGTCTTCGTTTTGATGGAGATTGTTTTTGGCCGCTGCCCCACTGATTCCCAGAAACACAGGCACATACTTGACACACACATTCTGACTTTCTCGACCCGTTTTCCTATTCTCTTTCTTAGGGTGGAAAAGTGACAGAAATGAAGAAAGAAAAGAAAGACAAAAAGAGAGACTATGAGACAGACTAATATAGGAGTCATACAGAGAATTAAATGAAAAACGATGGGGAAAATATGAAAGTAATAATGCTGCAGCAGCAGCAAATGACCATTCCTGCCAATCAGACTGTTATGAATAATTGAATTTGTGTAGGGAGAGATGAAGATCCCACCTTACCTTACCTTCTTTAACTTCTCCTCCATATATAGAAGCATTGACTATGTCTCTAAACACAGTGAGTTACCTTTGCAGCATTTTGGGCACTATAAGCACATTTGAATGCTTGTATAAGCCTGTAATGTCCAGAAATGCTGTTTAGGTAGGTGGCTTTAATTTTTATCATTCAAAGACCTTTATGAAGCCCAAAAATGCTGCTCACACTATAAAAAAAAAAAAAAAAAAAAATCAAATTCTTTCTAACTTTCTTATTTTCTGATTCAAATATCTAAAAATCCTTGAAAATTTTGCTTGAAGCAACATGCAGTACAACATAGACATGTATTTTTTATTTACCATAAAATTCCCAGATAACATTTTAATAATTTATTTTGGCTTTAGTACAATGATTGTGCAAATTATTTATCTATTGTCTATATCACACTTTCTTTATACCATACTAAATATTTTATGCTTCTAAAGTAAATTTATATTGGAGTCTGTAGGTAGCTTTGATTTGTGTATGCTGTTGCCTGTATTTTGTCTACAAACGTTGTACATGTAGGCAGCTGTGATTCTGAAAGGTCTATAATATCCAAATATATTGCCTAGGTATGTAGCTTTGTTTGTCTGTGATGTACCCCAAAGGGTACTAGGTTTTGAGTGGAATCATTGAGTGGAATCAGCAATAGAAGGACAGAGCAGAAAGTGGAGAAGGGAAGACATGAAAGGGATCCTTTTACTCAGTGGTCAAGTATCATTACATATGCTACTTTTTGGCAGATATATCAGTACATTTCTATCATGGTTGCCAGATACTTTTTATTCCTCTGTTGTTGTATACTAGTTGATGTATTGAGGGATGGCCAGATTTGCTGTACCAGAGTTCATTTTACAATCTTGAAAAACATGTGCAGCCACAATGTGGTCTGTGTTTTTTGAAATCACAAAGATTTGAGACAGGACTCTGATGCAACATAGTAATAGTAATTTGATCACACCTCTCTCTAAGCTGCAGGTTGCTATGGGAATTTATCCTCGCATGTAAAATACCAAAAAAAAAAAAAAAAAGACAAAAAGAGGGTGAATTGTTTTAAGCAGCAGTTAATTATGAGGCTAAAGCTCAAGAGAGTCACACAAGCCTTGCCAAACCTCTGAATCACACCTTATAATCCTGTACCATGGGAGTTGCTGTGGCAACAAACACTCTTTAATTTCTACGGTTGACTTTTGACCTTTATCTGGCAGCTCTGCCTTATCAGGAAATAGCCACACTGTTACACACAGGCACAAAAACACATCAAAACATTGAAGCGTTGTCGCAGCCCTCCTCATAACAGACTGACCAGGACCACATTCTGTCGCATGCGGTTCATTCTGTGTGATCCTCATCACTAACACTCTGAGAGATGCTAATGTTGGACATGCCCTCGCTCGCTCTGAGCCCCTAGTGCACTGGGTGCTAGTCATTTTACATTGAACTGTGTGTTTCAGAGTCTTTTAGCGTGCGTGTGTGTATGAGCGTTCCCCCTCTCTGCTCACCCACCCGTTTGAAATAGACCAGCAGCAGTTCGGCAGTGCTGACAGGAATCCAATTGACCGTGGCTAATGGCAGACAGACAAGGGAGAGTGGGTGAACACGGGATGACCTGCAGGCGGAGAAAGAGAGAACAGGATGGAAAATGGGCATCCTCTCATCTCTCCTTGGCACAACCCATAAAGTGACAATTTAAGACTGATAATTGCTATTTATGATGTATAAGGTCATTAAAATGCTTATATAGTCTGCTATAAGAGGATTTAATGTATTTCATCTCAATGATAATAGCTCTGTTCCAAAATTTAACAAGCTGCCTGTTTGGATTGTATTATAGGCATATGTATATTGAATATTTGTTTGATTGTCTTCATGCACATCTATAACATTATGCATTGTTCTTCAAATCTAGCCCAAGAGGTCCATTATTCTGCAGAGTTTAGCTCCAACCCTAATCAAACACACCTGAACATATAAAAGGTCCTGAGGAGTACCTAGCTGCATTTGGTTTAAAATGTACTTTACAACCGTTAAAAAAAGTTTGTTCAATATAGTGCAAAAATGGGTAGTATTAACCCTCTGGAGTATGAGGATTTTTGGGGCCCTGGAGAAGTTTTGACATGCCCTGGCATTTGTGTTTTTTTTTTTTTTTCAGTTGCTTATAAACATATTAATGCAAAAGTGTCATTACACTGTATTCAGCACAAACTAGTCTACAATAATATGTGAGCAACATGTATATACATGTCTGTAATTTTGAGAGAATAACATTTATGTGTGGTTGTTGAAAAAACAAAAAACTTAAGTCACTGAAATACGGCCTCAAAACAAATACTAAATATGTGTTTACAAGACTTATGGGTATTGGAGGTTGTAGACTAATTTTTGCTTCAAAATGATGTAAAAATTATCCTGCCTACTCATTCATATAAAACAATATATTGATTTAAATTTTGTAAGAAACTTTTTGTCAAGAAAGACAGTATGCGGGAGGCGTGAATCTTCAAGAATAATACTGTGATTCACACCTGAGAAGACAAAGACCCGCATAATGACCCGCATAATGAGCCCTTTCAGTCAGGTAGGCTATGTGAGAGGACACTAAAAAAATCAAAGTACAAAGTAGTTTTTTTTTTTTTTTTTTTTTTTTTTTTTGGTAGTTTATTCAGAATATAGTTAACAATATAAATGAGACACATTTTGAATAAATGAGGGCACATTTTGAGTATAGAGTTTTACCTGGAAATAAATCCTGTTCAAATATATAAGTGAACATCACTTACTTGGCATTCCAGGGTGTTTGGTGTTTCTGCACTGGAGGAAAAAAAAAAAGAAAAAAAAAAACATTCCTACTTCCAGCCAGTGATCTCACCATTATTTTCATTCAGAATGTCCAGTGTGGGCTAATATCTGGTCACTATGATTCTCAACATTCTATAGTTTCATTTGATATATTACTTCTGCCTCTATGACAAAAGTATTTTAAGTTGATTTTGCTGCTATGTGAAAAAAATCCAGCAAAACGCGCCGGGCGCGTTTCCCGACTCCAGAGTGTTAACAAAATTCAGGCGAACTACATCTCTACCATGTTGTCACTGTCACATGACCTATCCACGTCAGTTTCATCACTTCACTGCCATTCACAACTTTCGCCTAATGTTTTATAAATTTGAACATCCTGCTTGTCTCCAATACTGGTTTGCGGGACTAGAAAATGACAGGCATTTCATTTGATCAGAGTTGGTGCTAAACTTACAGAGCAGTGGCCAGATTTGAAGAACCTTGATTTGGACTTTGCCAAATTGGAAGAACCTTGATTTGGACAGTTCACTGAGTTTTGCAAAATGATAACCCTATGGCAGCATTTACCATTTTATTCACCATATCCATTTGTTTTTGGTGAGTAACAGTTAATACCAAATGGCCAGCACTTCAAACTGAGGAAATCACCTCTGTTCTGGCAATCTGAGTTAAGAAAAGACAGAGAGGCAGGGTGCTACTGGGATTGACAGTGTTTATCGACTGTTTTGTCTTTGCTCGATGTTGAGCTGCGCTAATAGACCCAGTGGGCAGCTGTAGGCCACCTCCCTTGGAGACTTGTCCATGCCCCTTAAAAGTCCAATAACTAAATACGATTGATTCATGCTAATTCTAGAAATTGCATAGCACTTAGTTGTAGTTGTGTTTGTGCTTTACCTACCGTATGTCGTCAACAGATTCCAGAGTTGTTTGTTTAGTTAGTCATGTACTGTCAGGTTACAAAGGCATCACTAAAACCAGTTCACATTTCTGACTTATCTTTGTCCAGAAAGCTTGATTACTAACTTTGAAGAGTCTTGCGTTTACTTTGAAGCTTTTCCCCCTCAATTTGCCTCAGAGTTGCTCTTTAACGTAAACAAAATGGCACCATTTTGTTTAATATCAAAGCAATTACTGTAGCGAAATTAGCTTTGGTCACTGTAACACTTCATAGCAGGTCTGTATCTCCCTGAATAGTCTCCTGTCAAACTGAATTTGATGCAAGCGAAGGGGGAAATAGCGAGGGCCTCAGTCCTGGCACGGCTGCAGTAATTGAGTTCAAACGATGACTAGAAAATGGAGAGTGGCTGTGTAATGAGAAAACAGACGATTTTGGGCCGAGGGAGACCACAGAGTTCCGTCCTAATTTCTGCACCCTGTGTTTATCTCTTTCCCTTTGCTCTCCACCTAAACACAGTTAAAGGCCCTTTATGCAGATGAGAAGCGAGGAATTTTATCCCCTATTGACTGGGAGAGTGGGCGGAGTCTAATCAGACACATTGAGCTTGGCAGGAGTCGAGCAGATTTGTAGAGAGAGTGGCTTCATCAGATTAGCAGGGTTATATGAGGTAGGCAGGCAGCTGTTGTGATCTATATTAAGGCATGTCTTATGAGAGCCCCGGCTTTGAGTTTAGAGTTTGCCAGGCATCAATCACTTGTAACAGCATTTTAGACTTTTTCTGACACACTTTGTTCAACTCACATGGAGTCGTCTCTCATTTTGAATGCTGATTTAAATACTCAAAGCGATACAAGTGCAGAAGTTTGCAGAGACTGAGAAACAAAATGCAAACATTTTGCTCCCTTGTTCTTGCATTTTCCACCAAAATGGTGCCTGGGCCAAAGCTGGTGTGATGCCATAACCGCAAAACCAGCACACAAATACACACTCTAAGAGTCTTTCTTGTGTCTATGATAAGTATCTCTTAAAAAAAAAAAAAAAAAAAAAGATAGGAATGGAAAATAAAGTTACTACAGTAACTTTGCAGCAAAACAAAAATACAAACAAGGTGCCAACTTAATTTACATCACATCGACTGCAAACCACTTTTTTAGCCATGATGAAATGATGGCTTTTTAAAAAAGTTTTCTGTGAGATTCGAGTGCCTTGGACCATCCTTAATTTTATGTGCAAACCGCTTTGTTTGTTACAATGGGAGTTCTGTAGTTTTGTTTTGCATTATCACCTGTTCAAACCGTGAATGATAACTATATAATGCATGATAACATTCAGTTTATTATAAACAGCGCTGCAGAAATGTCTGCTGCTTTCAATGCTCCAGGTCTTTAAAGTAGGGTAGAGTCTGATTGGCTGTCAATGTTGTTATCATTCATAACAATATAATATATCCAACAATATAGTTCCTGTGTGTTGTTAATGTTATAGCTGTGATGTGGACTTCACTACTCTCGCAGAATTACAATGATTATTACAATTTTATAGGTATCATTATTGCCCTTGGTGCAAACAGGCCTTTAAGGTCTTTGCACACAGAGTCTGAAATTTTCGCACGTTAAAAAATAAATATGACCTCACATTGTGTGAATCACATTTACATACTGCCTCCGAAACAATCATCCGTCATAAAAAAAAAAAAATTAAAAATGGATCGGGTTCAATTTTCTGCGTTTTTTTTCCGCATCCGTAGCAAGCATTTTGAGAGGTGTTTTGACAATTCAGAGCCACCGTACAAGCGAATGCCAAAATCCAGAATGGTGTCTAACAAGTTGATCCATTTCGTCACTGACATCCGGAAGTAAACTTTGAATTGCTGGGGATAATCCCGCAGCTCCTTGATAAGGAGATGGAGCTCTCTTTCCTCTCTACCCAATCTCAGGATTGGATGGACCCGATATTTCCTCTTTTTTTTCTCTTTTTAAGAAGAGAGAGGACAACAAAATCATCCTCACTGCTTGAAGACTCCATTTTGTATTGTTTTGCTAATTTTTTCACAATGGATTAATACGCATCGGACTCAGAGTGCAAGATTTCTGTGCGAGAAGAATTTTTAGGATGACAAACATGAAAAAAAAAAAAAACTTTATGATTAAACAGTATGTTTAAGTTTTCTTCTGACCTAGAACAAGCATGCCTACAGTGGAAACACATCAAATGGGGCCAGATTAGGCACCCAGTGACGGCAAAGGGGTATGTCACATAGTGGTTGATGGCTGGTATTGTGCAGCATGTCCAGAGAGAGCGAAGCCCAGCAGTTCAGGTTCATCAGTAACACGTTATAATGGTGTGTGGGGTGCAGAGAGATGGATAGTGTATTCTGAGGAGTTTCCTCACCTCAGCTGTGTGTGGGATTCTCCCCTTAACCCCTCATCAGTCATTTACACACACATACACGGATGCTGACTATGGCTAACAGCAAAAACTCTGTGTGGTAACCCCCATGCTCTCATGCTCTGTTTTTCTTTCTTCTTAAACTCTCATCAGCTTTACTTTGTGTGTATGGAGATTTGTAAGAATTTACAGGTCACTGCTCTGCTTTTCTGTTGAACTATTCATTAATAGTTCAACCCTCACCCTCATGTTGTTCCAAACCCATATGACTACTATAATGTCTTCCATTGAATACAAAAGGAAACACCTGAAGTACTGGTAACTTAAGGATATTAAAGCAGTTCAGACAATAGCTTTGTGTGAGAAATAAACCAAATTTAAGTCATTATTCACTTTCCCTCCAAAGAGCAGGCAACCACTGCAGGTTATTAAATCAATGAATGGAACATAAGAACTGTGTCTGATTTATGGACAAATCAGATCAATTATTCAATTTTGTGAATTGGATCAACCAATCTCACTCAGGAGAATGATTCAGTCAAAATTCTACAAGTGATAGATCTTATAAGTTTTGGTTACCTGGCCTTTCAATGGAGGGACAGAAGCCTCTTGTTTCATTAAAAATATCCTAATTTGTGTTTCGAAGATTAACTAAAGTCTTATGAGTTTAAAACGTCATGAGGGTGAGTAAATGTAACAGAATTTTAATTTTTGGGTGAACGATCCCTTTAAATTTATTGAATGGCTTCAGAAAACTTGCACTTTCAAGTTGTATAGACTACTTTTATAATACTTCTAGGTGCTTTTTCTCTTTGTATTCCAATGAAGAAAGAAAGTCCTACAGATTTGGAACGGCATGAGGGTGAGTAAATGATGACAGAATTGTCATTTTTGGGGGAACTATCCCTTTAATTGCCATTAATCAAACAGTCCTTCAACAGTGTGACAGGGAAATCCATCTCTGTAGAGGCACATCATGGCATCAGACATGCTCACAGCACAGAAGCTGGGTCATGCTCCTGTATCTCTGATGCTCTCACAGCCTGCGGCAGCTTTATACACTGTGTGAGATCAACAATACTGGGAATGACTCGGGCAGTGGCTTTGATTCACATTAGATTGAATAAATCAGGGGTGTGCGTATGTTACAGTGATTGCTATTGATTCAGACTGAAGTTACACCTTTTCTGTATTTATTCAGCACTGTGAGATTTACTTGTATCTTTAGCGGAACACTGTACTGTATCCAAAATAATCAATATCAGCACAATATAGTGCATGGATGTCCTTTAAGTCCTCTCAGACAATTGAAACTATTACTTCTACACATTAAAACCAGGTTTTGTGACCTGTGTGTAAGATTTAACCTATATGTTTACGTGAATAAATTGATTCAGCACATAGTTCTTTAGAAAACATCAGTGTTTTTATGCTTTCTTAGTTTAACAAACTGACATTTTGCATAGCTATAATAATGAAGTGTATAAAAGCATAAAATAATGCCATTCAGTGTGGAAACATGCACTTCTTTTTGTGCGTTTCACTAAGAGCTTGTTCTTGTCGGTAATTCTTCTATCATGGTGTTCAGCCTGGGATTAGACCAGCTCTTATGTTATTATTTTCTATTATGCCACTGAATAGGCATAATGGAACATCCTCAGCCTTCTACACATTTTCCTCTGAACTGTTATTGAACATCTAATAACTAGTTCACTCTGCGTTCAGCGTAGGCCCATCTGCTCCTGAACGCTGACTCACGCTCGCGCCGTCGTACACAGAGGCGCTGTCGACTTAATCGTTGCATCTGCTGACAATCTCACTCTAAACTGCTGTCGAGGCTTTACTTGAGTATGGTGGCCACTGCGCGAGAGGTTGGATTGATGTACCTATCACATGCGGTTCAGATGAGGCTGCCGGTCACAAACGAAGCATGTTGGGTAAGACCTCTGGCTGTGTAGTGCTTCTACAGTGCTTAGCGCAGCATGATATTGGAGAAAAAAAAAAAAAAAACTGACATTGCGATATTTAGTTTTTCGGCAATATATTTTGCGGTTTAAAAAATGCAGGGAATTTAGCCAGATGGCTTGAAATAGCTATATTTGGAAAGAATGAATCATTCTAGAGTGAGTGGGCTGATTTTGTTGGGTAGTGTATAAAATATAATAATAATAATAATAAAAAGCTGTAAAATGACTGTTTTTTGAAGATGATTGAAGTGCGTTTTACAAGAAAACTAAACTAAGAAGTGCCCATACAAGGAATTTTATGACGTCATACAAGGCCATACTCCAAAAAAAACTTACACGAACTCTGAAGGAGTGTATTTGGCACAGAAATACTCTCATACATCCAACTCCTTTTTTGAAACTTTGGCCATGTTTAGCATGAAAATCCAATTCTTTAACAGTGTAAATAAGTCAGAATGCATGAAGTAGCATTAGACATCCCCTTTAAATTGCTGCCTGTACGATTTGACAATTGCACTAAGCCATGTTGCGATTTTGAGTTTAAATCAATATATTGTGCATGCAGCCCTAGAAGTGATGAAATTATATCTGTGCAATTCCGCCGTAACCCATTATAGCCAGCTGCTGAAGACCCAGGTCAGGGCACCGCCGATATCACTTTCTGTGTAGTCCAACTGAGCAAACTGCTGACTCAGGAGGAAAAAAAAACAAAAACTTCAATGTGAATTATTTAATCGCCTCATTTGCTATATCAGTGAAGACATTCACTATATCAAATTAGAAGCTCAAATAGCATAAAAATTTGTAGAAATGTGTAGAAATTTGCAAATAACAGTGACAACTGACAAGTCACAAACAGTGTATTAAAAGTCTAGAAGTGTTGAAGGAAGGGCAGGATCATTATGAATCCCCCTCTTGTATTAGTGTTGATATTGATGTCCATGCTACAGAGCGTGAGGTCATGCACCACTGCTTTTCATTCTCCTCTAATTCTAATGAAAGTGTTTAAAGTGCTCTGTGCGCGCACAGTCACAGAGCCGTGGAGAGGAAAGCTGATTTAGCCCACCTTCCATCTCGCTATCCTCTTCCCCTCGTCACGATTTACTGTGATCGCAGACTGTGGCCGTAATCCGCCACACGCAATGGGGAATAAGCCTCGTTATCATGTGACTTATACTCTGTCTTGGCCTGCCGTCAATAGCCATATTTCCTGCTCATTTAAGGGACCACTGCAGCAACTATGGATCCATCGGAGATCTGTGAGCTGTGCAAAAAGTAGACAGCGACATCTGCCTTAGCTGTTTACAAGGAGCTTTTTTTTTTTGTCAATCCCCTCTTAGAGCAGGTGTGGAGAGTTTTTTTGGAGAGGAAAAAATATTAGATATGATGGTGAAATAATATGTAAAAATTATGGGTTGGAGTAACAGAGGAGTGTTTCATTGACGAGAGAGAGAGTATATGTATGTATACCTGAACCTGAATGTGTGTGTGTGTGTGTGTATATATATATATATATATATATATATATATATATATATATATATATATATATATATATATATATATATATATATATATATATATATATATATATATATATACACACACATACATACATACATACATACATACCAGAGATGGAAACTCGAGTCTGCGACTTGGAGTCGCACTTAAGTCGCAGACAAATTCGTCTCATGTATGTTCAATGACTTAGCCCACTTAGCCTCAAGTGCTGAAAGCTCTATGACCAGTCATTTACGCCGTCATCACTCGGGTGTTGATAGCACGCGACACGAGCGCAGGTGAGACCTGAACATCCGTGTTGCTATCTGTGTTTAAACTAAACTCATTTAAACCTTGCCAATTTAAACCTTCATCCGTAAGACTTGAAAGAGAACTTGCTCGCGCTATGAGGAGATTTGTGTGTACTCATCCGAAGTGCGTACACGGAGAGCTGCGTCACAGCGCGCACCTAAACGGACAGATTCACACACAAATTATGTCAACATGCCCATCTTAGCGAGTATCCTAACAAACGTAGGTTATGTCTTGGGAGAAAAACGAGACAGACAACGCATGTGTATCAATATCAGTGTACTGAATCTTTGAATTATGTCTTAAAGGGACAGCAGTCTAATATTCCTGGTCTCTGTGTTTTAATGTTAATCTAACGACAAAGCACGAAGAAATCACTCTTGACTGAATAGCTTTTGTAACTTTAATAATGTTTCATCTTTATTTAACTATTCAAAGAAGTTTATATGCAGTGTTATTTTATATTTGATTACTTTATTCAATTTCTGTACCTGAAAACTACTATTAGACACCTGAAAACATGTAAAGCATTGTTTATTTTAATTGTATCTTAGCTCTCTTGTATTTATATGTGCTGTTTCTTGTAGTTAGATTATTTGTTTTTATTTTCTTTATCTTGATTTGACAATTGTCCTACTTTTTATTGAACAGCACATACCAAACTGTACCGAAACCATAACACTAAAACCATGATACAAACCGAACCGTGAGAAATCTGAACCGTCCCACCCCTTATATATACAGGTGCTGGTCATATAATTAGAATATCATCAAAAAGTTGATTTATTTCACTAATTCCATTCAAAAAGTGAAACTTGTATATTATATACATTCATTACACACAGACTGATATATTTCAAATGTTTATTTCTTTTAATTTTGATGATTATAACTGACAACTAAGGAAAATCCCAAATTCAGTATCTCAGAAAATTAGAATATTACTTAAGACCAATACAAAGAAAGGATTTTTAGAAATCTTGGCCAACTGAAAAGTATGAACATGAAAAGTATGAGCATGTACAGCACTCAATACTTAGTTGGGGCTCCTTTTGCCTGAATTACTGCAGCAATGCGGCGTGGCATGGAGTCGATCAGTCTGTGGCACTGCTCAGGTGTTATAAGAGCCCAGGTTGCTCTGATAGTGGCCTTCAGCTCTTCTGCATTGTTGGGTCTGGCATATCGCATCTTCCTCTTCACAATACCCCATAGATTTTCTATGGGGTTAAGAGTCAAGCGAGTTTGCTGGCCAATTAAGATCAGGGATACCATGGTCCTTAAACCAGGTACTGGTAGCTTTGGCACTGTATGCAGGTGCCAAGTCCTGTTGGAAAATGAAATCTGCATCTCCATAAAGTTGGTCAGCAGCAGGAAGCATGAAGTGCTCTAAAACTTCCTGGTATACGGCTGCGTTGACCTTGGACCTCAGAAAACACAGTGGACCAACAACAGCAGATGACATGGCACCCCAAACCATCACTGACTGTGGAAACTTTACACTGGACCTCAAGCAACGTGGATTGTGTGCCTCTCCTCTCTTCCTCCAGACTCTGGGACCCTGATTTCCAAAGGAAATGCAAAATCTACTTTCATCAGAGAACATAACTTTGGACCACTCAGCAGCAGTCCAGTCCTTTTTATCTTTAACGCTTCTGACGCTGTCTGTTGTTCAAGAGTGGCTTGACACAAGGAATCGACAGCTGAAACCCATTTCTTGCATACGTCTGTGCGTGGTGGTTCTTGAAGCACTGACTCAGCTGCAGTCTACTCTTTGTGAATCTCCCCACATTTTTGAATGGGTTTTGTTTCACAATCCTCTCCAGGGTGCGGTTATCCCTATTGCTTGTACACTTTTTCTACCACATCTTTTCCTTCCCTTAGCCTCTCTCTATTAATGTGCTTGGACACAGAGCTCTGTGAACAGCCAGCCTCTTTGCAATGACCTTTTGTGTCTTGCCCTCCTTGTGCAAGGTGTCAATGGTCAGCGTCTTTTGGACAACTGTCAAGTCAGCAGTCTTCCCCATGATTGTGTAGCCTACAGAACTAGACTGAGAGACCATTTAAAGGCCTTTGCAGGTGTTTTGAGTTAATTAGCTGATTAGAGTGTGGCACCAGGTGTCTTCAATATTGAACCTTTTCACAATATTCTAATTTTCTGAGATACTGAATTTGGGATTTTCCTTAGTTGTCAGTTATAATCATTGAAATTAAAATAAATAAACATTTGAAATATATCAGTCTGTGTGTAATGAATGAATATAATATACAAGTTTCACTTTTTGAATGGAATTAGTGAAATAAATCAACTTTTTGATGATATTCTAATTATATGACCAGCACCTGTGTGTGTATATATATATATATATATATATATATATACACACACACATATATACAGCATCATTTGTGTTTGGAAGTTAAACAAAAAATCTTGCAGGTTTGAAACATGAGGGTGAGTACATGATAACAAAATATACATTTTTGGTAAATTATACCATAAATACAGTAAACTGATAAAACTAACTCTATATCATGAAGCATATTGTTTACATCGTTTACGCGATATCTTGATATAATGATGTATCAAAGTCAGTAATGTCTTTTACCTCATTGGATTATTTTATAGTTTTAAATTATTATTAATGTTATTACAAATTAGTTATTTTATTATTATTACATATTATAAAATGTCATTTATAATAAGGTTTGTGTATATGTATATGGGCTTAAGTGGGCTTAACATATATTCATTTGCTTGTGTGTTTGGATATGGGCCCAGAATATATGCATTACTTCTGTAAATACATTAAACTTCTTTAGAATCTAGAAATGCAGTACTCATACCCTTATGTAAATTATTGAATTATGTATTCAGGTTATTCCTCAGCCGTCTTTATTTCTCCATTTGCGTTGAACTCCCCTCTCCCCATTCTTTCTCTCCCACTCTTTCTTTCTGCCTTTTCTCATTAAACCTGTTCATCTTTTGCCTCTTACACCTTACCTTTGTGTGAGGTGTGCCACTGGCTCTGTTCTGCACACTTATAAATACATCCATTATCTGGAGAAGGCTTTTAAGGCTGAAGAGAGAAAGAGAGCCAAAGAAAGAGGCATATGAAGTGTTAGGACAAGGTGACTGCTCTAATGATGTTTCTTTTTGATAACTTGTTCTGATTGCCAGAGTGTTCTTACACCTAGAAAAGTAGCCCTCATCAAACCAAAAGAGGAGTTATAGATTTCTAACAACCCTCTCCAACCGTTAATGGTCCAAAAAGAAAAGAAAGTGAGCAAGGAGGGAAAATTTTGCTCAGTTCTTGCCCCCAGATTTTCTTGAAAATGTTTGAAGTGCTCAGAGCATTGTCAAAACCTGGGAATAAAATGGCTTAGTTAATGAGAGGTCTTTTTCTCTCTTTCTGCCACAATTTACTCCACTTAACATTATTTTCTTCCAGTTTGTCTGCTTGTCTGTCTTTCTTTCTTTCTTTCTTTTTCCTTTCTTTCTTTCTTTCTTTCTTTCTAATACTATTGTATTTACAAATGTTAACTTATCAGTTGTCACATTTATATTGATAATACGAATTCGTGTATACACCGATCAGGCATAACATTATGACCATTAACAGGTGAAGTGAATAACACTGATTATCACAGCACCTGTTAGTGGGTGGGATATATTAGGCAGCAAGTGAGCATTGTGTCCTCAAAGTTGATGTGTTAGAAGCAGGAAAAATGGGCAAGCATAAGGATTTGAGCGAGTTGGACAAGGACCAAATTGTGATGGCTAGACGACTGGGTCAGAGCATCTCCAAAACTGCAGCTCTTGTGGGGTGTTCCCGGTCTGCAGTGGTCAGTACCCTTAAAAACAAGTGGTCCAAGGAAGGAACAGTGGTGAACCGGCGACAGGGTCGTGGGTGGCCAAGGCTCATTGATGCCTGTGGGGAACAAAGGCTGTCCTGTGTGGTCTGATCCAACAGACGAGCTACTGTAGCTCAAATTGCTCAAGAAGTTAATACTGGTTCTGATAGGAAGGTGTCAGAATACACAGCGCATCGCAGTTTGTTGCGTATGGAGCTGCATAGTCGCAGACCAGTCAGGGTGCCCATGCTGACCCCTGTCCACCACGCCAACAGTGGGCATCAGAGCATCCGAACCGGACCACAGAGCAATGGAAGAATGTGGCCTGGTCTGATGAATCATGTTTTCTTTTACATCATGTGGATGGCCAGGTGCATGTGCGTCACTTATCTGGGGAACACATGGCACCCGGATACACTATGGGAAGAAGGCAAGCCGGCAGAGGCAGTGTGATGCTTTGGGCAATGTTCTGCTGGAAAGCCTTGGGTCCTGCCATCCATGTGGATGTTACTTTGACACGTACCACCTACCTTAGCATTGTTGCAGACCATGTACACCCTTTCATGGAAACGGTATTCCCTGGTGGCTGTGGCCTCTTTCAGCAGGATAATGCACCCTGCCACAAAGCAAAAATGATTCAGGAATGGTTTGAGGAGCACAACAACAAGTTTGAGGTGTTGACTTGGCCTCCAAATTCCCCAGGTGTCAGTCCAATCGAGAATATGTGGGATGCGCTGAACAAACAAGTCTGATCCATGGAGGCCTTACCTCGCAACTTACAGGACTTAAAGGATCTGCTGCAAACATCTTGGTGCCAGATACCACAGCACACCTTCAGGTGTCTAGCAATATTAGGAAGGTGGTCATAATGTTATGCCTTTTGTATGTATGTATGTATGTATGTATGTGTATATAGGTATATACACATATATTCATGTTGATAATATGAATTTATATATATATATATATATATATATATATATGACAGACCAGCAGATTTAAGTTAATTAATAATAATTAATTTCAGTAGAATAACATATCTCAAAAAATGGGATATTTATTTTAAAATAACTGAGTGACACAGATTTCCTGTTTATAATATCTGTTTTATGTGGTTTCAGCTAGCTTAAGCACCAAATCATTTGGGATGGGTCAGTCAGGTGTTTTGTTGCTGCAGGAAATGGCAAACTTGACCATGTGACTGGCACCATGGATTCTTTGAAGTATCAGGCCATTTTGGCAACGAGTATGATGCCTTCAGCGTGTAAATTGAAGCTTGGACTTTCCAGCAAGACAATGATCCCAAGCATACATCCAAGTCTACCAGTGCTTGGTTCAGGGATGGGGCCAGGAATGTCCTTGAGTGGCCATCTCAGCCTCTGGATTTAAATCCCATTGAAAATCTTTGATGGGATTTGAAACAAGCGGTGGCAGCAGAGAAAGCACAAAATGTCAGTGAGCTGGAAGCTTTTCACATGAGCAGTGGGCTAAGAGTCCAATAGAGAGGTGTCAGGATCCTCTGAACACTTGCCAGAAGCATTTATTGGAGGTTATAAAGGGTAAAGAATGTTCCGCCAAACACTGACTTTTGGGGTTGAATAGTTTTGCACATGGATGTTTGCTGAGACTCAACTTGGTTCTCAAAATCATTCAAATGTCTATTTATAGACTGTTTACTAAGGCCTTAGTTTGGTGTGTTCCACTCAATTTTATTCACATCACCAGAATGTCATATAGGTCAATGTCTTCTGGGCTAAAATTCAGAAATATGAAAAATTATTTTCTGAAAAATTCTGAAAACACTTTTTACTCACTTGTTCTTTCAATTTTCAAAGTTTATCGACATGATTTACACACAATATTGCCAAAGCATCACTAATAAAAAAAACACAGTAACATAAAAATAATAGGCCAACAACTGTAATAACTATTTACATTATAGACTAAAATAAAACCAAGAAAAATAAACTAAAAATAAATAAAATATTGTCTCAGAATTTTGTTTTACAGGTAATATAAATAAAATAAATTTTCTCAGACAAGGTTGTAATAATTTGTTGCAATATAATCAGTATTCATTACCATTCAAAAGTTTGGGGATTGTATGATTTGTTAATGTTTTTGAAAGAAGTGTCTTATGCTCACCAAGGCTGCATTTGATCAAAAATACGGTATAAAACAGTAATATATTGTGAAATGTTATTACAATTTAAAATAACTGTATTGTAATATATTTGAAAATGTCATTTATACCTATGATGGCAAAGCGGAATTTTCAGAAGCCATTACTCCAATCTTTTATTTATTTATTTATTTATTTATTATTTTTATTATTTTAAATAGAAATCTTTTGTAACGTTATGCATGTCTTTATTGTAACTTTTGATCAATTTAATGAGTCTTTGCTGAATAAAAGTATCAATTTCTTTTAAGGAAATTGTACTTACCCTTTTGTTTGTAAATGCCAGATTTATCTTTACTTGTTTCCTCAATAGTCTGCTCTATCTCTGCCTTTTCTCTCTCTAGCAAGCAGTAAAGGAGAACATAAGGAGAAGAGAGGCAGAGGAGAAGCAGAGGAAAGCGAGAATAGCCAAAGAGAAGGCAGAACGAGAGAAGCAGGAGCGGCAGATGAAGAAGAAGAGACTGCTGGAGGTCAACACAGGTGAGATGTTTATCAGTCACTCACTGAAAGTTTTCACGAGAGTGAGCTTTAGAAAAATCACCTTTGAAGATGGATGAAATGAGTCCCTGCACACGCTCCTGGGAGCTTGTTTTAAACAGACAGAAAAGAGAAACAAGTGAGAGCGTGTGTGTTCTGTTGTCAGTCTGTTTCCATGTGAACAGCCCATCGTTGTTTTAATGCCACAAACGCAATGGAAATTCAACGCCATGTCTTTCATGATGTCAGAACGTTGCTTTGTAGTGTTTGTCAGTTCTGAATCAGGCCGATCTGCATTTACTCACTTTCTATGATATTTACACAGGCTTTTTTCTGTCTTAGTGAGCATCAATCTCATAATGATATAACATAATGCATGATGATATTAGAGATGTGATTGGATTACAAACAGGTTCTGTGCACTCATGAGACACACATGAAATGAGTTTTTTGTAATATATGTTGCCACTCGTGCTTGCCTCCTGCTGTTTGAGGGATGTGTGTGAGGGTGTGTACATGCACCCAGCAGGCTCTCAGTGTTGACTGGGATGAGTTTTGTGTCCGTATCGGGTCTCACGCTGAGTCAACAAAGCAGAAGAGCAGCCTGTGTGCATTCTTCATGCACTTATTACACACAAACACACACTTACAAATGAATATATGGAGTGTGGTGTGATCAGTAGTGAATCTAGTGTTGGGTTATGGTAGGAGGTGTGCTGGTAGTGGGGCATGAAGTACAGTGCAAGTAGAAGGGGTTAAAGTGGGGCTTTGTGGGTGAGTGAGTTAGGAATGCATAATGTATTGGCGGTCATGTTACTATCAGCAAATGAATGTGAATTCAGTGTTGTATTATGAGCCAGATAAGTGAAATAGACCCATATTTTAAGGCAATAAATAGAGGGGGCATATAATAGGGGCAATGTTTATCTTCATTTTTTTTTTTTTATTCAAATAAAATTCAATCAGTCACAATGCAGACTGCACACAGATATGAAGAGGTTAGATGCAGGAGAACAGTTTATTTGCTCCATGTAGAGCTATAAGGCCATACAGTGGCAAGAGGTTGGCAGAATATTATTAGGGAATAATATTAGGGCTTCGGGTCATTTTGACCCACGAGGGACACTTTTGTTACTAGTACAGGAGGGATGGATGAGGGTTAAGTCAAGTCGCCTTTATTTATTTAGGAATAAACAAGAAAATTATAGCTGCTTTTCCGCTGTTGGGCTAAACGGTTCCAGTTATATTTGCACTTGAGCTTGGTTCTTATTATCTTATATCTGTAAACTCTTGCGTTACCAAGGCAATGGCTGATGCATTTGTATTACACTGCAAAGAGGTCTGTTATCAGCCCACAGTGGAAAATGAAACCATATCCGTGCCGACGGTGGGAAAGCTGCTTATGATTCAATGATGCGAACAGAGTTCAGTTCTGCTGTAAAGTAGATCTAGAAAGTTCAGTTCAGTGTTGATTCACTTCTGTTCAATAAAGATCATCAAATATGAAAGGAGTTCAGTTCAGCTATATAGCAGTAGAAAACATTAATGTCATCGTCCAAGCTCAGTTCAGTTCTCATCTAATAGTGTCAGTACAGTCAAATCAATAATATTGCTGAATATTAAGCGTCCCCAACTAAGCAAGGCAGAGGCGACAATGATGAAGAACCCAAACTCCATCGGTTGCAGAAATTTTTTTTTTTCTTCTTTTTCTTCTTTTTTTCCTTTTTTCCTTTTTTTTTTTTACCCCCACGATGCATTATAGACCCTATATGGATAAGTTCTATAAAGGGCCTATATTTACTCATTTTTTAAATGATTGTAGGATACGAAAATAGTTTTCTGCAGTTGCACCTGTTTTTAAATTGAAAGTTTTCCCCTATATTGGAGACATTTAAAGTGAGCATTTTAAAGTGAGAATCACAAAATTTAGGATCGTCTGTTATTTTCATTACCTTGTCTGGGGCAGTACCCTCAAAAGTGCACCTTTTATATTTTGTTTAAGCCTCAAGGGTGCATATTAGTACATTAAAGTACCTTTAAGCTACACACCATTTATGGGTAGACAAAGTACTATGCTGTTCAGTGACAAGGTGTTTTGGACATATTTTTTGACAGTATAGAAATTGACTGACTTGAGTTAACCTGGGCTATATCACTGTGACATTTGCCATTAGAGTACCGTTAGAGTGATTGGAAAGCAGCTGTCTTAGGGTGACCACCCGTCCCACATTTTGTGGGACAGTCCCGAAATTGGGAGCTTTGTCCCGCGTCCCGCAAGACTTAAGTAGTGTGCCGCATTTCATTTGTGTCTGTAATTTTTTTTATCCCTGAAATTACAATACCACAGTAAGAAAATCTAATAAAAACTGTGACTGGCATTTAAAAATCTATTTGTGCAGCCGTCATACTGTAGCTGTTAAAATAACCAACCAACGCAATCATAGAGAGAGGTTTTCCTGCTGATGACAACTAGTGGACAGCGCAAAGGGATAAGAGCGGGCCTCATCAAAGTCGGTAAACACAACTACACTAGCAAGGATTTCATCTCACATACTGGATAAGAACCTCAAGAGCTGCTCAAAGCTGCCCAAATCGATGATTTATCATCTATCCTGATGTTAAATATTTCCAACGAACGGTGGCGATCAAGCGGCACCTACGGAAAACGAGATATTCTCCATTCGTTTTAACCAATAAAAAATTGCGACGTTCAGACACGACTTTCTTCTCACATTAATAGTTCTTTTAATGCGGGTTCTATGGCGTTATTAAAATGAAAAATGTCGAGAGCACATCAGATGCGCAAGCAATCTCTCCACTCACAGGCGGATTGCACAAAACTGGACGTGCACGCGCTCTCGCTCAGATATTACATCTGCGTACTCAAACTTTGTCCTCCTGCATGTGCAGTCGTGAATCTAGAATTGTCTTCTTTCCAGGATTTAATGTTGCCATAAGCGCAACCTTATAGTGTGTGCACCCACTGGCAGAAACATTAATCGGCGCATATGCCAAGTTTGCCAACAAATTTAAATCAATATTTACATAGCATAATAGTTGTAAATTTATCTGTCTCACGTGTCCCGCGTTGTCCCGCAAAATCACATCTACTGTCCTGCAACAGATCAATAGCCAGGTGGTCACCCTAAGCTGTCTGGTTCAGCTGACAGTATCTCCAGAGCGCCTAATGAAGATTTTCACGATTGGCCAGATTCACAGATGACAACAGTGACATTTTATTTTTATTCTGAAAACTTCTATTATGCTATGTTTGTTTCATATTATGTTATGTTTGTCAAAGTTAACAGACAAAAACACAAACCCTACTTTATTCATATTTATCCTAAATAATATAAGCTTATTTTGAACATTTTTTTTTTCTTCTTCTAAGCAGCACATAACCTATTCAGCAAAAAAGTATTACTACATCTAAAATTCAAACACATCTATCTGGGGTGCATTTCCCGAAAGCATCGTTAGCAAACTATGGTCGTAAGTCCCAATGAACTCTATTGGTAACGACGGAGCTTGCGACCATAGATCGCTTTGGGAAACGCAGCCCTGGTAAATATTGCATCTAATTAACTTCATCTGCAATAAAGCAAGCAAACACTGTATGAGCTCCACTACGAGAAGTAAAAATGATCTAAGTTGATGAGTCCCCCAAATGCAACCAGCAAATCTTGCCAGTCAGTAAGCTAAGGTCAAGCACAGTTTAAGTCGAACACACCTATTGCCTGTGTTTCAAAAGGTCAGTGGGTCAAAGTTGAAATTGTTTGAGCTATAAACATCACTTTAATCCTGTAGGTCGAGTGCCATAGAGTTCGGTCTATTGAAAAATGTTGTGAAAGTGCTTTTAGATGTAAGCTAAGAAATGAAGTATACATTTTAGGAGATTTGACAGTTTGTGATGGTGGGAGAGATCTGATTTTATTTATTTATTTATCTTGTATCTTTTTAGAAACATAATCCTCAGTAGAGATGAGTAAGTCAAGGTTTTTTAAAGGACAGCCACTGAAGCATATCTGATCCTGCTGGGTTTTGTATTATTCTGTTTCTTTTCTTTATTTTACTCTCCTTTGAAGGACTGCTGTCCTTACTTTCATTTAAAACAAATCTCAGTGTTTAAGTCTCTAGAGCAGGTCTCTAATAAACCTTTTTAGGTTAATGCAGATTTCGTTAAATGTCTCATGACACAGTCATTCAGAACCAAAGTGGTTTTGTTTCAACTTGATGAGATTGTTCTACAAGGATTTAGTGACAACATGTCACCGCTGTCTTTGCTCAACAGGGGGCACTACACACTGTCCAGGCAGTCAGTGTCTGAATTATTTATACATTCGGATGAATTCAAGTCAGACACAGAGTTTTAGCTCTCTGCTTAACTCACTTGCCTCTCTGATTATATCCTCAGAAAAAAGACTTTCTTTTTTTGTCTTAGTCTTACTCTGTCTCATATTCTCTGTTGAATAGTTTCCCCCATCCTAATGTTATGCATCTCTGAGCATATCTCTGTCTAAACTAACTTCTCTGTTCGTGTCCAAGTATACTTCATTCAGCCACCCAGTGCATTAGAAGCATAGGATTGGTTTCATTTGTTCAATTTAATATTAATGTTATAAGGCCAAAGGCTGAACACATCTGAACTGGGGCTGCACAATATATTTACAGAATACTTATTATTTTCTGATATATTTTGTGATTTGTGTATATATATATATATGGCTGTTTTGTTGCCATAATGGGAAAAAAGATCACAATTTGAAGCCATTTCAGAGAAAATACATACATTTCAAGACATTAGCTATTGTCTAAAAGCTGAAACAATATCAAGATGTTGAGTTTTTTTTTAAAGCTATATCGCCCAGCCTCATTTCTAAAGCGTCTTGTGGATACTTCCTCCCTTATTTGTGTCTGCTCACTCTATCTCTCTCTCTTCTAATCCTTTCATCATCAATCAAACACCAGCAGTGTCCTCCTACAAGGACTGACTTCTCCAACCTAGAACATGCAGGCTCTTATAGTGTAGGACCAATCTCTCTCTCTCTCTGTCATTCCGCTTGCACTCTGGGATGAGTGGCTGAGCCACAGGTGGAGGAGTGTGTGCTGATTCAGAAAGAGAGATGCATGAGGTGGAGAGCGTGTAAATGAGCGAGTTAGTGTATGTGTGTTGAGCAGGCTCTGGCGATCTCCCAACTGGTCTGAGTGTGTATAAATGTGGCTCAGGAGGCCTCAGGTGTCTCTTCGGCTAATACCCCTTCCTGTCCAGTCAACCAGTGCGATTGCTCTCTCTCGTCCTCAGACACAGAGACTCAGAGCGGCCGCTCTTGCCCTGCAGCTCCCCAGTGTGTGCTAATCGGTGTTATCTTAAGAATTATCACAGGACAAAGCCAAAGAACTACAGACTTTTTCTCAAAGCAGGAAAGCTCTGCTCGCTGTGATCATCCGTGTTTTTGATCAGGCAGCCACTTAGACGGCTAACTGCTACCTGCCACATGTAATTGCATCAGTGGGCCGTTTTCCTGCACTGTTTTGTTATTGAGGCCCCGTTGACGTAAACGGCATCACTTACTTTGAGACTCCCAGTCTGGCTTTTCTCGTCAGTGCGACGTGTGCAGAAAACACAAAACACACACACCTAGCAGTTCCCTCCTTTTCCTATCTCACTTGTTATAGCATGTGGTACTCCAATCTCATTCGCCCTTCAGTCTAGTTAGCGTTTAGCATGTGTGTATAACATGAGGTCATTGTTTAAAGCAAGAATGACTGAGTGGTCGAGTTTACATTGGTTCTTTCAGCAGCATGAAAATCAAAGCTGCAAATAAGTTGCAGAATAGATTACACAACGTGAGTAACATGACAATACTGGAGTGCATCACTGAAAACATTGTAATCACTAAAACTGTTACTGATGGCAGGTTTACACTAATTCACTCGACTGTGTCTTGCAGTTCAGTGTAAATTACCATTCTAAAAAAAGCTGTTTACACTAGACAGTATATGTGTGTTTCTTCAAATTCATTGTTGATGATCTTAACAAAGGGTGAAATATTCACAAAACATTTCAATATTATGTGGAAAATATTTAATAATTTTTTTTTCCACATAAAATGTTGCTGTCTGTTATTTTCCACCACACTCAAATACTATGTGCCTAATATTTTTTTAAAGCTTAGCTTACCTGTTTACCAATTACCAACTTTCTTGACAGTGTGGAGCATGCTCAAAATGGAATAAGAGAAATGCGTGAGGGAAAAAAGGTAAATATTATTTTTGGTAAAAAAAAATAAAAAAAAAATGTTGCACATCATTTGCAATCAAGCTGTTATCATAATTAAAAAAAAATATTTTTCTTTGTATATAGGATAAATAGCATCCTAGCTATGAAATTAGCTGTAGCAACTCAATTTCAAATGAGTCAGAACGCTACTAAACATGTGATTTAAAATGTGATTTTTAAATATCAAATGTGAAATTGTCCGTGTACCCTGCTCGTGCAGACATCACACGTCATCAATGTCTTCCATGAGACTATGCAAAGGTGTACAGTCACCAAACCCTGCAAACATACAGCAGACACCTTTTACAGTTCCTCCTGAACCAAAACAATGCGCTTATGCTCTGTTCACACAGTGTACTGTAATTATGTAATGGCAACCCGTGACATTCTACCTGGAGCTGTTCACGTCCTCAGACTCGGAATTTTGCTTTCTATGTCAACACTATCAACGCCGAAACAAATCTGCAGAAGTCAGGTAGTACAACTAGTGCTCTGTAAGTTGTTTACATCCATTAATATTGTAATCTTGTGTGCTTTGAGACATGAGGTAATTTAATGCCGTCTCTTGTCTCGTGGTGCTTTGCAGACTCTTCTGTGCGCATACTTGTGTTTTGAAGGAGGCGTGGCTTTGGAGAGCACTCTGAAGGGAGGGTTGGATCTTATGCTAGCTTGCTATTGCTAGCCACTCTGAAATTGCCTACCCTACCTTTAAATACTTAATTTAAAACTTGGCCAAGTCTCTGATTGGCCATTGCATTTATTCACACAGCAGGCATGTGTGTGATTGGTTGCAACTCTTATCTGTTGCAAAACAAAAACACAACAAAAAAACATGTTTAGCCACAACAAGAGTTGTCCTAAAAGAAATGTTTTAATGAGCGCTGTTCCCAATTAGTTAATTGCCGCAATTATATATCAATTAATAGTGCAGCCCTAAATGGAAAGAAAAAAAAAAATGTTAGCACTCGTCCTGGCTCAGGTACAGCGGGAGACGCAGATAGTGGGGCGACATCAAAGAGCTTTTCAGAGAATGTCGCCTTCAAAGAGAGACCATCCTCTGCTTCCTCTTCCCCCTGTCTGCTTTCTATCACAAATCTCTTTCACACCAATTAGTTTCTAATCATGTTCCTCTTTATCTCTCTTTTCTTTCCTGTACTCCAGCTCAGAGCTCTGATGTCTCTCTGACACGCGTGTGCTGGAAGTGAACGTGTGCGTGCAGCTCTTTGACACACAAGGATGCACTAAGTGCAGTGTGCATACTGCTTTGGAAAAGACAGCTGGTTTTTATTCAAAAATAATAACAATTCTCCCTCTGTCTCTCTTTTTTTCTCTCACTCAGTTTTTGATGATGTCTGTCTCTCGTCTGAAAGTCAGACAGCACAAATAGGCTCTTTTGTGTTTCCAGGTTACCGTTGCCACTTCTCCTGTTCGTCTCCACGGAGACTGTCAATTAAAGCACTGTGGTAATCCGAACCGCCCTGGTGAGAGAGGTGACACTCTGTACGTGTTAGGGTTAGCGTAAGCGGGCCGCTCTTTGGTGGGTGGTAGGATGTGAGACAAAAGAAAAAATATAATAAATTAGTTTGGCACTGTTAGCAGGAGAGGAAGCTGTGCACTAGTTTCCTCTGAAATGTTTTTGAGCCCCACACACAGAGAGAGCGATGATTCAAGACCAGACCGGAAGAGTAGAGAGAACTACATGAACATGTTTTCAGAGAGAGGGGAGGGTCTCTGTGCTTGTTGAAAGCAACAGACCAGACATCTAAAAGAATTAGGCCACATATCCATAGACACGGAGCAAACACAGTTGCCCGTGCTCTTCCTAATTCCAGCAAGTGCTGTAAAAAAGCCCAGCGTTCTGGCTACTCTGTCCCAGATATCGGCTTTCCTCCAGGAGGAAGCCACAGGGGGACTCCCAGCTCCCTGGAGCTCAGAAACGAGCTGATGAATCAGACTCTGAACCCTAAAGCCTATGGAAGGAGGTGTGGTATACTAAAACAGACAGATGCAGCACAAGCTTGGTAAAACATTTAAAAAAGGAATCAAGCCTCACAAAGAGGCCTCAATTAAATTTCGCAAAGCAAGTGCAACATGACAAGTAATTTGTCTATTCACACCGAAAACTTAATTATTTATGTTGTGCCTTGTTTGGACACAGTGTTGTGCACTGAAATAAAAACCCACAGGGATACATGAGATCTAAATTATATGTTCTTTATGCATCTCTGTGTTTTTATATAATATAAAAATAGATTATATTGCATCTAATTTAAAAAGACTTTATAAAAAATGTGTGTTTATATTAGGGCTCTCAACGTTAACGCGGTAACGCATGCGATTAATTCAAAATCCTTAACGCGTTAAAATAATTTAACGCATATTTAACGCAAAAAATTACAGAAGCATGTGAAATTGCGTCATAACTTAATTTACGTCACGCAGTTAGATGATCTTAAAGTCCATGCTGATTATATCAGAGATGACAGAGAGAATTATTCATTCCAGTGTCTGTTTCGCTTTAAAACACGGACTCTCTGTCATATTCTGTCATTGTATCCGAAGAGCGCGAGCCCTCCCGCATCACGCTGTTCCTGTCTGAACGGAACGTCGAAACATCCCACCGCTGTATGGCCAGATGATATGAAAACTATGTTTCTCGGCTGAATAAAGCAAATCAGCTTCTTGCTATGAAAGTTTTGATGGATGAGGGTTGCAATCAAAGTAAAGATGATTGCATTGACGTACAGGAGTCGTACATTAAGCACGCGTGAGTCCGTTATATTGATGGGCAAACAAATCATGTATGAGCGCTCTCGATGCACTGATCGCACATTGTCTTTATGCACAGACACATTTCGGTACATTCACGTTGTTTTCACACAATCCAATGTTTGGATTTGTCCTGTGTATGTTGCTGTGTACTTTAGTACATATGCAGGTCAAGGCAGTTGGTTTAGGTTTTTTTGGCATCTCCATGTGGTCCTGTTCAGTATTGCAACTTGACTTGTCTAAAATGTAAACAAGCTCTTTGCTGTTGCACATATTATACACTGTAAATTCTGAAATGTTTTTTGCTGTGATTTTTTTTTTTTTTTAATGGGTGCTTTGGTGTAGCCTACATAAATGAATGAATTATATGAAGTCATATCATTTGATTATTTGGAGTCCTTTTTTGGAAAGACATCTAAATTTACCTTGAAAAAAGCTGAAAAATACAGTTTGTGAAAATCACACTTCAATCTGATGGTTTAATTTGCTGGATATAGGCAATGATGGCAAAATGGACGTGTTAAGCAAGAATAAATGGTGTATGCTTAATTTCACGATAAATGTGCAATTAATCGTGATTAAAAAATTAATCTATTGACAGCCCTTATATATATTAGTTCAGTATTGTTCCTTCAATAATAACCTGTTTGCAAAGGCTGCACAAATTAGCCAGATGCTTTTATCCAAAGCGATCAGTTTGTGTGTTTTCTGGGAATCAAACCCTTCATATTGGCATCATTAACATCATGCTCTACTAGGTTCACAAATCAATTAAATATGTTTCTTTAAGATTTCTACACTACATTGAACCTTCTAGCCCTCAGGTTGACTCCTGCTGAGTTTATGCATGAGATCCAACAATTTTCCCTTTATCTTTCACTGACGTTTCCTCCTTTCTTTGAAAACAGTGAAAATATCTGACCTTTACGCTCCAGTAAAGGTTTAATAATCAGAATATGCACCTGACAAATCAGATTAGCAGGTGGCATTTTGTCAAAGCCATAGCAGACAGACAGCTGAGCAAATGCGTTCTTTGTATCTGTTCAGGAAAATATGATGTGAAAGATGAGAACAAGAAAAGAGGGTTGATGAAAGATTATAGGGGAGGTAATTGCTGTCTTCATTATTTGTCATCTCTTTTTCACCCTCTTCAGACAAATGCGAGAGAGAACGGACATGAACTGTGAGCGACTCTAGATGGGTCAGGAATGATTGTGTTGTTCCATCATTATCGCTCAACCTGTGCAGACACCTGTCCAGCCCCATTGCACGCTGTTGTTTGATCTCAGATCAGTGAAATCATGTGTTTCTGTGATCCGTATGAAACATCTCATAAATCTCAGCTTGGACTGAAGTGTAGCTTCTCCTTTAAAAGACCTGCTATGCCAATAATAGCATGTGTTCATAAATTGTGCTTGCATAGTGATTAAGAGCAAATACATCTAAGGCCTTTCACTTTACTAGCAGCAGGGCTTCAGCAGAAGGGTACAGAAGGGCAGTTTCATACGTTTCTAGGTAGAAGGAAAGCTGAAAGTAATTGAAATACGTGACAAAATGATAAAAAAGGTCACCTTGTACGTTTATCTTTACAGTCTCATGGCCTTCCTTTCAAGAAAATCTATTTTTCGTCGTACCTTCTTTAAAATGAAATATGAAAAATCCTTCACAAATTCTACATTGCAAAAGTGAAATGGTTTCCAGACATTGTTCCATGTTGATAGATTGCAGTATCGTGTATTGAACCATGGACCAATTAAATTTTTATTCATTTTTTTAAATGTGTTGTTTTTTTAAAGGAAAAATCATAGAACGCTTTGATTTATACAGTTCATTGCTTAAAGATTTTTTAATTGATTTATGGAACATTTAGATGTATAGGGTTTTATTTGAAGAACAGTCATCCTCTCTCTCTCTTTCTCTTCAGTTTGAGTGCTTCTGTTCACTCTCTTGTATTTATGAAAGAGGGAGAGCTAAAAGAGAGGCAACAGCAATCAAGCCAAATGCCTTTTCCGTTCCTGGCTAAATCACACCATATCCTTCCCTCTCACACCTCCTCTCTCTTCTTCACTCAGCTCTTTATTAAAGCCACCCTCCATCCCTCTCTCCTCCATCAGAGACCCAGCAGGCTACCTCCTAGCACTTATCACTCTTTCGGGTTCGCTCTCTTTCTTTCTACATTTCTTTTAAATCACATCCGCTCGCTGTCCGTCCATCCATCCATCCCTTTCTGCAACCTGGCTATCTGAGTCTTTCAAATGAAACAAGAAACATGCCACCTGGAAAATTGTATGCATGCTAATGTCATTCTTCGAAGTCTATATCTCCTCTCATTTCCCTTGGCTCGCTCGCTCTCTTCTTGGAAAGAAGTAAGTATTCGAAGCATGACACTTCCTTGTAAATTGTGTTGGTTCAAGGCTGCATGTAATTAGTCAGGTCTAATTGAACAGTAGTTGTGCATGTGGGCGTAGCGAACCGTCTCACAAACACACACAGACACAAACATACATGTGCACAGTTGGACATTCATCTGCTTTTCTATGATTACATCTCTTTCCTCAAGCCCCCCCTCAATAGCATGATAAATTGATGATAAACAATTATTTCTCCCCTCTTGGCCTTATTAAAGGGATAGTTCACCCAAACATGAAAATCATCCCATGACTTACTCACCCTCAAGCCAACCTAGGTGTATATGACTATCTTCTTTCAGACAAACACAATCTGAGATATATTTAAAAATATCCTTGCTCCTCCAAGCTTTTTGAAGCCAAAAACATGCATTCATCCATAATAAAAGTAATCCATACGGCTCCAGGGGGTTAATAAAGGCCTTCTGAAGCAAAGCAATGTGTTTTTGTAAGAAAAATATCCATATTTAAAACTTTATAAATTCAAATAACTAGCTTCCGGTGGACGACCGTACTCTTACTGTGCAAGTCGACTTGCACCCAATGAGTAACCCCCTGAAGAGATGTATGATACAGGATGTAGGATTATCGTAAGCTTAGAAGCATCTCGTGGTTCAAACAAATAGGGCTGTGCAACAAACTCAAGCTCCTCTTCTCTTATATCGAAATCCTCTGACATGTCTCTTTAAAAATGATCATTTTAGACTTCTAATTCGTGACCGGTATTTTGTTTTTCTCGATCCTCTGAGCTTCCTCATTATGTCGTGTGTCGGGTCAGAGGATACTCTGAAGCTGCAAATCGATGCTTACAGCCGTCAACCGAAAGCTAGTAATTATAGTTAATAAAGTTAAAGTTTTGGATATTTTTCTTACATAATCCCATCGCTTTGCTTTTGAAGGCCTTTATTAACCCCCTGGAGCCGTATGGATTACTTTTATTATGGATGGATGCATTTTTTTTTTTGGCTTCAATATGTGGCCCCCAATTCCCAACCATTATAAAGCTTGGAGGAGCAAGGATATTTTTAAATATATCTCAAATTGTGTTCGTCTGAAAGAAGATAGTCATATACACCTAGGATGGCTTGAGGGTGAGTAAATCATGGGATAATTTTCATTTTTGGGTGAACTAACCCTTTAAGCATTCCTCTTTTTTTTCTAGCTCTCTAATCGACTTATACTGTATTCTGTAGTACAGAGTTTCCTGCTAGTGGTGCACCTTTATGTCTTTTCACACCTGTCCATTAGCACCTGTCTGTCTGTCTGTCTGAGAGTGCTGGTTTCTGAAGCGTTGCCGTGACAGCTGCTGCAGTCCAGGGTCTTGTGGGTGAAGAGGATGGTGTTGGAACACTGAGATAAGTGATTGACATTCACGCCTCATTTTCTCGTGGTCAGGTTCAGTGCCAGCCACTCGCTCTTGGGCTGGCGCTCGGCGGTGAAAAAACAAACAAAATAACATAACCCTTTCGCTCACCACTCACTTACACACTGCCAGCTGTCAGCTGAGAGATTTTGTTTGTTTTCATGCATGTGATTTTTGACTTTTCACTGTTGAGAAGAGGTGTGCTAGATATTCCAAGTGATTAGATTTTTGCTTGGCAGATGGTAAAATAGGCCAATAATACATAGATTTTTGTCATGGATGATATATTGGTATCAAATCTGTTACCAGCTAATATTACAGATTTTATTCATGGTGAGTTTTGCACAAGCAAACTGTGTAACAAATCTAAGCACTGAATGTCAAATTATTTTAAATAATTTTAATGTGGCACTATGTAAGTAAGTGTATATAGACAGAATTTTTACAGATAAAAACTGAAATATGCTGTTTATGTAAATATTCTTTACCTGAGTTGTAGAAGCTCTTTCGCTTACACAGATGAAATACAATTGCTCTAATGAGAACACGATTGCCTTATAATTGGTCTCTACCTGTGAAACATTAAAATCACTTGCCCATATTCTTGATCAAAAACTCCCACAGTTATTGGAGCATTTTTCAGACTGTGAATTAAATTATACAGGTGAAAATAATGACTTAAGAACATAAGTAAAACAAATGCATAAACTGCAGGGGGGAAAAAAATACATAACAATTGAAAATAATGCAGGTGTTTGGTTGTTCCAGTAGGCATTGTGAAAGATATATCAAACCACCCAAGCACTGTCTAGACAGGGTTGTTTCACAACATTTTTTGCACAAACAAGCAGGAGACTTGTGATAGAAGCTACAGACAGACCAGCAAACACTTTGAAGAGGCTACAGAGTTCTGGAACTGAAGGTGCACCAGACAACATATCAAGAGCGCTGGACAGCACTGGTCGATACAGGAGTGCAATACAAAAGGGGACAATGTTCAAAAAGATCCATGTCGCAGCATTTCTGGAGTTTGCCAAAAAGCAAGACACAAGGCACAGTTGTTCATGAGGGAAATGTGGGAATGTGGAAAAGATTTTGAGTCAGATAAGACCAACATAGAGCCTTTTTTTAGCTTCTAAGTGACATGTATGCTACAAATTTAGCATTGGCAAAACCATACCCACAATATGTTGTTTAAAACAAAGTGAGTGGATGATGCAAAATACGTGAAGAAAATGTAAAATTACATACTCAATCTACAAAAAACAAAGGTTCTAGATGCAAGGGCCGAAGAAACTGTTAAAGTGATTTAAAAGCATAAAATGTCCTACATTATAAAGGCCTTGGCATTTGAGAATCGGTGGCACTATTTGAAGGGTTCAGGTTGTTCAGGTTTTATCTGACTAACTTTAACAACCTGGAGCAAATCTGCCTGGAAGAACGGATAAAATGATGCCAGAAACGTAGCGAAGCCAGTACACATTCCAGGGAAAAGACTGAGCTGTAATTTCTGCTCTACAAATTATTATTATTATTGTATTATGTATTCTTTGCAAAAACATTTACTTTTAAGCATATTTTCTAGCAAACATATGTAAATTAATTGAGTTTGAGTTCTTTGAATTTTGTTTTCATTATATCAAAAGTAGGATTTTTAATTTATTATGAAAATATAATGGATTCAATTTAGCAAGGCTTTGTATTTCTGTTGGAGAGTAAGGTGATAAGTGGTTGGTCTATCATGCACACACTTTATCACAGACTCACACTCTTTGTGTCTAATTGAAGCTTGGCTAGTAAAGGTCAACAGTTCTGTGCTTTCTCTTCGTTGATAGTTTTATTTGTGGTCAGCTGCCCCTTCTGAACTACTGACAAAAGAACCAAAAGAACGTTCTACCTTCTCCTCGGTTACCCACAATTCACGCGCTCTCTCTCTCTCTCTCTCCATCCCTCACTTACTCAGACAATAGCTGCTGATTGAAAATGGCCTCACTATACTATCAGTGTATATGGCTGAGTCTGTCTGGCTTTTTACAGAGAGCAACATACCCATGACAATGCTGCAGTCCCAAATAAGCTTCAGACAGCCCCTTTTATAAAGCCCCTGTAATTGTGTTTTCTTTTACATTTTATATTTTAAGAAAACGCAGAATCGCAGACAGAAAAGCGGAAGATTTCTTCTATTCTGTGAAATTTAGTGTGAATTTGCTGTAAAGGGAGTGAATGATGACATCACTGAAACTAAGCCATGACAGTTTGTTTAATAATAATTTTGTAATATACTATGTGTGTATATACATACATACATACACACACACACACAAACAGATTTTTTTTATTATGAACATAGGACTGACCAGAAGGAAAATGCTAAATCTGAATGCAGGTAATAAACTCGTTCACTAGATCTCTTTCTCACAATACTCTTCTACATAAATACAGTAAGCTTTAATAAACAATATCAATTGAGAACATACAGTTTACGTTGCTAAGAGTGGTTGCTAAGGGTGTTGTGTAGTGATACACAGAACCGATGGATGAAGTGGTCATAGCCGTGTTTTATCATGAATA
>CM075487.1:26412500-26510000 GCA_037950665.1 Hypophthalmichthys nobilis
TAAACAGATGCATAGATGGCCTCACATCACAGCAGGACGTCCCCTCGCACACCGCTAAGATAGTCAAACAACAATGGAGTCGCAGCATTCCAGCCGATCAATTGCTCATTCTGCCATGGCCGTTCTGATTGAGTTTGTCCGTCCAGCCTTGTGAGCTGCTGGAACAACAACTACGGGTGTGTAGTTATAGTTTGGCTGGATGCCGTTGATGTTCTTTGTATGAGGATGTTGGCTTTACTATGAGGATTAAGTTGAACTGGCATGGCCTCTACTAGAGTTTGGTTTGGAGAACAGAACAGTTTCTCTTCTGTTTGTGTTTGTTCTCTTTTTCTTTGCTGCATGTTTGAGATTATTTATATTATAGCTCATAATGGAATATCGACAGCGTTTTACAATAAGGTTCCATTTGTTTACATTAGAACTAACAATGAAAAATACTTCTAAATCATTTCTTAATCATCGTTAATGTTAATTTCAACATTTACTAATAACAAAGTCACTTTAAGGCAAGTCATTTCACTCGGAAACGCCTCTCGGACAGCTACTTCAGTCATGCAAGTACAGCTCCTATCTCTTTGAATGGGGAAACATCAAATTCTCCAATGCTGTTCACTAGAGAACTAATGTCATTAATGAAATCTGACAACAACTGTCTCATAAATTTAGTTTCTAAATGCTCAAATCATGACAAAATATAGCAACCGGAGCTTCTAACGGCAGCTGCATTGACTCAATAACTTTACCAGGGCTATTGGCTTTGGACTTGACCAATAGGCAAATGCACGGTTACTTCCTGGTTGTCGTTAAGCCAGCTCGGGCATTTCCGGTGAACTGTTAGCTGTTCATTCTGTACTCGCTGTACATCGACACAAAACCATCACTTTTTAATGTTGTATTCATATTTTAATGCAGTTATCAAATTTACCTAATAAACCACTTTTATTGATTGCAATAAAGACGAAGCTATTGGGACCGTTTAAAAACGCCGTGTCTGTAATTAGACACGCACACACATTTTTTCCCCCAGCACTTCAAATGTTATTTTCAATGTGATGACCACAAACATTATTTGTTCATTTGTCTGAGATTGTCCCCATTGTAAAACCGAACGTTTAAAATTTAGGAAATTCAACATTTGATAGAAAACACTTATTTAAAAATAAAAAAGACAATAATTACCACTTTAACCAGCAGGTGGCGGCAAAGTAGCATTTTTTTGATCGTTTTTCACTTCATTTTTGACTAAATATTAAACATTATAAAATAACTAGGTTTAAAAATACATTTTGTCAATGTGAAGTATGAAATACTCACATTGTGCCTTTAAAACGATAACTTTTCTTGTGAATGAATGACAGAAAGCGAGCGCTGCGCTTTCCCTTTGTAATCACTGAAGCTGTCAGTCAGTGCAGCGCAAGATCAATGATTTCAGCACACTTGTAAAAACACATTTTATTCAATTAATCGAACTAAAGTGCACAATAAATATTTAATTTTTGAAGCTTTTTTTCATATAAAAGTGTGAAAACTGATTGAATTTAGCCGAGGAGGAACACTGAGGTACGTCTTTATTTATTTATTTTTTATGCTGTCTTACGTTTGAATAACTAAATTAATGCTATGCCTGACTATTTAAGTGACTATATTCTGATTATAAACTAAGTATTACACTACTGATGCTCAACACACCAGCAAATGACATCTCACCGGAAGTTTTCGAGCCGGCTTATATTATTGCGGAAGTTCTAAAGAACGCTCCATGCATATAGTCAATTGGCGATTGGCTCTTTTATTGGCAATTTCTCTCATTCATAAGTATGTAGAGTGCATCATCTTATCTACAGTCTTTACTAATACATAGGCCCTGTTTGTGTTTTTGGAATCGTATATAATACAATAATAAAAATTATAATGAAATATGCCTATTTGATTTACTTTAATGCCTGTGAAAATGAATATTTATATCATGATACAATGTAATTCAATCTGATAAAACCGACACACCTTCATTTCATATAAAGGAAGACCTTTTGACTATCTTTGTTTACTTTACAACAGTTTTTTTTTTTATATTTTTTGGCAAATTTAAACTGTACAATTATTGTGGTTATGTCAAATAATTGTGTTTAGATCGACTAACCCCACAATCAGATTACATTATTAAAATTAAGTCGTTTCTGTTAATATTATTTAATGGACTTGAGCTAACATGGTCTAACAATGAACAGCTGTATTTTTATTAACAAAGATTAATAAATACTATAACAAATGCATTTCTCGTTGTTACGTAATGTTAGTTAAAGGGGCTATTTGCAGAATTCAGAAACCCGCGTTATTAGCGACACCAATGGCCGTTAAGTGAACTGCAGCCAGCAACTTATTTGTGCTCGCACTCGTGCACACGTAACGAGACTGAACGTGATTCAAGGCCGTGATATACTTTTTCATTCTTTGCTTAGAAGTAAAAAGAATTTGTAAATACCTTTTACAGCGATATACTGTTAACGAACATCCCGACGCCATCCACGCTGCTGAGAGCGACGGTTAGATGAATATGTAAATATGTGCTGCGCTTTCCTCTCAATAACAAAATAAACACAACAAAAATGACAGAGGTGAGAAAACAGCAGTTCAGAAATGTGCGATGTGGATATGTTTGCACCAGCTCTGAGATTCACCGGCATCATGCCGACAGATGAGGTCATTAAAATTATAGGTCTTGAGGTCACAGAAACTCACGGCCAGCAACATAAAATAAGAAATATCTGCGCTCTCAAAACCAAACTGCATCCTTCACCAGCCTAATAAATTGTAATTACAGCAAAGCATCTTCTTTTAAATGCCTAAAACATGATAATATTGTGCAATAAATATTACAGTTTGCATGTAAGGTTAAAGTGTTATGTTTATGTTTTTTTTTTTTTTTTTTTTTTTTTTTTAATCAAAAAATATTGCAAGACACTTGTTGAATCTAAGCGCTAAAAATATCTCATTCTCAACATATGCAGCTTAAATGAGCATGACAGTGGTGATTAGAAACATAATAAAAAAGGAAGTAGGATAGATACTATTATTGTTAGTGCTTCTGCTGTGAAGGAATAAGAGTCAAATGTGGTAAAGCGTGTGCTGTTCCGGTCTGTGTAGTTCCTTCAGCTCTGCAGATCCTTCTGAAAAATCCCAGCGTTTTCAACAATATTCCTGATCATTTCAGTCTGATCTGAACAGTTTGAGCAGCACATTTCACAATGTGATGCAGCTTTGTGTGCATGCAGTGAGTCTTTAAGAAAAGAACTTGTGCTTTATATTTTCTGACTGAAGTATGTTTTTACTCTGAATGTGATGCGTTTTGTTTCTTCAGGGTCTGATCTTTGTTGTGGACAGTAACGATCGCGAGCGAGCACAGGAAGCAGCAGAAGAGCTTCAGAAGATGGTGAGGAAACGCCCTTCTGAGATCAAACACATTTCTGTTTTTATGTGTACTTGCACTGAAGCAGTACAACACAGGTTGACACATATGATGCTTTTTCGAATATTACCTTTGAAATAGTGTGTGTAATATAGTAATATAGATGTAAGCGATTGGCCAATCAGAGTAGAGTAGGCTTTCAGAAATGAGGGGTTTAGGGAGACTGAATCTTCGAATGAACCGTTTTAAGAATCTTTGAGAAATGAGATGATGTACAATGTAAATTATGAGAAAATTAAAATGTTTTTTGACCTTGGATGCATATAAACCTATTGTAGGAGACTTTAAAATTGCATAATGGGGGCATTTTAACAATGTAAATGTTTAAGTGTTGTAGTTCTGTTTTAAAATGACGTAAATATCTGCTCATATTCTAACAGCTTCAGGAAGATGAACTGAGAGACGCTGTTCTGCTGGTTTTTGCAAATAAACAAGATTTACCAAATGCAATGCCCATCAGCGAGATGACAGACAAACTTGGATTGCAGTCACTCAGGAGCAGAACTGTGAGTCCTGCAATTATATAAGCTTAATCTGCAATATTATTATAATAGTTATGCATAATTATAAGCTCCATTTTATAAAAATTTTAATATTGGTTATTAAAATAGATTTACCTTGGAGCAAATGTATACACAAATCAGTTATGTGTAATTAATCATATTTTGGTCAAGTTTTTATCATTCATTTAAATGCCTAATGTATCTGTTTATTGGTAATAATATGTTAATATTGTCCTTTTCACTCTCTTTTTATCAGTGGTATGTCCAGGCGACCTGTGCGACTCAAGGGACTGGTTTATACGAGGGATTAGACTGGCTTTCCGAGCAGCTCTCCAAACGCTAAACTGCGCTTCCTGTTCAAGCAGGATGTGTGCTGTTCCAAAGGACATGATTAGTGGAGTTGATCTGTCAAAGAAGCTGTTCATGTTTGTTACCAAAAATTCACCTGCCGATGTCAATCTTTGGCAGTGCATTTTAACATTTTATTTTTTGATTCGTTGCACCTTTGACCTTGACTGACATTTCTCCCAGATTCATTCCTCTTGATGTATGTAGCCAAAAAATAATCTGTAGATTTGACCACAGTATGAAAACTACAACATTTAAAGAGCTCTTGCAGTAGCCCTGGGTGTTTTGTTACAGTGAGTGTACTGCAGTACGCACTAGACACTGTACTTAAACATCAGGCATTGTTAATAATGATAACTTGTGTATTTATAAAAATGCTCTATTTTTGCTCCCTCTATTCATTCCCAGGCTTTTGCATGCCATACATCCAAGGAAACATTCTCAGAGAAGCATGCATTTAAAAAATAAGATTGTTCTTATAATAGCACACTTAGAGATTGGCAATGCATTGATGTAAGCATTAGTTTTAACGCTTCTAACATGCATAAGATTATATCTAGTCTGATGTTGTTGTAAATAAGCAGCCTTTTTATGTATGTAATCACAATTGCCTTAAACACGCATTACTATGTGAACACACTTGCCCGATCTGCTTTTCATTTACCATTTAAATTGAGGACAAACCTGTTCAAAATGTTTAAGACTTAATTAACTGTTTTTATTCCCAGCTTTTGAAAATATTCAAATGGATCAATGCTAGTAATCATCTAGCAGTTCCCCTTTTTTAAATGCATAAAAACTTTATGAATAAAAGTGTGAAATAAAAGTCTGAAATGCATTACTTGTACAGTTGTGTATTAACATAGGCTCAATCTGTGATAACCTGTCACTTTTAAAGAAATAAACTGAAAACAATTTGAGATATTAACATGATAGTACTCATGTCATGGAAACTTGTTATTTTTCAAAGCCTCTTCCATTTTGAAAGCAAAGTTGAAGCAACGTCACAGAATAAGAATTTAAAAACGATCGCATTGTAAACACAGCTTTTAATAGGAGTCAATAGTGTCATTTGATAAATGTCACACAATAATTCATCTTCATCATAAATATTAAATTGCACAAGTGAGAATGAAGCTATTTGATAAATACAAAGTTTATCATCATCTAAAAGCTAAAATTGTTTACAGTTATAAAATGGTCCAAGTAAACAAATGCATTTTGCATTTGATAACATGCATGGACACATTTGAAGCAAACACAAACTGTTAGTCACTTGTTCGCCACTTGAGGTCACACACCAGCGCGATGTGATCAGACGGGTGCGAGACGCTCGGCAGGGCCAGATAGGTGGTGACTTCCTCGTGGCTGGGCAGAGGAATGACCTGCTCCACCTGCAGCACATGCGGCTCGACAAAAATATAGTCCAGACACCCCTGGAAGCCCCCGACGTAGTTGGTGTAGGCCGGGACCCCACAAGCGCTGGCCAGTTGGAACGGGTTATTGAGTCCCACCTGGATTTGCTCTTCTGGGCCATTGGAGGCCCAGTCGTCATGGTTCTCCGAGACGGATCCCTGACAGACGAGCTGGAAGAGGCCGGAGGAGGGCGTGCTGTTGAAATCACCCGCGAATAAAAGCCTGGCTCCGGGATGCTTCTCCGTCACCACCTGCTTCATGTGTTTCAGGGCCACAGCTATCTGGACCAATCGAATGTTTCCTCCTGGAAACACAATAGAATGTTAGAATGTCATTCCATTCACACTGATGTTCAACCAAGATACAGCATGTATATTCAAAATAGCAGAGAGCCTTGCGGCACTCCATAATTTACTTAAGTTAACTTGCATAATTCCCTATTTAAACAAAATGGTTGAATTGAATTAAAACCGAAGTCATTCCATTCACATTGATGCTCAACTTTATTATAACCAATATTTTGTGACGTTGCTTCAACTTTGCATGTATATTCAAAATAGCAGAGGGCCTAAAACAGAGCCTTGCTGCACTTCTTATTTTACTGATGTTAACTTGGGTAATTCCCTGTTTAAATAAACAAAATGGTTGAACTGAATTAAAACCGAAGTCATTCAATCACACTGATGCTCACCTTTAATATAACCAAGGTGCAGCATGTATATTCAAAATAGCAGAAAACAGAGCCTTGCTGCACTCCATAATTTACTGATGTTAACTTGCATAATTCCGTTTAAATAAACAAAATGGTTGAATTGAATTGAATTAAAATCAAAATCACTACATTCACACTGATGCTCACCTTTAGGGTGCCAGTACAGGTGTGTGTTTCCAACACATAATATCCTTGACGGGTCAGATAACGACTGCAAAATGGTCACCTGGAAAATTGGGCAAGAGATGCATTTGTGCTGGTTTTGCATAGATAAAATTTGAAGCAAGACAAAACAAGAATTAAAATAAGCCCAAAACAACTAAAAATCAAGATATTTCTTATTTTAATTTAGGAAAATTATTATTTGAGAAATAATTAGAGAAAAACAGCGTAAAAATGTATAAATAAAAAAAAAATTACATTAAAATAAAAAAAACAAAGGAAAATACCATCACATAAATAAATTAAGATTTTAAATTCTATTAAAATAGTTAATTTGCATTTTAATATTTTACTGATTTTTTTTATCTCGTTAAACATAAAACACTTTCAAAAACATTAAAAATCTTAATGATTCCAAATTTATGACCCGTAGTTTATATAAAAATATTTAAAAAAAAATATATAAATGAAATTAAATGAATTTACTTTTTGTTGTTGTTATGCCAAGCTCAAGCTAAATTAAAAAAAAAAAAAAAAGTATCCTTTTTGGACAATGGGAGTCCTCAAAGTCAAACCATCGATTTAAATTCTGTGCAATGTGTTGCAGTGAAATACCTGCAGCGTCGTTGACCTGTTTTCGATCTTCTCTTTCAAGCTAGGATTGGTGGACACTTTCTCCAACAGTTCCCGATGGAGAGGATCTGCTGTCAAGGCCTCGCTCAGCATAATATCATACTGCTCGAGCAATTTCAACTTAGACCTTCTAAAATACGTCGCCAGACCTTCGTACTGTCTTTCCTTGATTTTGAAAACCCCTTCCAACCCAAAAGCATCCAACGCAGGAGATAAACTATCTAAAAAAGCTCCCTTATCCACCTCCTGGAGACAAATAATGTCAGCGTTGTACCCCGACAGCTCCTTCTTGATCAGATTCTGCCTGTAGTCCATCTCTAGGGCGTATGGTGCACAGTAAGGGTACAAAACCGTTTTGGAAAGATCAGTTTGAGCGTAGATGTCAGCTAGGATGTTATAAGACACAACCCTCAGTGAAGACTCATCGGTGACCTTCTGAGTGTACAAGTGCCTGTTATCAAAGGTGCATGTTCCTGGACCGGCTTCTACCGTGCCTGAAGACACCAGTTCCTTGGGTTCCCCAAACTTGGATCCATTCCCTGGTGTGCATTTCAACATCACCCTCAAACCAATGTCCAGATTGGATGGCGTGAACACACGTTCGAGTCCTGCCTCCTTCCAGCAGTCTGGATCTCCACTCATATGGGCATTAGGTGAGCTTTCCTTGAACCATCTGAACTTGGAGTCCTTGAGATCTCCAAACTCTATCTCCAGCTTAGGACAAACTGGAAACCCAGACATTAGAGAAGATGGCAGCTCAGATACAGTGAATGTTGGAGGATTTCGTTCCACTTTATACTTCAAATCCCCCACATGCAGCACAGCTCCATCCTGCCACGCATCAGAGTTCACGGTCTCCACGGACACATGCTCTCCATTTACGCACAGACTGATTTCGGGTTTATCCGCTTCAGGAGTCTCACTTTTCCCTTTGCTTTGCTTGGATCTTTTCGCTTTGCTTTGTGTCTTGATGATGCCGTTGGCTATTCGAGCCAGAACTTTCCCAAGAGGTTCTGTCTGCTCGCGCAGCATCTGTTTATTACTGCCATCGAGATTGAACGAGATGGTCAGTTTGGACTCACACGGCACACATCTCACTACACATCTCTCCATATTCATATTAAACCGGGCGGTGAAGAGATTTCTATGGGTTAGGATTGAAAAGGGGGGAATATAACGGAAAAATAATAATTTACTTGACAATGACACGCGACTCAACATGAGGAAGAAGTGAGAAACTACCGGTGGCTTCCGTGATCGAAAAACGTCCTTATTATTCAGAACACTAGATTCGACATGTTTAAAATTGAATTGGGTATAAAATTAAATGTTCTCTTTAATTCCACCTTAATTAAATCCTTTATTATATTAGTAAACTATAACACCATTAACGTGTGTAGTCGAGAAAGATTTGTAACGAAAACCCTTCCTGATGTCAACGTAATAGTATCCTTATTATTCGGAGAACTAGATTCGACATATTTCTTTCTAGTTTGTTGTTTTATTTTCCTTTTAATAAATACTTTATTATATTAGAAGATTACTACACCATTTGCGTGGTATCCTCTAAAAAAAAACAGGGGTTTTCGAGCCGTTTCTGGGGAAGTGCGTCGAAGTTTAGAAAAATACTGTGGAAGTCAATGGAGACCAAAACTGGTCACCTACATTCTTCAAAATATCTTCTTTTGTGTTCAGCAGAAGAAAGAACTTCATACATGTTTAGAACAACCTGAGGGTGAGTAAATGATGACAGGATTTTCATTTTTGGGTGAACTATTCCTTTAAGCTCATACCTGAGTATTTTATACTGCCACTGGATGGCGCTGTTGACGAACGCTCCGAAGATATTTCATTCAGGAATAGTTCACCCAAAAGTGAAAATTTTATCATGTACTCACCCTCAGGTTGTTCCAAACCTGTTAAATTTCTTTGTTCTGCTGTACACAAAAGAAGATATTTTGAAGAATGTTTGTAACCAAGCAGATTTCGCCCCCGGATTGTCTATGGTAGTCAATGGGGCGAGATCTGTTGGTTACAAACATTTTTCAGAATATCTTCCTTTGTGTACTGCAGAACAAAGAAATTTATACAGGTTTGGAACAACATGAGTGGGAGTAAATGATGACAGAATATTCATTTTTGGGTGAACTATCCCTTTAAATAAATCACTGCTACATACTGTATTTTAATACATTTGTATTTGATATAATCTGAGTCAACTCATTTCCAATCACCTGCATCTTAACATTCTCTATTATTGCTCAAAACAAAATAATTTTGAAACGCAACTGTGCTGCTGGTTTTATTGAACTCAACTGAGAGGACAATAATAATCATCAAATATTAATACATCATAGCCCATTTCACATCTCTCCATTTTATCTGCATAAATGTCTGCTGAACAAAGTTAAGCTATTAATATGTTCCAAATACATGTGTACATGAAAGAAAACAAACATATTTTCCCTTATTTAGCACATTATGATTATTACCAATATACAGTACATGGTACAACGCAATCCATCTGATTATTCTGCTTGTGAAATGTCTATAGCCACTGGCATGCAGCATGTTCACTACACAACAGACGTCATGTTGCTTCCATTGTTGTTTTGCTTAAAATCCAAGTAATAAGAAGCCGCTCTTCACCACAGCCAAAGGCTCAGCATGAAATCATACACAAAAGACTGAAAAAATTAAATACGAAATTACAAAAACCAGAGTTAACATACAATCTACACAAAAATACCATGACAATAATTTTAAAAAATACATATTTTCAAAATGACGTCAGTAATTAATAAAATTTATGTCTTAATTTTTTTGCAACTCCTCAAGGAAAATGTGCTAAAATATTTGCTGGTTAAACACTGTATTGAAACCATTACGCAGTATGTTTTATTATTAATTGTTAAGGCCAGTTCACACCAAGAACGATAACTATAAAAATATCGATCCACTGTCCACACCACAGCCAACTGTTTGACAAGGATACTTTAAAGAAAATGGAAAACAATCGGTCATAACCCCCGGAATAAATGGTGAGAAGTATTAACGATGAGATCATTATGCCAGGCTAGCAAACAGTAAAATAAAATTAAAACTGCAAGCAGCATTTATCTGGATTCAAGCATTTAAGGCCTTTAAGCACATAAAAAGGTATTATATTTTATTTAGCAAGCATGTAAACACTTAGATCATAAATGGAAAAGACCATTTACAGCCAATTTAGTAAGGAAAAATATGTTTTTTAGACAATTATAGCGCCACCTATTGCCTGATCTCCACCACTTTTTTTAGGGTGTCCTCAGAGTTTGACCATACATATGTGTTAATTTTCGTGAAAATATAATTTCGTTTTGAAGTTATAGATACTTATATATATATGAGAGCATAAAAAATGACCCATGAGAGACTTTGATTGGATTTTTTTGCTACTTCCTATCAAAATTTTGACATTTGGGCAGTAGCATTTAGTTAACTAATTTAGGTTCCATGTTTCCTACTCTGGTTTCGTCTTGATCGGACTAACGGTTTCGAAGATATTTGCAAAAGTTTTTTAAGCGCTAAATTACAACATTGCACAAACCGTAAGCCGAAACCTGGCATGTCTGGTATTGTTGGACTCGGCAAGGTTTCAGAAGTCTAAGGACGTCCCGTGAAAAAAAGTCGACCACACCCAAAGTTATTTACATTTTCAGCCAAAACCATTAAAAATATGTTTTCTTAAAGCTTTTTAACAGTTATAGCGCCACCTATGATCTGATCTCCATAAAAGTTGGCATGCTTCTTTAGAGTCATATGTTGCATGTGCTCACTTATTTTGGTGAAGTTCTGAGTTTTTGTTTAGGATTTATAGGCTTTTGAGTATATTTTGCCATGCCCATTTTCTAAATGACCCTTTTATAGCGACCCAAAGGGTAAAGTTCAAACTTTTTTTTAATAATTATCGATCTAAAGAGTCCAGGGAATTGTCCTGCACTGGTTTTGTTCCGATCGGGCGAAAAACCTAGGACTACTTCGCAAAAGTAGGTTTTTCACATATTCGTAAATAATTAATGAACAATTTGATTGACAGCATTGGTTCTTAAGTAAAAGTTGTTCAGCATGAGGAGATCTATCAAATGATATGCACATTGTGTGGATCTGTGAAACCGCACGTGATTACAAAGGCGTAAAACTCGTTAGCGCAAATTAGTGGCCGATTTCTTTCAAAATTCTTACAGACCTCTAGGCCCATGAGTCGATCATGCCCACCGAGTTTCGCTCCAATCGGCCTCCGTTAACCTTGTCTAACAGGTGCTCAAACTTCATTGGCCGATGGCGGCCAAGTTTTTTGAAATACGCCAATGTCCTCATAGACTATTATGCCCCCTTGGACCAAAACACCAAATTTCAAGTCGATCGGACTAACGGTTGCATAGTTACAGCTGTTTTCATGTTTTTTCAAGTTATAGCGCCACCTAGTGTCCAATTGTTTATCGTGACCAAAGATTTAGCCCCTACACACGTATACCGAGTTTGGTGCAAATATCTCATTTCGTTCTTGAGTTATGGCCAATAAAAGTGGCTCCGCCCTCATTGTTCGTTTTGGCGCCCCTTAGCGACCATGAATCAAAATTTCATTTTTTTTTTTGTGATAATTATTGATATTCAGACTCCAGAGAACATTTCTGCACTGGTTTAGTTCAGATCAGGTCAAAAACCTAGGACTAGTTCGCAAAAGTAGGTTTTTCAAAAAATCCAAAATACCCAAAAATTTCGCCTTGAGCCAAGGATTCCAACGATATGAGCCATTTCGTACTTTTGACTGCTGCAGCGCCCCCGTCAGGCCGATCGGGGCGAGCCTTGGTGACGTTGTAGGTGGTATGAGTACTACTAGCCCTCAAAGTTTCAAGTCTCTACGACTTACGGTTTGGTTCTCTAAATTCACTGTTAGATTAGATCGATTACACTAGTTATTCACTCGAAACATAGCATGCTGAGGACATCTGCTGGTTAAAGCTGTGTAAATGCAACAAGAACAGCAAAAACATGTTGTACACACTTTGAAACCACAGCGCGTGAGCTTACAATAAACAGACCGTTATCGTTCGTTGGTGTGGACGCAAATATAGTTATCTTTATAGTTATCATTCTTGGTGTGAACCAAGAACCGAGTTTTAGGTTTTGCCGATAAGCACAATAGTACTTTTTTAATCAAGGGGGAAATGCATTTCTTTTTTCATTTATTTAATTGATCGTCAAATTAAAACTATATTACACTATCATAACGGTTTATTCATAGTTTAAAACTTCAAAGTCAACATGAAATCAAAAATGACGCTATTTACTGTTCTTTGATTTCATTGTATTGTTGTGCACCAGATGGAAAAATCAAGTTTTTCTACATGCATATCCTGTTTCATGTGCAAATATCTCATATTATTACAAAGGTAAATTGGTTGCAAACACATTTCATGTTGACTTTAAAGAAGCATCAGTATTATTAAGTTAAAAGACAGGCGATGCAAATGTAAGATATCTTGATTATTGTGCTATTTCAAATTGCATTCAAACATCTGAAGATCTCCATCAGAAATGACCACTCATGAAACCTCACGCTGAATGTTTAATTCCTAGGTTTTTGGTGAGAACTGGCTGATATCTCCAAATCCTCCCATGCACTGAGCCTGTAAAGCTCCCGAAGGAACCGATTTGGACTTCCACTGTCCCACCACAATGATGTCACTGCCGTGGTGCAGTCAGTCCCAAAGAGCCCTGGTTCCCCGTGCAGATGGGAGTTGCTCCCGTCTGGCCGCCGCTGATTTTAGTTCCAGAGCTCACAGTCACGGAAGTGTCCGTCTCTCGGCCTGCGACGGGACCTTAGAGGTTGTTCTTCTCTGTGCACTCCGCTTCTGTGCTGCGAGGGAAGTAGACGGTGGTCTTGTGCTCTTCGTAGCGGTCGATGTGCTTCAGATGAACCACCATGTGCAGTGCATACGCTAACACCAGCAGCAGGATCAGAGACGTGATCAGACCCATCAGAATCGCTGGGGTGAAGAAGGTCGCGCAGTCGCTGGCCGACGCAAACTTACTGGACTGAACGTTGAACGCCTGGATCTGTGAGGAATACAAGAAACAGATGGTTAGTTGGTAAGATCTATTCACCCATCGATCCATCCATCCACCCATCCATTTCTCCATCCATCCATCTATTTATCTATCTACTCATCCATCTATCTATCCACCCATCCATCCATTCATTTATCTATCTATCCATCCACCCATCCATTTATCAATCCATTCATCCATTCCATCCATCCACTCATTCATTTATCCATCCATCCATTTATCTATCTACTCATCTATCTATCCATAAACCCCTTGATCCATCCATCCACTCACCCATCATTTATCTATCCATCCACCCATCCATTTATCTATCCACCCATCTATCTATCTATCTATCTATCCACCCATCCATTTATATATCCATCCATCTATTTGTCTATCCATTCACCCATCCATTTATCAATCCATTCATCCATTCCATCCATCCATCCATCCATCCATCCATCCATCCATCATCCACCCATCCATCCATTTATCTATCCATCCATCCATCCACCCATCCATTTATCAATCCATTTATCCATTCCATCCATCCACTCATTCATTTATCCATAAATCCATCCATTTATCTATCCACCCATCCATTTATCTAGACACCCATCATCCATCCATCCATTTATCTATCCATCCACCCATCCATCCATCATTTATCTATCCATCCACCCATCCATTTATCTATCCACCCATCCATCTATCTATCTATCCATCCACTCATCCATTTATCAATCCATTCATCCATCCATCCAACCATCCATCCACTCATTCATTTATCCATCCATCCATTTATCTATCCACCCATCCACCCACCCATCCGTTTATCTATTCACCCATCTATCTATCCATCCATCTACCCATCCATTTATCTATCCACCCATCCATCCATTCATTAATCTATCCATCCATCCATCCACCCACCCATCCATTTATCTATCATTCATCCATCTATCCATCCACCCATCCATTTATCAATCCATTCAATCCATCCATCCATGTATCTATACACCCATCTATCATCCATCCATCCATCCATTTATCTATACACCCATCATCCATCCATCCATCCATCCATCCATCCACTCATTCATTCATGTATCCATCCATCCATCCATCCACTCATTCATTTATCCATCCACCCATCCATCCATCCACTCATTCATTCATTCATTCATCCATCCATCCATCCACTCATTCATTTATCCATCCATCCATCCATCCATCCATCCATCATTCTGTCTATCCAGGCAAAGCAAAATAATTCATAGTATTCAATATTCCATATTATAGAGTTTCATTTCACTCAAACTCAGCATGTTTTGCCACAAACTCTGGACTATGAGCTTTTTTTAAAAAGACGCTGCTCTCATGCCAATCCACAAGCTGTAACCACATTACACCCACCAGAGGCTAAAAATACTGCACAAGATGCTACAATTCCAATATGAGGCGTTTATCAGCAGAGGATGGAGGGGAAAGTGTTGCCTGCCAACCTGGAAGTCAGTGAAGGTGATGTGCCAGTTTGCGGCGTGGTCGGTGTTGGCGCTGGGCACCAGCAGCGTATCGTACTTCTGCAGGCTGCTGACGTGCTGGCAGTGATATGAGTTGGTGGAGGGCGCGTACACATCTGTAGCGTTGAACGTGGCCTCGTACGTCCAGTTGTAATGGATGTGCACGTTATCGAGAGTGAACCAGTTCTGTCCCGCCGACTCGTAGAACGTGTTTGACATCTGTAGCCTGCGGAAATAAACACATATATACAGCACAGTCACAGTCTTTATCTCTGTGCAATGCCATTAAAAAATAATTTCAGCTTTTTTTTAGCAGCACACACACACAAAAAAAATCAATATTATCTCTAAATTCTAAATTCTAAATGTTAATATTAGAATATTAAAATATCAGATTATTAAAAAAAAGATGTATTTATTGAAGATTGGTGTCTTGTTATCACTTTTAAGGCAATAAGCCACATTAGGCCATACTTTACAGTGATTTTACCACAGTTAATGGAGCTTTGGCCTAAAAATCACCATAATGCATCATTATACCATACACACATGCACAAAAAAATAAGAAATAACCTTATGGAGAGGCCTCTAAGATCTTCCACATCGCCAAACCGTAGATTGAGTCTGGTGGATAACAAAATATGTCAAAATATTATTAAATATCAATCAATTTTGCGTCACAATATTCCTCATTTGAATAATTCCCACCCAAGGCATATGCAAAATAAAGGGGCGGGGCCTGGTTGAGTTAGTAGTGTGTTGAAACTGGCGGTTATGGTAAGGGGCGGGACTTTTCCCCAAACACGCTTGACCAATCACAACACACTGCTCCAGCCGACCAATCAGAGCACATTGTGCTTTTCAGAAGGAGGGGCTTCATAGAGACAGGAACTAAACAGAGCTTTACTGACAGACTGGGAACAGAGGAGCTGCAACAGTGTCAAATATGGGAAAAATAATGTGTTTTTGATCATTCAAACATGAAAACCTGTTCCAGTAGAGTGTGCAACCAAACTTACATGGCTTTATCTTTACTGCAGAAGGAGCCTTTGGTGTCCACCGGTGTGTCTGGGCTGAAGATCCGCTCTGTGAGGTCCACTAAACTGTGATTCCTGTACCTGATGGCCAGTTTGCGGGCCCTGAAGAGGATGCAGGTCTTGCCGTTGTACGTCACACTCAGAGGAGAGTACGGCAACATTCCTGGAGACTGCAGCAACTTCCTGCGTGGAGGAGCGTGAAGCTGCCATCCGTACGGCTGGAACACGAGCACATCAAAGTTACATACTAACATTCAAAAGTTTAGGGTTGGTAAGATTTTTAATGTTTTTGAAAGTCTTTAATGCTCACCAAGGCTGCATTTATTTGATTGAAAATTCAGTAAAATAGTGAAATATTATTCAAATTTAAAATAACTATTTTCTATGTAAATATATTGTAAGATGTAATTTATTCCTTTTTTCAGCATCATTACTCCAGTCTTCAGTGTCACATGATCCTTCAGAAATCATTCTAATATGATGATTTGCAGCTCAAGAAACATTTCTGATTATTATCAATGTTGAAAACAGATGAATAGTTTTGTGGAAACATTATTTTCAGGATTATATGATGAATAGAACAGCATTTATTTGAAATAGAAATCTTTTGTAATATTATAAATGTCTTTACTGTCGCATTTGATCGATTTAATGCATCCTTGCTGAATAAAAATATTAATTTCTTTCGATGATAGGTGTATGTAAGGCTAGTTTATCCCAGTAACAAGACATATTGTCACACAAAATGGGCTAAGTTGTCACAATATAACCTGCCACTAAAAAAGGCATAGGCTTTTCAGCTAAATCTAAACGGTATGAACAACAAAACAGCTGATTAAGCAGCAAAAATGTAAAAGGTAACATATATTAACTAGATGTTTTGGCCAACATACATTATGATTATTCAACAAATGTATACATTGTTGTGTGACAACTAGCCCCATTCTCCCCTATGCCTGCTGTTAAATGCACTTAATATTCATGAAAAACAGTTTACAGAAAGAGAGTTTTTGGGGCACTGTAATATATCCTAAATCAGAATGAAATTCCTGATTAAAAATGTAGCATGTCTGTAATCTGTTTTTCAAAGACAGTGCGGATTAAATTCATCTTGTTTGGAGGGAAATCTGCACCCCAGCAGCAGCACAAGGTCACATTGGCTTCGCTGGCAGACGGACACATCTCACCTGCAGCGCTCGTCTGAGACGCGCTTCAGCCACAAACACCGAGCCATCGCCGTCCACCCCACCTGCACAAAAACACCAGACCACAGATGAGAAATACTTACAGTTATATCAAATTTATTCAATATGCAAACAAACAAGTTTATAAAAGAACTGTATATACAGCTGTTAATTTACTAAAACAATGCATAGAAGAAGGTTTTAACCCTGTAAAGCCTGACATATGTGATATTTATCAAAACAACTTACTTTCTTGTATGCTGATGTCTTGGGATGGTGCATCATCTGAGCTGCAAGTATGAGAATTTAAGTGTGCATTATTAATCTACCATCATAAACATTTAGTTGAAATCATTCAGTCTCAACTGCAGATAGGATCTTCACATGTTATGAATATGAATGAAGAATAGGAGGCTTTGATGCTGTGAGTCACTGCTGGAACGTCATCATCCGTGAAGTGAGACCAACTCTCTTTCAAGTCACTTTTAATGCTTTGCTCTTGTTGCCGCAGGGAAATTCTATTGCTCAGGAGATCTCAGTTAAGTATCAACTTTGTTTCAGATGTTTCTCCTGCAAATGCCTCAAGAGAAATAAATATAGACATAAATGAGTAAATTAGAGCAAGAGATCAATTTTCGTCAAAATCAAGTTTTGGCATTTTTTTCTGAAACTCTATACTCTTAAAAAAGGGTTGTTTTGGCAGTGATGAACCATGTTGTGTTCCCTAAAGAACCTTTCAGTGAACAGTTCTCAAAAGAACCATTTTTTATTAGTGTGAAGAACATTTGAAAAATCTAAAGAACCTTTTTCCACTATAAAGAATGGAATGGAAAGATTCCGCGGATGTTAAAGGTTCTTCACGGAACCATCAATGCAAAGGAGACTCTCAGGAGAAACATCTGAGATCAGCTGAACATGTCTCATTTCTCTCTCCTTTTCATCTTATTGCTGTCTAGGAGAAACAACTGAGATATTCAAGAGATCTAATGCGTGATTCTTCTACGGTAAGACAGATTACTCAAAGATGAACCGTTTAAACGTCTAATCACTGAGTAATGCTGCTGCAATGGGCTTAACCTGCTTCTCAGACCTGATTACAGGTCAGTCTGACCGGCGCTGGCACATAATGTCGGCCAGGGATCACAGTAAGACGTGAGAATGTCTTTGTATAGCAAGCAAGAAAGTATATTATAAATATATAACAGAAATAAATGAATGTTTTCTTTAGCTTGAGGCGCAGACGAGACGAGACCTGTTTGGATTGATTAACCATGCACAAAAATAATTAATAGTGTTTTCTACATCAAATATCAATCATTAGTACTAATGCTCATCAAAGTTCAGTGTGTAAATCATCCTGCAGCGTTTGCTGCTTTAACACCTCACATTTCCTTCTGAAAATGTAGTTATTTTTAAATTCATGCCAGTGTTGTTGTTGTTAACTAAAACTATTAAAATCATTTTCTTTAATTGAAATAAAGCTGAAATAAATTAAATATAGATGAAAAACTTATGAAAATTTGACCTAACTGAAATACATAGGTAGGTACTAAATTTAAAAAAAAAACTGAAAAACTAAAAAAAACTGAAATAAAAATTAATTAAATCTAAACAGAAATATTGTAAACGTAATAAAAGCACATAACCAAATTTCGAAAACTTAGACTAAAATAACAATAAAAGCTAATTCAAAATGTTAATAAATAGGAATAATAATATATAAATAATACTAAAATAACACTTTATGATAATGATATATATATATATATATATATATATATATATATATATATATATATAATGATTATATATTTACAATAAACTACACTATATAATTATACTAAAACAGTATATAAATAATTCTAAAATAAAATTTTAAAATAACACTGCAAAAACTGTTTATTATATTTTGTTTTTAAGACTTAAAGAAATTAAAGGAATATTTCTGGTTAAACACAAGTTGAGCTCTATTGTCAAACAACAGTGAATGTTTATTAATTTTGTTTCTATATATCATACAATGTTTAAATTCGAAAAAATGACAATATTAAGCCACAAATATTGCAAATTTCTTGTTATATTGCAAGTACATTTATGGCATTTTTCTGATTGTTTTTGCAAACAAACATATCAAAGTTATCTTCAGTGCGTCACAAATGCTGTCAATCAGGGTTGCCAGGTTTTCACAACAAAACCCACCCAATTGCCACTCAAAACTAGCCCAATCACATTTTTGGTGGGGTTCCCCGTGGTAAAAATCACATTCCAGGGGCTAAATATTATGTTATTTGGGGTCGCTGCAACCCGCGGATATGAAAAACAACCCGCGGCAACAGTGTTAAAGTAGCCCAATTCTGCGGGAAAACCACAGACTTGGCAACACTGCTGTCAATACGCTTGTATTTAAAGGTGCACTATGTAACTTTTTCTTCAAAATTAACAAAATTTAGTCAATACATCATCAATCCTTTTTCCAAAACGTGTTTTTTCTTACCCTGATTCACTATGGTATATTTTAGACCTGTTGGGATGGTTTTCACAGGTAATTGCATACATCTCTCCCTCGTGCGTGTCTCGTCATGTCCATAAATATAGTAAAGTTGCTCCGGCTACTTAAATACGTGTCATATTCATCTGCACAGTAATGAAGCACAACCAAAACAATGTTCTTCTGCAAAATACATGCAGTTTTGTTTTACATTAAGGGATGTTTCTTTAATATCATTTCAATAATAAATGCCTGTATTTGTTGTTCTTGTGCATCGTCAGACCAATATAATCTCATTTATCACCTCAGGACTCCCACAGTGCAGCAGAAGATTGTGACCCTGTCCCATGCCCTTGTCCATGTAGGGGAGGTGCTGTTTGTTTACCTGCACTGTAAACAACATTAGACCTGTCGTTTCATCTATCTATCTATCTAGAGTCTGCATCAACTGAAACTGACCTGCACAGCACCTCCCAAAACAACAACCTGATCACATAAATAAAGTACAGTCGGATAGAGAAGGAAAGCCAGAAAGAAAACACAAATCCCTCCTTCTATCAGCTTCGGCAGTGGCTTATCTGCTCAGCGCTGAGCTGCCGTCGCTGCATCTGAACATGTGGGCCAGTGACGGGCCGCAGTCGGCACATTTATATAATCAATGGAATCTGCTGACCGCTTCAGAACGGTTATAGCATATTTCAGCTGGGATGCTCAGATTAGTGCGTGTCTTTAAAGTTCTGCCGGCATCTAGATGCTTCACCAAATCAAATCTGTTAATACACAGCTAAAGCCTGGACTGGCCTACATGTAGTAAAACTCCATCTGTGCAAGCGCTATTGGAGAAACGCTACACATTCAGCTCCTACAAAGCAGTTTGCTGCCAATTAGATGTGTTTTTAACTGCAATATGAAGTCAATTGCAGAGAAGCTGAACATATGTGGCTATAAAAATGCCTTGGTGCCTACTGCTTAGAAAGCAATAAGATGTAATCACGTTGCTTCATGTAGTAAAAGACATCAAATCTGTTTAGGTTAACACTTTTGGATTTCTTTTTTGCTTAATTTAATTATGTGTTTGTTTACATATTCTTTCAGCATTTTATACAATGCTTAAATAGATACTCAGATTTTCTGGGAAAAACTAAATAATTAGAGATGCATGACATATCGGCCAATAATCGGTATCGGCCGATAGTGTGAAAATTTGCTTTTATTGGCCAATACCAATTATTGGCCGATATATTGTGCATCTCTAATTATTATAATTATTTAGTTTATTTAGTAATTATTTATAGTATTGATAGTCATGGATGGTATATCCTGTCAATCAAAAGAGGGCAGGGAAATGCACTGAATTTGTGCTTTGTGTAAAGAAAATGCTAAGAAACCAGTTTGATGTTCAATATTAATAGTAATTATATGAATTAATATCATTCAGAAAGTTAATAAATATTAATTTAATCTTCAGAATTTAGTTAATGTGTGTTAATATCAATTTGAGTAATGTGTTTGTTTATGCCTGATACCAGTTACTCTGAAACAAGTTGATGAAATGGAGAGAATAAAGTTTTTATTTCGTTTTTTTCAAAATATAATAATTAAAAATATAATGATTATTAATTATAATGAAATTATCATTCATTTTTAAAAGGTATAAATGGCAGAACCCCCAAATTATCGGTATTGGCAGATATTACTCTGAATAATCGGTATCGGTGGAGAAATTTAGTATTGTGGATTTCTAATATTAATAATAATAATCCTGCTTTCATCTTATAATGAAATTATCATTCATTTAAAAAAAGCTATATATGGCAGAACCCCCAAATTATCGGTATTGTTATCTGTATTGGCAGATATTACTCTAAATAATTGGCTATCGGGTATTGGTGGAGAAATTTAATATTGGTGCATCTCTAATAATAATAATAATCCTGCTCTCATCTTATAATGAAATTATCATTAATTTAAAAAAAAGTATAAATGGCAGAACCCCCAAATTATCGGTATTGTTATCTGTATTGGCAGATATTACTCTGAATAATCAGCGGAGAAATTTAGTATCGGTGCATTTCTAATAATAATAATAATAATAATAATCCTGCTCTCATCTTATAATGAAATTATCATTCATTTAAAAAATGTATAAATGGCAGAACACCCAAATTTATCTGTATCGTTATCGGCAGATATCACTCTGAATAATCGGTATCGGTGGAGAAATTTAATATCGGTGCATCTCTAATAATAATAATAATAATCCTGCTCTCATCTTATAATGAAATTATCATTCATTTAAAAAAAGGTATAAATGGCAGAACACCCAGATTATCGGTATTGTTATTGTTATCTGCAGATATTACTCTGAATAATCGGCTATCGGTATCGGTGGAGAAATTTAGTACTGGTGCATCTCTAATAATAATAATAATAATAATCTTAGGCACCATCTGGTGGATAAAGATAAAATGCCATTCTGCCATCATGAATTTAACACTGCATGCTCAGAAAGTAAATTTGAAAGTAAATTAAAAACATTTTTCTACATTTTTTGCATACTTGACTACTTTCACTGTGTTTATTGTAGTGTATTTTTATGGCATTACATTGTTTTGCATATTATCTTTTGTAAATTCTGTTGACTGCAGCTGTCTTGCAAAGAAAATATAATAAAATCTATGTATCTATCTATCAACAAGTCAAAATCAAACTCATTCATACAAAATGTTAATCATTAATGCATCAAAAGATCAATTAATAATAATAAACAGGCATCAGGCTCATTTATATAATAAATAAATGATACATAATGTGATTCTCCAGCTTGATTCTACACGTTTTAGGTGATGTTTAGCCCAACAATATGAAAAAAAATTCATATTTCATTCATATCATCAAAAGAAGCATGACATCAGAAGGATGCTCCACATTCCTGACATTCCTTCAGTGATGCTGATCATTCCTGAATCCCGACCTGCTCTCATCTTATCTAACACACATCTCTGTCTCCAATAATAGTAGCAAATATGGATTTGCCCTGTAAACTGATGCCGATGGATTTTCTCTTGTGTTTCACTGCAAGAGCCCTTCAGTTGAGTCTCAATGCAGACACAATGTGCATGAAGGGTGGACAAAGGAAGCAAGCACTAGTTTGTCTCTTCCACACCGGTTCATCGTCATTTAATAAACGCATAGGCTATTAAAGATTCACAGTATAGCCTACATAGTCTTTGTTTTTCACCATCTGAATAAATGGGATGCATAAAACACCACATCTCTGGCTTATTACAAAATAACTCACCTTCCTTCCACAAAGGCAGACAGCTGCTCATAGGACGAGGATATCTGCAGGAAAACAAAGGAAAATAACGCAAGCCACGTTGATGCCATGTATACATCCAGATGAGTCTGCCAGAGATGATGCTGAACACTGCTGCTTCATAATCTGCCTGGATAACAGGGCGCAACCTCAGCCGATGATTGACAGGCGCGGCGACCAATCAGCGTGCAGTGGGCGGGTTAATCCAGCGACACGGCCACGCCCGTTCAGAGAGCGTGTGCTGCTGACACAGTAATACACAAACCAGCAGGAGATGTTAACGACTGATCCATAAACCTAAACTAATTAGTCAAATAATTAACGGATATAAGGTTGTGAACTGTGGCAGAAAGTCGAATAATGCTCTTTCTGCATTATTTTGCATGTGTGTGACCTACATTACACTAGTGCACATTAATTGACAGCATGTGTAAGAGATACATGAAGAAAATGGTGTTTTGGTCTTTTCTAGACAAGAAACTAACGAATCCCAAACAAAGAAGCATCCCTAGACAGATATTTCTATCATAATTTATGTTTTCAATTAGACACAGTCAACCTGCACTTGATAAGAAACTAGTAAAAGTAGTACTAGCACTAGAAAATAGTAAAATAATGGTAATACCATAGTTTTTGGACACTTACAATAAGATTATATCATTGTATTCTTTAAAATACTATGGAGTACCATATTGCTACTGCTACACGTAATCAAGTAGATGGATGTTTAATAAAACATTTTACTTGAATGACAGTAAAATAAACCAGATAAATATATTAACGTTCTTTCATTCAAATAGAGGTATAAAAAAGTAAAACGCTAAAATTCGCATCCTTTTGTACAGGCGCTCGCTTTGTCAACCCGCGGGGTCCTTCCAGGAGTCATTTGCGCAGAGCATCACGTGATCGTTCTTTCCTGTCCGGACTCAGAGCACGCGATCATGGGTACGTGTGAGGCGACAATAAAACTTCATAAAACGCTGTTATATTTGATTTTACCTCACAATTGTTTGGGTTTATGTGTTGTTAAACGTTTCATGTATCAATTTAGACTTAGTGGCGATCGCTATGAAGCCGTTTTTGTAACTATTTTGTGTTTTATAATGGAGGCATCGTGGAGCGGCCATGAGCTGCACATACAAGCATCAAACACTGAGATCATCTTCATTTAGACTTTAATTCACAGTGTCAAACGGCCTTATTATTTGCGTTTATATATTTTATTTTTCCTGCTTTAAAATTATGGCAACATGTTGGTTTCTTTAGGGTTATCTAAGACTGCACAATAACAGTAGATTGAATCTGTAGTGCTATAAGGTTTCTTTATATTGTTTTTGACTCTAAAATGATGAATCGGAACCAACCAGCCCTGTAATTGTGCTTTCTATGTTGATAAACATCTTCAAGCTCTTGACAGTGATGAACAACATCTGTAGTTTTAATATGGACGATTTGGTTGTACAGGAAATCTTATATTTGATTTTATTCCATTTTATAGATTTCTTTATGATTGGAAATGTCATGGATGTTAACTGTGTGTGATGTTAACATCTTGAAACTGCTGCTTTTTCTTATTCCTCTCTCTTTTTTTCATCCTTTAGGCAAGTGTCGTGGACTGCGTACTGCTAGAAAACTGCGGAACCACCGCCGCGAGCAGAAATGGCATGATAAACAATACAAGAAGGCTCATTTGGGTACCGCTCTGAAGGCCAACCCCTTCGGTGGAGCTTCTCACGCCAAAGGCATTGTGCTTGAGAAAGTGTAAGTTGATGTTCTTCAAGACATTGATGAATATGTGGGTTGACTAAGGAGTAAATGTTCACTTTCTGTTTGTCATGACAGTGGTGTTGAAGCCAAGCAGCCCAACTCTGCCATCAGGAAGTGCGTCAGGGTCCAGCTGATCAAGAACGGCAAGAAGATCACAGCTTTCGTGCCCAACGACGGCTGCTTGAATTTCATTGAGGTGAGCTGGATTTATGCATGTGGAACTTTTAAGAGAATATAAATCTACAGAATGAAGATTGCATAATTTTTCTCTTTGTTCCAGGAAAACGATGAGGTTCTGGTGGCAGGATTCGGTCGTAAGGGACACGCCGTGGGTGATATCCCTGGTGTTCGTTTCAAGGTGGTGAAGGTGGCCAACGTTTCTCTTCTGGCTCTGTACAAAGGCAAGAAGGAGAGACCCAGATCATAAACTGTTCTTGGTGAAATCACAATAAAAGGAATTTTCTCTGTTCCATAAGTTGTCCGTTTGTGTCTTTTATATATCGAATGCTTTGAACTTTAGTGCCCGGTTTCACAGACTAAAATGCATGTTTGAGCTGTTTTAACTGAAACAAACTTGCACTGACTTATCTTAAAATGTCATTGCCATTGTTTTGTCTCAAGATGCACACTAGTGATTTTTTTTTTTTAAGGCACATTTTAAAAAGTTACTTAGACGTCCTAATTTAACTAAGGCCTTATCCTGGCTTAATCTATACTGTCTATGAAACCGGGCCTAGATGTTATAGAAGTGTGCGCTGCAGTGATGACGTAAGTTGGCATCACCCTGATGCCCTCAACAAAGATTTGTGCATTGGCTTTTGGGTTATTGCAAAAAATATGCTCTGACTGAGACCAGCGAATGTTTCTTTCTTGCGTGTTTTGTCGGTCATGATAATCTTTACAAATAATTTGCTAACCAAAAACTCATTGGCTTGAGGATGATGGAAACGGGCAAGTTGTTCAAAAAGTTTAATATTGATCAGAATGATTTGGATTTTGAAATCCCATGTTTTGCTATCCAGGATCAGGTACTGGATTACTAGTGCTCTATGGAGCCCCTAAAGGGACATCGGGATGGGAAAAATACTTCAATCCTTCTGCGTTCTCTCAGAAAAGTTTTGTGCAGCGCTCACCTGAGAAACTCTGTGTTCGTTCACAACGAACTTTGGTTAATCTATTATGATTTTATAAACTGATAAAAACACTTTAAATTAAATATAATAGTTTTGTTTGATGTTTACAGCTGCTTGGAGATTATTTTATGGCTCTTTTTTTACTTTATAGGCTACTGAAAGGCTTAATAGTTAGCTACTTCTAATTTATTACTTTAACAGTTAAACTAATAAATGAAAAATAAAAGTGTGTGTATTACATGGTGCAAATGTTGTATTTTTTGATCAGTTTTAAAGTTTTATTACATTTTTGTTCTGATCAGGGATCAGAATAATCCTGTTTTTTTGGATCAAACTAGGTATCCCAATCTTACTAAAAAGTTTTGAACAACACAAACTGATGATTTGATCCAGTTCAAGACCAAGATTGGATTTTATGATCTAATCTGATTTCAGAATCCTTTTTTTCTTTTGAACAACCCATTTTCAAGATTTGATCCAATCCGATCAGCTTACTTTTGAACAACTCTCCCCAGAAGTCCTAAAATGCAACTCATTTCATGGTTTTGGCTTACAAAAGTGTGTCATCCCTACAGTACTCAATGGTGGAACAGAAACATGTTTTAAAGTTCTTGCTCTGCTGATGCTCAGTGACATTAAAATCTCATACTTGTAGGTTTTCATACTGGATGAGTCTCAGATACAGTGGTGTTTCTGGATTCACAACAGTCAGCATTAATGTTTTATTGCCAGTTCTGAAGAGCAGTAGTAGTAATGGCCGTAAGTTATATTTATAGGTTATATTTTAAATATCTACAACCTGAATTCCAGAAAAGTTGGGACGTTTTTTTTAATTTGAATAAAATGAAAACTAAAAGTCTTTCAAATCACATGAGCCAATAAAAGTTGGCACGGGGGCAACAAATGGCTGAATAAGCAAGAAATTTTGAAAAGATTCAGCTGGGAGAACATCTGGCAACTAATTAAGTTAATTGATATCAGGTCTGTAACATCATTAGCTATAAAAGGGATGTCTTAAGTTAGGAACACACCTTTGTTTGTCAGCTGACTAAGTTTTCGCGGTGTCTTCCGCACCGTCGGCTGAAGTTGGTCCTCGTCGCCTTTTTTCGGCCGATTCGACATGTTGAATCGGCATCGGAAGTTGCCGGTCTGTCGGGCCATCTGATCATTCTGATTGGCTGTTCAGCTACTGCCACCTGCTGGTATGGAAAGGCATTTCATCTTATGCAGGCGCAGAATGGATGTGCTACTTGGCTGTCAGGGCAACTTTGGACCCAGACGCTGCCGACTTGAGCCAACCCTGCAGTCTGCTTTCGTCGCCACTAATTCGTCGGTGTTGGTTTGGTGTGTTTCTGCCTTTAAAGAGGCAGAGTCTCTCAGAAGTAAAGATGGGCAGAGGCTCTCCAATCTGTGAAAGAGTGCGTAAAAAGATTGTGGAATACTTTAAAAACAATGTTCCTCAACGTCAAATTGCAAATCTCATCATCTACAGTGCATAACACCATCAAAAAATTCAGAGAAACTGGAGAAATATCTATGCGTAAGGGACAAGGCCGAAGACCTTTATTGGATGCCCGTGGTCTTCGGGCCCTCAGATGACACTGTATCACTCATCGGCATGATTGTGTCAATGACATTACTAAATGGGCCCAGGAATACTTCCAGAAACCACTGTTGTTAAACACAATCCGCCGTGCCATCTGCAGATGCCAACTAAAGCTCTATCATGCAAAAAGGAAGTCATATGTGAACATGGTCCAGGAGTGCCTTCGTGTCCTGTGGGCCAAGGCTCATTTAAAATGGACTCTTTCAAAGTGGAAAAATGTTATATGGTCAGACGAGTCCAAATTTGACGTTCTTGTTGGAAATCACGGACGCCATGTCCTCCGGGCTAAAACTGTAAAATTTCTCAGTTTAAACATTTGCTGTGTTCTTTTGTGGATAAAATATTGGCACATGTGATTTGAAAGTCTTTTAGTTTTCATTTTATTTCATTTTAAAAAACGTCCCAACTTTTCCGGAATTGGTTGTAATTATTCAATCACTGTGATGTCATTTGAGCTTAATAGCATGTGAATTAGTTGTTCAGGGTCATCAAGGTCAAATCTAATATCCAGATCTGGAAAGTCAGGATTAAAAAGTTGATGTAATTATTCTCAGTCTGTTAATTCTGGCTCATTGGGATGCAAAACAAAAAAAAAAAAAAAAAAGTGTTGATCGATATAGACTTTTAAAAAGTCCACAAAAGCATTGAAAAGTTATTTTTGGCAAGTTATTTAAGAAATTATTTGGTCAAAAGTTGCACTGGTGAACTGTCACTCATCTGTGTGTCTGACTTCTCACGTAAATTTCAATAATATCCCCTCGAGGCACTAAAAATACCACCTAAAGTCTCTCAGGAAAAGCCTTCCTGTCCACATGTGCAGCGGTCTGGATGTGAAGCTGGCCTGTTTCTCTCTGATTGACCACGGCATCGAGCGCTGTGATTGGTCCAGGAATCCAGACGGCTTCTGGCCTCAAAATCACATCCAGACCATCACTAATTTCATAACAGGTAAACCATGTGGGACTAAAACACATTTGTGACTCAAAATGCTGTGAACTAACAGTGAATCTGACTGCTCTGTTGGTACCCAGAGACATGTTCACTGGTTCATGTAATGCATTTGGTCGGATTTCTAAAAGGAGACAGGTGTGGTTTGGATCATGCATAAAGTGTTTTAAAAGTTGGGAGGAAATGATGTGGAAGAGACACTGAATGTGCCTCTCCAATATAGACACTAGATCAGGTAAGGCTTACATTTCTAAAGAACTCAAATTTGATTGTAGTTGCCAGAGAGTTGCTAATTAGTTGTTAGTGTGAATTATTTCGCTGACGGTCCATTAAACACCTTGTAAGCTAGACAGATCCGGCTGGTGTTTCGGATACATTAATGTCAGGTTTTAACCCATCTGAGCAGTATTTCATCTTTTAAGCTGTATGATTTCAGGAGCAGCTGTTATTGTTTCTGGAACATTAGCCATCCAAGTGCACATGGGTGTAAAACGGGAACGTCCGCTCCGGTGCCTTCATCTGCACTACACCAATAACATTGATTTTCTGACTGAATGCATATGTAACCCAACTGTATATCAGAGCGGATTTGATTTTTCTCTTTAATATAATAAGATAGTAAGAGATCCCACACTCAAGCCTCTAATTCATGTAAGTTTATGCCTTTTCCCCCCATTTGCCAGGGAAAAAGAAATGCTTGGAAAAATAATAGCTGCACTATTTGTCTGTATCGCAAATCAAGGATTCCTTCAGATCACTAACCCTAGAAATAGTGACTCTTGACCTGAGCTAACCTCGTCCAGTTGAGTGTTTTTGCTGCAGTGGTTGTCGTGTTCAGTGTCTCAGCCGGCGGCTTGTGTTCTGTCTGCTCTCTCTCGCTCTCTGCAGGTGGTGTTAATATAACAGACGGCTTTGGCGGAGCAGACGTCCCGCTGCACCTGAGACTGATGCTTTCACAGGCTCTATACCGTTAGAAAACGCCACAGTTTCTGGAAACGAGAGAGAAGCGGATTGGTATTACTATGTTTACAGCGTTCCTGTGCTGGTGTGTTTGGCTGTACAAGAGATGGTTAGCAAGCCAAAATTAGTGAAAAGACTCCAGTATTTTAGTTTAGTTTTGTCTAGTTTGTCTTTCATATATAGTTCACAGATTTGAACTGTTTATTTCTTATTTTATCAAAAAAATGCTGATTAAAAATGCAAAATAATCATATTTATTTCTAAAATAACTCACTAAATTAAACAACAACATAAAGAGATTAGCAAACTGTTTAGAAATCAGACTCCAAAATTTCTTTATTTCATTTTATTATTTTGTTTTTATTTTATTTATTTGTTTATTTAGTTCTGTCTTGTAATCTCTTATTGTATTTTATCAAAACTTTTTTTTTTGCATAAAATTTAATTAAAAAATGCAAAATAATCATATTTATTTCTGAGGTAATAACTTACTAAATTAAACATGCAACATAAAAAGATTAGCAAGATGTTTAGAAATAAGTGAAAGGAAAAGACTCCAAAATTGTATTTTAATTTATTATTTTATTTATGTTATTTTATTGTGTTTCATTTTATTTTATTATTTTATTTTTATTTAGTCTAGTCTGTCTTTCCTATATACAGTTTATAGCTGTTTACATTTTTTTAAACACTATTTAATCTCTTATTTTATTTAATCAAAACCTTTTTTTGCATAAAATTAAAAAAAATGCTAAATAATCATTTTTTTTCTGAGATCATTACTCACCAAACATGCAACGTAAAAAAAGTTATTTAATTTATTTTTTTATTTCATTTAATTTTGTTTCATTTTATTTTTATTTTTTTTTAATTTAGTTTAGTCTGTCTTTCCTATATACAGTTTATAGCTGTTTTAATTTGTTTTTTTTTTTTAAAAACTATTTAATCTCTTATTTTATTTTACTTTTTTTTTTTTTGCATAAAATTGGATTAAAAAAAAAGCAAAATAATCATATTGTTTTCTGAAATAAAACTCACTATTAATGTAACGGATGAAGACTCCAAAATTGTATTTTATTTTATTTTTGTATATAATCTGTCTTTCCTATATACAGTTTACTGCTGCTTTATTTTTTTATTTTTACTATTTAGTCTCTTATTTTATTTTATCAAAAATTTAATTAAAAATGCAAAATAATCATACATATATATATATATATATATATATTAGTTTTGAGATAATATCTCACTAAATTAAACATGCAATTTAAAGTTGATTTGGAAATCAGTGAAAGGAAAAGACTCCAAAATGCTATTTTATTTGTTTGATTTTTTTTAAAATTATATATATATAGTCTGTGTTTCCTACAGTTGCAAATTTTATCAATCACATTTTGTAATAAATCTGCATAAAACTGAATTAAATGCTAAATAATTTAATGCTAAATAGTAAATCATTTAATTTAATTTAATTTAATTTAATTAGGCCAAACTCCAAGCTTTATTAATAAACATTCACACCTCATATTACACAGTTGCTCGTTGTCATTGATTAAGTGAATCAGGGCAGGTTTATTGATCTCTGGTTAGTTTTAAATCTAGCCCGAGTTTCACACCATTACAGTCTTCCCTGAACAATCACATGATTCATTAATACAATCAATATCATTTATAAATAAACCTTGACAAGTCTTGGGTGAGATGCACTAATGGAGGTGCTTTGAAAACTACTGTTATATTACGTTACATGCATGTTATTATAAAAAAAAAGGCTTAAAATATAGCACACAAATCTGATGCTTCTTTGTTCTTCACAGACATTATACAAGATCCAGCCGAGACATTCTCAGAGGAGATTACAGGCCGAGACAAACCAGCTTCCAAAAGACGAATGAAACGGCACAATATAAGAGGATTCTGGGCAGATTAGAACAGGAACACATAAGGTGAGATATGAAGTGATGAAATATGTTTTGTCAGATTGGTGTCAAGCCGGTCCTGGCCTAGAATCAACCCGGAACATAATTGCTTCATCTCTGAGCGTTTGATTCTTCTTAACCCAAAACCTGAAGTTCTGTGTGTGTTAAAGCAGCATTTGTGTGTGTTTGATGTCTGACTGACATATGCAACTATCACTGTATTACAGTTCTTAAACTAAACCTCTTCTCTTCTCAAGAAGGAATCCTTTGTTTTGTTTAGTCTGTCTTTCCTCGACAGTTTACAGCTGCTTTCATTTTTTAAACTATTTAATCTTTCTTATTTAATTTGATTGGACTTCCAAAAGTTAGTTTTTATATATGTAAAATTGGATTAAAAATGCAAAACAATTGCACAGATAGAATCTGAATCAGTGCAAACTTATTGAACGTCGCCATCTAGTGTTCAGATGCATGATGTAATTATTAATCTCTCTAATTTGCTGTTTCCTCTTGATCAATCATCCATTAAACATTAAGATATCTTCAATGTAACAGCCCGATATGCATAACGCATCAGGCAACAGTGATGCCATATCCAAAAATGAGGGCACCATGGTATATTTTATGTTGCAGATGTTTTTAAATTAGATTCCAGGGACCACAAGGGAGTGCTGAGGGGTCAGTGGAAAAGTTTAGCAGTGTAAAAATTAAAAATAAACAAATAAAAATAAGATTTAACTAACTAATTAAATAATAATAAAAAAATTTAATGTAAGTAAATACATTCAATTTAAATTAATACATTTGATAAAAAATTATTTAAATAAAAAATAGATAACTACATAAAAAATATTAAAACAAATAAAAATAAGATTTAACTAACTAAATTAAATTACATTAAAAAATAATGAAAATAAATTTAATTTAAATCAATACATTTGATAAAAAATGTTTTAAATAAAAAATAACTACATAAAAATTATTAAAATAAATTAAAATAAGATTAAACAAACTAAATAAATAAATTAGATTAAAATAAGAAATTAATTAAAATAAATTTGATTTAGATTTATACATTTGATTAAAATAAAATAATTTTACAAAAATGATTTAAATAAAAAATAAATAACTAAAAAAATAATAAAATAGATAAAAACAAGATTAAACAAACTAAATAAATAATTTAATAAATAAATTAGATAAAAATATAAATTTAATTGAAATTGAAATTTGATAAAAATGATTTAAATAAAATAAATAATTGCATAAACAAAAAATATTAAAATAAATAAAAATAAGATTAAACAAGCTAAATAAATAAATTAGATTAAAATAAAAATAATTAAAATAAATTTAATTTAAATGAATACATTTGATTAGAATAAAAAATAAAATAAATAAAACTTATTTAAATAAAAATTAATAACTACATAAAAATGATTAAAATAAATCAATTGTATTTAAATATATAAAGTAAATAAATTTGATAAAACTAAATAAATAAAACTTGATTTAAATAAATACAAATAAGTAAAATGTAAAAATTAATACAAAAAAATACAATATTTATTTTATAAAAATATTATGATTAAAATAAATTAAATTAGATTTAAATAAATAATACATTTATGCATTTGATTCAGATATGTTGATAAATAAATAAATAAAATACATCGTACAGTACAGTGAGCAGAAAAAATGCTATAATGTAAAATAATAGAAATAAATAAATATTTTACACAGTCTTTATACATGAAAACTGCCTTTTAAATTTTAGGATTGGGGTCCTGTGCATGAGGATGATCATATTTAGGGGTCCGTGGCGTCTAAAAGATTGAAAAGCCCTGTGCTAAAGTGTTCCTCTGTGTCGCATGATCAGGTATTTATAGAAGAACCCTGACCTAAATAACCTGCAGTCAATGCCATGCCCCCCCAAACCTACAGAGGACCAAACAACAACACTGACTGACAGAAAAAGGTAATGTAAAAATGCAATTCCTAACAAGGTGGGAAAAGTGACATTTTAAGCTCTTGTAAGTCTGTGTGTGCAGCTAAAGAGGGCTTGAAAACAAAACATTGATTTGCTCATGCTCAGTTTTAGACTTGCACGTGGTGTTATTTACAGTTTTAATCACAGATAGTCGGCGTGCAGATCGCAGGTGTTTTCTGTACCAGGTTCTCAGGAGATCTGCCTCATTATCAACATCCACCAAGACAGTGTCATGGATTTGGAAACATCCAGAGGGATTTTTGACGATGATGTGGCGACTCAACTCATGATCGAACAGAGTCTCCTGCAGCGCCACAAGCAATCCCAGATCAAGAGCTCTGTCTCTGGTGACGCCCGCAGGTCAGAGACACGTCCTGCTGTCGGTCAGTTCAGACTCACTGATGCTGCTGATATCTGAATGAAATGTGCTGTGTTTGTGTCTGCAGGATCATTCAGATCAGCCCTGAGAGAGAGAAGATATTCAATGCAATAAAACATGGTATGAATCACACAATAACATATACAGGTTATATTTCACCCCAAAATCAAAATGAAAAGAATAGAAAAGAAATTGTATGATACATAACTACTTCTAAGGGCAATTAATTTTTTTTTTTTGAGATTCTAACAGTATTTTCATGCCAAAATACCATGTAATTTATTTTACTTTAGTTCAAAAGATATTTATATAAACAAATATATATATAAATATAAAAAATTAAAATTAAAATAAATTTGTATTTATATAAATAAACAGTATTTTCATACCAAATACCATTTAATTTAATTTATTTTGGAAAAAAAAAAAAAAATCTATATATATATATATATATATACATATATAAATTTATAAAAAAATACGATTTTATTTAAATATATAACACAAAATAACATTTGATTTAAATTAAAAAATAATTACATAAATAAAAGCCTTTAATTAAAAATAAATAATAATATTAAAAATAAATAAAAATATTAAAATAAATAAGATTTGATTTAAATAAAATAAATACATTTATAAAACTAAATAAATAAGTAAAACCTGACTTAAATAAATATAGGCCATCAGGATTTTTTGTATTGTGGCAATATTTTCATGCCAAATACTGTTTTACTTCTTATATACTTACATTGTTATTAGTTAATATATACACACACACACACACACACATATATATATATTCCTATATTTCTTTCTAAAGCTACTTTTTGTAATGTCTATTTGATGCTTTTTTCATTTAACACAATAATGACTTTAAATTATCTTTTGAATAATTTCACAGACAAATTCGATGTGTGATAAATTTGCTATTAATTAGATTAATTAATCGCCACATCATGTAATTAATTAGATTAAAAATTTGAATCATTAGACAGCCCTAATATATATATATATATATATATATATATATATATATATATATATATATATATAATTATTATATTTTTTATTTAAATCAGATGAAATCAAAGCAGAACAACAAATACTTCCATAACAATAATGAGTTTTTTAATGACAGATGTACTTAATTGTCATAATCATACTATCAGATAGCAAAATATATTAATCTTAATATTCCAAAATGGTCCAAGGCTTTTTTTTCTTTGAGAACATAATATTTAATAATAATAATATTATTCCAAATAATATAATAATAATAATATTTTGTAATATATAATTAATAATAATATTTATTATTTATTTGTTTGCTAGTTTATTTATGAGTGATATATGAACTAGATATCTTCGCGTTGAGTTTCACCTGAATATATTACTGAATACAATTATTATCATCACATTTAAACTGTAAATGTAATTTCTCTGCTGAAAATACTTCATTAATTTCATGCTGTGCAGGTTTATGGTAGTTAGTCTTGGTTTGGTGCTAGTCTAGCCAATGGACCGTAAGTTCACCTTCTGCCATGAGCTTGATATCTTTCTGTTGATGGTTTATCAGGTGATGAAAACGCCCTCCGTAAGCTGGCTGTCCATCAGCATGCCTTCTCTGAAGAGGACGACACAGGCTTCGTGCCCTTACACGAGGCCGCCATACAGAACAACCAAAACATCCTCCAGATCACATTCACGGGTTTGTCGTGAGGATGCTCATTGTTTCTTATGTGTTTTACTCATATCAGGACAGGAGTAACTGTGATTTCATCTGTTCAACAGCCTCTCCTGAGGATGCAAAGCACAGAAAGACTCACCAGGGCAAGACCGCTCTCTTCTTAGCTGTGGAAAAAGGTCTTCTGGACAACGCGTGTTTTCTGCTGGACAACGGCAGCAGTCCAGACAGCCTGGATAAAGAGGAAGACTCGCCTCTCGTTGTAGGTCAGAAAAGCCCCTCGTTCTTCAATTGGAGTTAAAAATGAGAGGCAGAGTTTGTGAATATATATATCTTTTATATCCAAATCCTTTTATTCCCACAGCTATAAGAAATAACCACTATGACATGACGAAGCTTCTGCTCAACTTCAGCGCCAGAGTTAACCAGGAGGGGGCGCACCGCAGGACTGCCCTACATGAAGCCGCTCGACTGGGCCTGACGGATTTCGCGGATCTGCTGTTGAAGTACGGAGCTCATCCTGATGCCAGAAGCTCCTACGGCCTGACCCCGTTAGCATTAGCTGCACAGGCGGGACACCTGGAGATCATTCGAACGCTTCTCCGGAGAGGTCAGGAGTGAACTGGGGTGCAGCCGGGGTTATTAGAGTTCACTAAAAACTAAAACCATAATAAAAATAAATAAATAAATAAAAATGAAATTAATAAAAACTGTATAGACATATAAAAATTAATAAAAATACATGACAAAATTACTAGAACGATGCTGGAAAATCTAAAAATTAAACTAATTCAAAATATTAATAAAAACAATGATAATACTAAAACAACACATAAAATATTATTGTAATTATATGATGTATTGTGTTTTGTCTAAAAACTTTGGCTCTGTTTCTGTGGTTTGAAAAGCAATGTTTGGCATTTACTTGAAAAAAATAAATGTTAACTGAAATAAAATTTAAAAAATATATAAAAAACTTTTTTTTATTTCACCTACTTGCAACATTTCTCATTTTTATTTACTTTAACTTGATATACTAAAATAACTAAAACTAAAAATGACTAAAAATGACCAAAAACAAAAAAACCTAAAAACTATAATCAAAATTAAGACGTTTATTTTATTTCACACATGCTGTGAATTTAAATAATAATAAATAAACAGATGAAGTCTAATAAAATAAACATTAAATGTGTATTTTGGATGTTTTCTTTTTATTAGTCTGAAAAAAAAAAAAAAAGACAAAATAGACCAAAATCTCAAAATTGATCAGTGCATGAAAAAACAAGCGTTTTGCTTATAGCGTCTTGCCTTAAAATATATTAAAATATGTGTTTTATTTCCATAATATGCATGCTAAATAAAATCTATATTCTTTATTTGTGTTAAAAATGTTGTATTGTTGCAATTACATATACTTGCTGAGAACTTGCTGATTTTGTTATAAAGTTAATGAAACCTGCATTTTAAAACAAAAATGTAACTTTATATTTAATTTTGTTGCATGGAACATCAAATTAACAAATAATAACAACATTGATTTTATCAAAGGTCCTTAAAGAACCAGTGAGGGACAGTCTGATTTTTTTCCAATTTAATGCAAGTGAACACCTCTTTCAGCCATGTATCAAAAGAGACATGTTTCCACTTCAAAAGGATAAGCACGTCTCGTTAAATAAAAGCTAAAGCCTTATGAACCGGCACTGAAAGGATGTCATCAACTGCCATACCAAAAATGGCCAGAAGTGGATCTGCATCAAGATTTATGGCAAAAGCATCCCTCAAAGTGCTCAAAAATGTAACTTTTAACAATGCACAATTTTTTCACCCTACAGAACACAGTCATGTAAACATGTAAATAATAAAAGCGTGTGTTGGTGTTCAGGTGCTGATGTGGAGTCTCCGGCTCAGGATAGCGCAACCATACTGTTTGAGGCGTCTGCTTCAGGAAACCCTGATGTCATATCATTACTGCTGGAGTACGGGGCGGATGCAAACGTCCCCAAACACACAGGACACCTTCCCATCCACAGAGTGGCCCATCGTGGACATGTGAAGTTAGTGCACTCAAAAGTCACTTAGATAAGTTGGCAAAACTCAAAAAATCAATCAATTGCCTCAAAATGTTTAAATTAATAAATTCAAAGTTTAAGTAAGCAGAACTGGCAGATTTTTATTTTGTACTCATACATTTTAATTGTTCTTAACTTGAAATGTTTGAGTTCACTAATTCATACATTTAACTTAAAATTTTCGTGTAACCTCAATGTGAACCTGAATGTGAAGAGGACATTGACAACGTATCGACAGACAAGACAGAGTGGGTTACTTCTTCAAATTGTGTAATTTTTAAAGAAATTTAAACAATAAATACCGTTTTGTAGCTCTTTAACGTGTCGTGACAGATCGCTGTAGCGCCTCAGATCAAGCGGCTCATGAACCGAACATCTCTTCTTAGTTAATTTATATAATCAAATAAACATGAATGAACCACATTTCAACCGCAGAAAGATGTCAGTACAAATCATTTTTCAAGTTCAAGTCCACCGAGGTTAATCTTCTAACTCCTGACTGCTTTGTCGGACAAAATGGCAGATTCTGCGTTATGACTGGTTAGATCGCCTGTCAATCAAACTCCCGGCGAAGGGTCAATTAGCATAACAAAACATGAATCACTACTAAATCTTCCACTTAACATTATTCTTGCACAAAAAACATTATATAACACTTAATTTTAACATTTACACTCTCTTTCGAGTGTCATGGGCAAAGCATGCTGGGAAATAGAAATCCCAGCCCAGTTTCAGTTAATCTTAAGTTTGTCTAAATTAAAAGAAATAAGTTCATAAAACTCAAAACAATGAAACAGTTCAGTTTACTTAAAATATATCAGTTCTGTGAACTTGAAAGAAAAAGAAAGTGCTGAATACTCATAAAAGTTGATTTGACTGAACTAATTTGTTTAATTTAAGTTTGTCCTACTCAAAACAATTAATTATTTTGAGCGTTAGGGTTTACAGTGCAGTTATTGAACCAAACTGAATCAACACTGAACTGATTTCAAATGAATAATGACTGTTTTCTGTTGTCTATGAAGAGCTGCTTTACAGCAGAATTGAATTCTGTTTGCATTATTCATTATTTTCATGTTTCTCACTGTAAAGCTGCTTTGAAACATCTGTACTGTATAAAGCGTTATATAAATAATGTTGACTTGACTTGAGGTCATGTGCGCAGGGCTCTGGCTCTCCTGATTCCCATCACGACGTTGGAGGCGGTGGATGACAGTGGAATCAGTCCTCTTCATTCAGCAGCGGCTGGAGGACACACACAGTGTCTGGAGATGCTGCTGAAAGCTGGTTACGACCCCAACTTCATGCTTCACCCATGGGTGCGGCGCAGCTATGACGACAAGCGCCAGTCTGCGCTGTACTTCGCCGTATCCAATGACGACATCGCCTCCACCAGAGTTTTACTGGAGGCTGGAGCGATGCCCAACCAGGACCCCGTCAAATGCCTCCAGGTGGCGCTGCGTCTGGGCAACTATGAGCTTATCAACATGTTGCTACGATATGGAGCCAATGTGAATTACTTCTGCAGGGTGAACACCACTCACTTCCCCTCGGCCTTACAGTACGCTCTGAAGGACGAGGTGGTGCTGCGGATGCTGTGTAACTATGGTTACAATGTGGAGCGATGCTTTGACTGTCCGTACGGGGAGGGATCACATGTGCCTGATGGTTATGAGGGCTGGAGTGATACTGTCATTAAAGACACCCTGGTGACTGATTTCAGAGAGTTCGATTTTGACATTTGATTCAATGTTTTGAACTTGTTTTGAATGCTCTTCTCCTCTCTCTGTAGTTCTGTGAGGTCATTTGTGTTTCATGGCTGAAGCATCTCACAGGAAACGTGGTCCGCATCATGCTGGATTACGTAGATCACGTGACCTTTTGCTCCAAACTGAAGGCTGTGCTCATGGAGCAAAAAGAGTGGGCTGAAATATGCAAAATTCAAGGTTTGTACAGTAATATTTTATATATATATATATAAAATTATATTAAATATAATTTTTTGATATTTCTTTTATGTAAATCAGCAATAAAAAAAACATACAATACAAATTATATATATATATGTGTGTGTGTGTGTGTGTGTGTGTGTGTATATATATAAAATTGTAGTGTAATTATATGTAAATATATATATATATATATATATATATATATATATATATATATAATTTATATTGTGTGAGTGAAAAAAGTGATGCCGTGAAAAAGGCTTAAAAATTAAAATTAACTGGAAAAATCTAGGTTTGTACAATAGCAATTTATATAATAATAATAATAATAATAATAATAATAATTCATTATATTATACTTTGTATAATAATATTATTATATGTTATTGATATTATTATTAATAGTAATTATTGTAAATTGTAAAAGAGTGGGCTGAAATATGCAAAATCAAGGTTTATACAGTAATATTTTATATAATAATAATAATAATATGCTATATATGTATATACATAATGTTTTGTTTTTTTATTGCTGATTTACATAAAAAATGTAATGCAGTGAAAATTTGCTTAAAAATGAAAATGTATTAAAAAACAAGGTTTGTACAATAGCAATTTATTTAATAATAATAATAGATATTCATTATATTATACTTATAATATTATTATATATTATATTATTAATAATAGTAATTACTCTAAATTGTTCACATTATTATTGTATTTGTATATGTGTATTGTAAATGTTTTATTGCTTATTTTAAATATATTATAGTTTAAAGTATATTTAAAAATATATATTGTAATGCAGTGAAAAAATACTTTAAAAATTAAAAATATGCTAAATTCAAGATTTGTACAATAACAGTTTATATAATAATAAATAGATATTCATTTTATTAATTATAGTAACTACTGTAAATTGTTACTGTATTGTATATTTTGTATTGTATGTTTTTTACTGCTGATTTAAATTTTTTTTTTTAAATTGTAATGCTGTGAAAAATTACTTTAATAATGAAATCACACTTAAAAATTACAACAACAACAACAACAACAACAACAAAAACGGCTTCATTGTAATAAAAAATGTCAATGCAAAAAAGAATGGGTTTAAAAATAAGCTTCATTTTCCATATACATAATATATCAGCCCTTTTTTTTTCGACTTGTGTGTGAAACAGATTTTCTTTGCTCATGTCATGTTTTCATATTTGACTAGTTTTGTGTGTTTTTACTGCCAGAGAACGTGCGCTGTCTGCAGCATCTGTGCCGGCTGAAGATCAGAGCGTGTTTGGGTCGGCTGCGCTTGAGAGCTCCGATTTTCATGAGTTTCCTTCCACTGCCGGGCCGACTGAAGCAGTACATCCTGTACAGAGAGTACGATCTCTACAGTCACAAGTGCCAAACACAGAGCAAATGAGCCAGAACACACAGCTGTAACAAGACGATTATGATTCTCATCACAAGTATAATGCACACTATTGACACTCCATGATAGACGTGTTCAGAATATACATGCATATTAATTAAATATAAACAAAGTCTTAATGATGGTGAATATGTATAGAACTCAATACATTGTTTAAATGAATAAATAAATATATAATAGCCACTGATGCATATTTTATGAAGGAAAGTGGTCTGTTAAAGATCATTTTGTTTTTTTAGGAAGCACACCTGTGTAAAAAGCTTTTTAATCTATTGAGAATTTAAATAAAGTTTTTATGCAAGATATATTTTAACAGATAAAAATAAATTTATTTAACAGATTGTCTCATTACATTGTCTTTTTTTAAAGGTATTTAATTATTTACATATTTCACATCGCGTGTGTGTGTATATATATGTACAGTATATAATGTGTGTGTGTGTGTGTGTGTGTGTGTGTGTAATGTATGTGTGTATTATATATACAGTATATAATGTATATATATATGTGTGTGTGTATATAATGTATATATATGTGCAGTATATAATGGATGTGTGTGTGTGTGTGTGTGTGTGTGTGTATAATGTATGTGTGTATTATATGATATAGTATATACAGTATATAATTATATATGTGTGTGTATAGTGTGTGTATATATATATAATGTACATATGTGTGTGTGTGTATGTGTGTGTATATATAATGTATTTGTGTATTATATAAATATACAGTATATAATGTGTGTGTATGTATATACACAGTATATAATGTATGTGTATGTATATGTGTATATATAATGTATATATGTGTGTGTATATATATATAATGTATATGTGTGTGTGTGTGTGTGTATTTATATATATACAGTATATAATGTATGTGTATGTATATGTGTGTATATAATGTGTATGTATATGTATATATATGTATGTGTGTATTATATAAATATACAGTATATAATGTATATATACGTGTGTGTGTATAATGTATATGTGTGTGTGTGTGTGTGTGTGTGTGTGTGTGTGTAATGTGTGTGTATATATAATGTATATGTGTGTGTGTGTGTGTGTGTGTGTAATGTATGTGTGTATTATATAAATATACAGTATATAATGTGTGTATATATACAGTATATAATGTATGTGTATGTATATGTGTGTATATAATGTATATAATGTATATGTGTGTGTGTGTGTGTGTATAATGTGTGTATATATATATATAATGTATATGTGTATGTATATGTGTGCATATAATGTGTGTATATATGTATGTGTGTGTGTATATGTGTATATATATGTGTGTGTGTATATAATGTATGTGTTTATTATATAAATATACGTATATATATATATACATATACATACATGTATATACGTACAGTATACATATATACACACACACATATATATACTCTGCACAATACAAATTCAATAATACAACAAAACGAGAAATAAAGTAAAAAAAAAAAATGTTGGTAAAGAGAAAAAAACACTAAAAAATGAAATATTTGTCTTGTATACTACTATCATAAACCGTCAAAAGAGTCACGAATGGCTTTTATTTCTTATAAACAAGCGCGGACGTCATCAAGTTATCAATAACGCCTCCGCCAATCGGCGTGCAGGAGGAGGCGGGACTTCCGCGTTTGTGGGCGGATCTGGGTGGGTGTTGATTTGTCAGGAATAAAGCGAAGATCAACATTATAACATTGTGACTTTTGTTTCTGAATAAACGGATAGGTCGTTGAAAATCTGCAGTCATGCCTGGAATCGATAAATTACCGATAGAGGAAACTCTGGAGGACAGTCCGCAGGTAAATAATCATCATTTAGCTAACAGGCTAACAGAAATAAATAAACGGATAAGCATTAATAATAATAAACATCTGCTGCTCGTGCTTCTCATCCTGTAAAGCAGAACAGATCATGAGTTTGTTCCTCCTGACGGTTTGATCTGACTGATTCATGTCTGATTTTCAGCTGTTTAGCTTTTTGATGGGTGGTGGAATGATCAGGTATTATAAAACACAGATTAATCAAAAATCATATCTCAAGTATATAAGAAAACTGCAAAGAGAGTCTAAGCATTGCTTTACTTACATGATCAGTGCTGTAAACAGGTATCAGATGGAAACTCATCATCAATAAGAGTGAATGGTCATGTTTACATTTATATTACAATATTCTGCATGACTTTGGAGTGAAAACAGAGGCTCACTGCTCTGTAATGTCACAACAGATCAAACTCTGGGGTCTCTTCAATAAACAATACATGTTATGATAGTAACACCATATTGAAGTCATATCTGAACATTGTTGCTTATCATATTCCTGCTGTTTCTCCAGACTCGCTCTCTGCTCGGGGTGTTTGAAGAAGATACAGCAGCGATGTCCAGTTATTTCAGTCAGCTCTTCAAAGCCATGCAAAGAATCTATGACGCCCAGGTGACAACTGACTCCTTACACATTTACATTCAAATGAAATATTATATGATATGTGCTCAAAAATATATTCACGTTAGAATAGTGTTTGATAACTTTAGTCTCAATGGATAAATTACACACAAGTTTAGAACATTTCCTTGTCATATTTCACCACAAAAACAAAAGAAAGTAGAAGTCACATTTTGGATAAATAACATTAGTTTTTTAGTTATTTTTATATATATATATATACATTAGTTATACACACACACACACATATATATATATATATGTTTATTATTATTAATATTATATATATATATATATACAAACTTTTATGTTAGATGCGATTAATCAATTTGACAGCAGTAATTATTATTAGTGCTGTCAAATCAATTAATCGTGATTAATCGCTTGTAACTAAGGTATATATATGTATATATATTTACATACACATAAATATATATATATATATATATTTATATTTACAAACTTTTATGTTAGATGTGATTAATCACAATTTATTGATTTGACAGCACTAATTATTATTATTATTAATTATCCCTAATATTATACATAGTATTATACATAATATATATAGTATTTTATTTCCACTATTTTAAATTATTATTTTATATATATATATATAATATTATATATACAGTATGTATGTGTATATATATATATATATATATATATTCATATTTTTTATTTTCTTATATTAACAACAGCAGTAATAATATTAATAATAATAATATACATATTCATATTTATGCTAGATATAATAATAATGCTATTTTATGTTATTAATGATGTAACAATTATTAATTATTAGTAATTAATAATAATAGTAATTACTATAATAATAATAATACTATTGTGATATTATTATTATTAATAATAGTAGTAATTACTGTAAATTGTTTACACATGATTGTATTTGATTTTTAATGCTGACTTGACATAAAAAAGCAAATGAACAAAACAAATTACTGTAATGCAATGAAAAAGAAATCTTTAAAATAAGAATAATAATTGAGGCTAATGAGAATGACCAAAGAAATGCTTGCTGTCATGAAAAGTCAATGCAAAAAAAAAAAAAGATTTAAACATAAGCTTCATTTTTTTTTTCTTTTGGCTTTTGAAAAATGGTCCATATACATGTTTTCATGAGACTTGCATGGTTCTCTTTCAGAACGAACTGAGTGCTGCCACACATTTGACGTCAAAGTTACTGAAAGACTATGAGAAACAGGTGTTCATTTTCTGCATTATATCTCATCTCTCTTATGTTCTTTGTCCATATTTGGACTTGTGTTATAGTTCAGTGGTATTGTAACCTCATTCTGTTGATGTGCAGCGTTTTCCTCTGGGGGGTGACGATGAGGTCATGAGCTCCACTTTGCAGCAGTTTGCCAAAGTCATTGACGAGGTCCGAACGACATCACTCACTAATTAACATCCTGTGCAAGTATGAAAAGTGAGATTTCACTCATAATTCTGTGTTTTTATTTCAGCTCAGCTCCTGTCACGCCGTGCTCTCCACTCAGCTCGCAGATGCCATGATGTTCCCCATCACACAGTTCAAAGAGAGAGACTTGAGAGGTATGAGACAGCAGGAATACTTGATCCTGATTGGTCAACAACTCTGTGGTCAAATCTTCTTTTATAATGACTCTAAACTCTAGACCATTTCCAGATATGCAATCTGTGTTCATTTCATTCTACTCACATAAAAAGTAATTTACATCAAATCAACATTTCATGCCCATTTAGTCATTTAAGTAGTTGTGTAATAAGCTGTACATTATCTCTTGCATAACACGTTTATTTTCCTCCATCTCGCCCTCTAGAAATTCTCATCCTGAAGGAAGTGTTTCAGATTGCAAGTGATGGTAAGCCCGTTATATTATTGTTTTTTCTACATAATTGCTGCAGCGTATTATAAAGAAGCCATTATTTCTGCTTCATTATGTTTAACATTTTTCATTTCAGATCACGATGCAGCAATAAACAGATACAGTCGTCTGTCTAAGCGAAAGGAAAATGAGAAGGTGTGGCAATTTGAGATTTTACAGTGTTGTATGATTGACAGCTGGTTCGTTTGCATGCGGCTCCGCAGTCTTGATAAGAGTGTGTGTGTTTTATTGCTGAATGTTCTGGCTGTCCTCATTTACTAAAACACACACTGAGAGCTGGCCTGACCGCCGATAGATGAGCATCTGTTCCTCTGAGACGGTTGGTGGATACCTGAGTGTCCTTGTCTAGGACGAGAAAAGAAGACAAATAACTCACTATTCAGTTTAAAGTGTCCTTATTATGTGATTTTAAAGGTTCTTAATTTTATTTTTGGAGTCTCTACAATAGATTTACATGCATCAAAGGTCAGAGAACACTTAATAATATACATTTCTCAAAGAGTCTGAAAACTGTTCGTTCAAAGATTGTCTCTCTAAACCCCGCCTTTCTGAGAGCCTGCTCTGCCCTGATTGGTCAGACGGCCCAGTCTGTTGTGATGTCACTAAGCCCTCTTATTTTTCAACCACATGTCCTATAGAAACTTTTCACCATCCAATCAATTCCCAATTATTAGGGGCTCAAGCGTGTAGCGCTGAAACCCTATTGTAATTGTTAAAATTTCCAAGGATCAGGCAGAAAAAATTATCGGGCAGACCAAACCGTAAGTCATAGAGACTTGAAACTTTGAGGGCTGGTAGTACTCTTACCATCTACAACATCACCAAGGCTCGCCCCGATCGGCCAGACGGGGGCGCTACGGCGGTCAAAAGTATGAAATGGTGCATTTGGTAACTCCTGCATGCATCAGATTTGCTCGTCATTTTGCTGAAATTTTCAGGTATTTTGGATTTTTTGAAAAACCTACTTTTGCGAACTAGTCCTTGGTGTTTGACCCGATCGGAACCAAACCAGTGCAGAAATGTTCTCTGGAGTCTGAATATCAATAATTATTAAAAAAGTTAAAATTCATATTCGCCAAAACATTCGAAGTGGGTGGAGCCACTTTTACTAAAATGTCTATAACTCGTGAACGGAACGAGATATTTTCACCAAACTTGGCACACCTATGTAAGAGCCCATTCTGTGGTCGCGTGAAAAAGGATGCGGCGACTGGCCACTTGGTGGCGCTATAACAGGAAAAACACATGAAAATGGCTATAACTACTTCACCGTTAGTCCGATTGACTTAAAAATTGGCATGCGGTGTCTTTGTCAGAGGTGCCATGATTGTCTGAGGACATTGACGTATCTCAAAAAAACATGTCTGCCATCAGCCAATGAAGTTTGAGCAGCTATCAGACAAGGTTAACGGAGGCAGATCGGAGTGAAACTCACTGGGCCTGTTTGACTCACGGCCCTTGAAGCCACCAGGGGGCGCCTTCGCATTTTTCACGTGCGCAAAGGCTTGTGTATTGTGAAAAATGCGAAGGTGCCCCTGGTGGCCTCTAGGCCGTGAGTCAAACAGGCCGAGTGAGTTTCGCTCCGATCTGCCTCCGTTAACCTTGTCTGATAGCTGCTCAAACTTCACACACCCACGACATTCGTAACACATGGTAGAACTCCTCATTCTGAACAACTTTGTCTCTAGGACCGCCGCTGTCAATCGAATCGTTCCTTAAATATTCATAATTGTGTAAAGAACCTACTTTTGCGAACTAGTCCTAGGTTTTTCGCCTGATCGGAACCAAACCAGTGCAGTACAGTTCTTTGGACTCTCTAGTTCAATAATTATGACCTAGAGACCTTTTTTAAAAAAAAAAAAAAAAAAAAAAAAAAAGCTTAAAGGGTTAGTTCACCCAAAGATGAAAATTCTGTCATTTATTACTCACCCTCATGCCGTTCCACACCCGTAAGACCTTCGTTAATCTTCGGAACACAAATTAAGATATTTTTGTTGAAATCCGATGGCTCCGTGAGGCCTCCATAGCCAGCAATGACATTTCCTCTCTCAAGATCCATAAAGGTACTAAAAATATATTTGAATCAGTTCATGTGAGTACAGTGGTTCAATATTAATATTATAAAGCAACGAGAATATTTTTGGTGCGCCAAAAAAATCAAAATAATGACTTATTTAGTGATGGCTGATTTCAAAACACTGCTTCAGGAAGCTTCGGAGCGTTATGTATCAGCGTGTCGAATTAGCGGTTCGGGTCATTTAGAAAAGGGGCGTGGACAAGTGCTCACAAAAGCCTAAAAATCCTAAACAAAATCTTGGAACTTCACGAAGATAGGTGACCACATGCAGCATATGACTCTAAAGAAGCATAGCAACTTTTATGGAGATTGGACTATAGGTGGCGCTGTAACTGTTAAAAAGCTTTAAAAACCATATATTTCCTATGGTGAACTATCTGTATTGGCATGTGCTTAAAGGCCTTAAAGCGCTTGAACCCTGATAATTGCTGCTTGCAGCTATATTCATGTCCTGCACTACATGTAACTAACTTCTATTGTCCATGCGTCTACTGCAGGTGAAGAATGAAGTGATGGAGGACGTGTACACGTCCAGGAAAAAACAGCACGAGACCATAATGCACTACTTCGCATCACTCAACATGCTGCAGTACAAGAAGAAGATTGCGCTGTTGGAGCCGTTACTGGGATATATGCAGGCGCAGGTGTTCATTCAGCTTTTTAACACCAACTATAGTCCTCATTTTTAATTCATAACACCATCTGATAATATAGAGTCTTTTTAAAGCTCATTATTGTTTGCTTTTCATCAGATCAGTTTTTTCAAACTGGGATCAGAGAATCTGACGCAGCAATGGGAGGATTTTCTCACCAACATTGGAACCAGTGTGCAGAAGTGAGTGTAATTGATTGATAAAGGTTGTTAATAAAGTGCTCTTTGCATGATATCAAGGAAACTACAAGAAATAAATGTGGTTTATTTGCATGTGTGTTTGTGTCATTTGCAAGTGAGAAAAATAGTTCATTAATTACTGAATGATCATGTAGTGTATTTGTGGATCCAACTTTCTTCTCTTGGTGGTCATAGTGTTCGGAGGGAAATGGACAGTGACGCTGAAGCGATGGAGCAGACGATTCAAGACCTGAAAGAGGCCAGTGACCCGCTCTACATGCCCGACCCAGACCCGAACATGGTCCCTGTGAACCGCAACCTGACCCGCAAGGCCGGCTACCTCAACACTCGCAAGTAAGAGAACATCGACCGCCTACAATGTGCATCAGTCGCCTGGGTTTATACTGATCCCTTGCTTCTACCCGGCAGTAAAACGGGCCTGGTGTCATCCAGCTGGGACCGGCAGTACTTCTTCACCCAGGGAGGAAACCTCATGAGCCAATCGCGTGGAGACGTAGCCGGAGGTCTCGTTATGGACATTGACAACTGCTCCGTCATGGCTGTGGACTGTGAGGACCGCCGATTCTGCTTTCAGATCACAGCATTTGATGGAAAGAAGTAAGATTTTCAATGCACTAATCTGTCTCATACAGGTATTACAATATACTTCTTTTATGTGCAGCTTTGCTTGACATTTACTAGACTTCAGTCAGACTGTTTCAGATAAAATTGTTTCTAAATGCCACTAAAAACAAGACGATTCTGGATAAATTGAGAATCATGATTTTTTTGTTTCAAATAGAGATCACGATTCTCCCGCGATTCTGAATGGACAACTAAACAAAATAACATCTAATTTACTAGAGGTTCTGATAAAATGTTAATTGCTGCAGTTTATTTAAAAAAGTTTAATTAAATTGAATGATTTTTTTTTAAAGCGGTTTGAATGAATGATTCAATGACTCACTCATTAAGACTTGTTTCATTACTGGATGAGTCAGCGTTTGAATGATTCAATGACTCGCTCATCAAGACTTCGCTTGTTTCATTACTGGTTGAATCAGCATTTGAATGATTCAATGACTCGCTCATCAAGACTTCACTTGTTTCATTACTGGATGAATCAGCGTTTGAATGATTCAATGACTCGCTCATTAAGACTTTGCTTGTTTCATTACTGGTTGAGTCAGCGTTTGAATGATTCAATGACTCGCTCATCAAGACTTCACTTGTTTCATTACTGGTTGAATCAGCGTTTGAATGATTCAATGACTCGCTCATCAAGACTTCACTTGTTTCATTACTGGATGAATCAGCGTTTGAATGATTCAATGACTCGCTCATCAAGACTTCGCTTGTTTCATTACTGTTTGAATCAGCGTTTGAATGATTCAATGACTCGCTCATCAAGACTTCGCTTGTTTCATTACTGGTTGAATCAGCGTTTGAATGATTCAATGACTCACTAATTAAGATTTAACTTGTTTCATTACTGGATGAGTCAGCGTTTGAATGATTCAATGACTCGCTCATCAAGACTTCACTTGTTTCATTACTGGTTGAATCAGCGTTTGAATGATTCAATGACTCGCTCATCAAGACTTCACTTGTTTCATTACTGGTTGAATCAGCGTTTGAATGATTCAGTGACTCGCTCTTCAAGACTTCACTTGTTTCATTACTGGTTGAATCAGCGTTTGAATGATTCAATGACTCGCTCATCAAGACTTTGCTTGTTTCATTACTGTTTTAATCAGCGTTTGAATGATTCAATGACTCGCTCATCAAGACTTCGCTTGTTTCATTACTGGTTGAATCAGCGTTTGAATGATTCAGTGACTCGCTCTTCAAGACTTCACTTGTTTCATTACTGGTTGAATCAGCGTTTGAATGATTCAATGACTCGCTCATCAAGACTTTGCTTGTTTCATTACTGTTTTAATCAGCGTTTGAATGATTCAATGACTCGCTCATCAAGACTTCACTTGTTTCATTACTGGTTGAATCAGCGTTTGAATGATTCAATGACTCGCTCATCAAGACTTCACTTGTTTCAGTACTGGATGAATCAGTGTTTTTGAACAAATCTTTTGAATCAATGATTCAATGGTAAATAAATAAACTTGTCGCCACCTACTGGTGTAACGATGTAATTGCGACAATCTTTATTTGAAGCATCAAGTTACTTTCAAAAGGTGATTTACTCTATTTCGATTGCTATCATAGACATCAGTGTTTATATCTGAACTATAAACTTTTATCTCATATAATCTGAATTATTGTAAGACAGAAATAATGATACTGTGTGGTTGAGAAAACTGTTTGTGAAGCTGTTTCATACCTAAACATGACAACTGCTCTCTCTGGAACAGAACGCAGATCTGAATTAATTGAGTTTGCAATCTTTTAATGATTAATCGTGCAGCTCTACTAAAAACTACAGGAAGTGTGGTTGATTGCAAAATTATTATAGTTAACTGAAACTAAAATTAAAACCATAAAAAGACATTTTTTGTTGCTTAAAATAAAACAAACATTCACTGAAATAAGATAAAAATATAAAAAAATGTAAACTTTTTTTATTACAGCTAGTTGCCAAGGCATCATTTCTCATTTTTCTCAATGTACTGAAATAACTAAAACTGAAATAAAAATTAATAAAAACTACAGACATATTTAAAAAAAAAAAAAAAATTATAAAAATGACAAAAAATACAACAAAATTACTAAAACTTTTTTAAAATGAAAAATGGAAATGGAAATTTTTTAAAATTAAAAATGTTAACAAAAACTATAATAGCATCTCAGGTTGTTTTACATGTGAATCTTCACTAGAATAATGCAAGGTAGTTCAGATCTTTTGCTATCGAGTCAAATGTGTCTAACTTTGACTGATTTTTACAGTAATTTCACCTAAAATGTTTTTTGCAAATGCCTTTGGCTTGAAGTTGAGCCTAGTCATGGTCAGTTTTCACAGTATTGCCCTTTGGCAGCTCTTATTTGTTCTTGGCAATCTAAAATTCCCTGAATGTTTTGGTAGCTTTTGCTGGTTTTATGGCATTAGTCTAGTACTGAGAGATGTAAACACTGACTGTAGTGTTAAAGTGCTGCCAGAGAATTCCCAAGAGCTGATCCAGTTTAAACTCGATTGAATATTTATCAGGCGGGTAAACGGACTGCCTTATCCTTTCTCAGGGCATGAGCCAGATATTGAGTCATTCTGAGTCACTGCTTTCATTGAATGGCTGTTTCTCTCTGTACTGCAGGGCGGCCATATTACAGGCGGAAAGCAGGAAAGACTGTGAAGAGGTGAGAAAACTGTTTCTCATTAAGTCTCAATCACTTGGAGGTCCTTCTTTAAAAGGCACATACAGATATTAGGGTCAATTTCAACACAAATTATAAAAGAAATTATAATTACACTGCCATTCACAGGTTTGGGGTCAGTTAACATTTTCTTTTAAAAGAAATGAATACTTTTATTAATCAAGAACTCATTAAATTGATTAAAAGTGACAATTCGAAGTAATTCAAATGTTTTTTCTTATATTTTAGTGGATTGCAACAATAAACAACATCTCTAAGAGGATATACCTCAGTGAAAACCCAGAGGTGAGTGTAGAGTTCAGATTTAGTCTTACTGTCGAGGTGAAAACCTAAACCTCTGCATACATAACATGACAGCTCTAATGCAGTTTAAAGTCAGTTCTTGCTCATGTTTCTCTTTGGCAGGAAATCGCAGCGAGAGTGAATCAGTCGGCTCTGGAGGCTGTGACACCTTCTCCGTCCTTTCAACAGCGACACGAGAGTTTCAGACCGAGCACGTGAGTGACAACATCTCACCAGCATTTAATATTGCATAATTTCATTATTAATTTTGTCCATAATAGTTAATAATCTTGAAGGAACAGTAAGTGTGGATACTACATTACTGGTAATACACGACCAGGCAAATGTTTGGAGTAATTAAGATTTTTTTATATATATATATTTTTGAAAGAAGTCTCTTCTGCTCACCAAGGCAGAATTTATTTGATCAAAAATACAGTAAAAATTGTGAAACATTATTACAATTTAAAAATAACTCTTTTCTATGTGAATATATAGTAAAATATAATTTATTCCTGTGATCAAAGCTGAATTTTCAGCATCATTACTCCAGTCTTCAGTGTCACATGATCCTTCAGAAATCATTCTAATATGCTGATCTGCTGCTCAAGAAACATTTCTGATTATTATCAATGCTGAAAATTGTTTTTATGCTTCATATTTTTGTGAAAACCATGATATATATTTTTTTCTCAGGATTATATGATGAATAGAAAGTTCAAAAGAACAGCATTTATTTGAAATAGAAATCATTATTATTGTTTTGTCACATTTCAAGATCAATTTAATGTGTCTTTGCTGAATAAAACTATTAATTATTTTTTTGGGAAAAAATCTTTTGTATTGTGACGTATTACAGTTTTCAACAATGAAAATAAAAAATGCTTTTTGTACAATTTTTTTTACAATTTAAACATATATTCAATTAAAAAACAGTTCTTTTAAATGTTAATATTTTTTTTTCACAATATTTTTTTTGTAATCAAATAAATGCAGCCTTGGTGACATACATTTATAAACATTAAAAAAATCTTTCTTTATTAATAATTCCAAACATTTGACAGGTTTGGAACTCAACACATGACTTCCCATATCAGAGAAACAGATTTTGCACTTGTAAATAATTCCATGTTTTCTTTCTCAATACATTCGTCTTTTTTCCCCCTGAAGGCAAGGTCGAGCCAAAGCGGCCCGGTCAGGCAGTCAGTGCTCCGTGGGCTCCGAGTCTCCGGCGCTGTCGTCTCTGTCTCTGGATTCGCTGGTGGCTCCGGACACGCCCATTCAGTTTGACATCATATCACCCGTCAGCGAGGAGCACACGAGTCAGGCTAAGGGTGGCCAGGGCAGGTCTGTGCTTATGCTTATGAATGCCTCAAAGTTGATAAAATAAAGAGGATTTGTTTACTCTTGATTGTTATTAGGGAATTATTAAGCACGTAAAGCACTGGTTTGTGTTTTTCCCTTTGCTGAAAGAAGGACCAATCCATTCGGGGAATCTGGAGGGCCACAATCTGAAGAAAGTGAAGGTACGTTTATGCTTTTATTCATCTAGAATAAAATTTTATTATATATCCATCTCATTTGATTAGATTGTGCTAAGCAGACTATGATATTATTAATTAATATTATTTACTCTACTCATTTGGCTCTGGAAAAGCAGAGAAAGTTATTGCATTTTGATGCAAGATTATAAAATCATGCACAACAAGACCAGAGACTTGTATTAATAAAATGCATTTTGATTTCATGAAGTCAGACTGAATCTCTCGTGTTGTTTCAGACTCGATCCTGCACCAGCTTTTCATCGTTCGGTTCTTGGGCTCTATGGAGGTGAAGGCCACAGAGAGCTCTGATGTCATCTATGAGACCATGAGACAGATCCTGGCAGCCCGAGCCATCCACAACATCTTCAGGATGACTGAGTCTCATCTGCTCGTCACATGCGAATGCCTGAAGTAAGTTGATATTGTCACAGCTGTGTGAGATTGTCCTAATCCAAGTCATTAAAAAGGGCCAGTGAATATGTCAAGCATTTTAAATTCATATGAGCAAACGCCACTCAAAAAACATGAACATCTTGTTTTAGGGTGTGTCTTCATACTTTTCTGGTTTGGTTTGATTAAAACAAACAGTGTGAACAGAATGACAGTGTGAGCACTAAGCGAACCAGGACTAAATGTATCATTTTCTTTTTTTGGTCCAGACCAAAAGAACTAATAGGACCAAACTAGAACACACCCCTTAATCATGTATTTTCAAAGACTTCAGTCTAGGTTTACTTAAAGTTGTGTTTGTTTATTTCAGGCTGATTGACCCACAGACACAAGTCACAAGACTACGGGTATGTCTTTAATCAATTATTCAACAGTTTTGTTCACTGCTTGTATTGGGTATTAAAAGCGAATCCCATGCTGTTCTGAAGTCAGTATTTGTTCTGTCGTTCCTCAGTTCTCTCTCTCCAGCGTTGTGCTGTGTGCGTCACATCAGGAGAACAAGCGCTTGTTTGGTTTTGTGCTGCAGACGGCAGGAGGACGAGTGGATGGACGGCCTGTTACTGTCTGCTACGTCTTTGAGTCAAACAATGATGGAGAGAAGGTACAAATACACACACACACATATATATATTTATTAGGGGTGTAACGGTACATGTATTCGTCCCGAACTGCATGGTACCGACGTCACAGTTCGGTGCATGCAATCAGATGACGAATACAGTCAGTCACAGGCAATCCATGCTCCAATCCAGAAGGGGGCGCTATTAAAATAGAAAAAAGGAACGATTTTATATATATATATATATATATATATATGAGCAATATCACAAGTAGGCGTGTGATATGGCTGTATTTGGCCTCAGGCATGAGCCCGCAGTTAATCACAGCATGCTGATATACAGCCATATTGCACGGCTACAAGTGTGATATTGCATTTATACAACAGTCCGATGACACGAGTGTGTAAATAAATAAGAAATAACAACGGAGTGTCTTTGAAACCCTCTTATGCGCAGAACTACTTCCTTCCGCCACGGATTCAAATGTCAAGATTGACCAAGGCTCCGTTACTAATTTTAAAACGTCACTTTAGAGCTAGTAAGGAAGTAATGTTGAGTCCCTCCATTGAAACTCAGTGTATTTTGTACAGTATTATTGAGAGAGAGAGAGAGAGATCGCCTGAGCGAGCATTACCTGTGTCTCATATAACATTCATTCTTCAGGTCGATGTCCATAATATTATATCCATTATAAAAATCTGTTTGAATGTCCGCTGAGGAAAGCGATCTTTGCATTTGTCCTTTTTACAGTTAGGGGAATTTTCCATAACATACAGCGTTAAAACAACTTCCTTTGTTTACAAAAGTACCTTTCAATTTAAAAGTCTCTCATTACTGATTCACTCATTAAGTTTGCCGCCATCTAATGGCGTAGTAATGTAACTTTCACTCAATCCATATTACGCACTAATGGACCTTTTCTCAATACCAAATACAACACATTTAAATATTTATTGAACAACAATATTTAAATTAACAGCAATAGCCATTATAAATGACAATAGGAAATAAATACAATTGTACAATTCAGTCAAACGTACAAAAGCAGTGCTCTAAAGGATGCAAGTTAAATACAGCCTTAATATTAAATTATTAAATTTAACATAGCCCAATTCGATTTGCTCAAAATGTACCCAAAATGAATTATATCTCATGTTTAACCACTATAAGAGCCAGCGGCAAATCCACGAAGCACTGGCCGAGATGAAGCTGTTCTCAGCGGGTACTCGAGCACTGAACGGCCGCTGACGGCCTGGAGCTCGCATCTCCGAAAACATCTAAACAAATTGTAAAATAGGCGCTATGATTAAATATGAGTCACATATTTCAGGTCTTAACAACTAGATTCTTACCTTAAAAACTATTAAAACTACTGAAAGTTGTGTTTGTAAAAAATATGGTGGATTTGCTCATGATCCTTCAGAAATCATTCTAATATGCTGATCTGCTGCTCAAGAAACATTTATGATTATTATCGATGTTGAAAACAGTTTTTTCAGGATTCCTTGATGAATAGAAAGTTCAAAAGAACAGCATTTATCTGAAATACAAAGCTTTTGTAACATTATACACTACCGTTCAAAAGTTTGGGGTCAGTAAGAATTTTTATTTTTATTTTTTTAAAAGAAATTAAAGAAATTAATACTTTTATTCAGCAAGGATGCATTAAATCTATCAAAAGTGACAGTAAAGACATTTATAATGTTACAAAAGATTATATTTCAAATAAATGCTGTTCTTTTGAACTTCCTATTCATCTATCTATATATATATATATATATATATATATATATATATATATATATATATATATATGTTTATGTAATCTTTCCTTTTTTCTCCTTAAATAAGGACATGTATATATACCGGATTTTAAAAATATCACTTTAGAATTCTGAAAGTTTTTTAACTCTTTTTAATCTAATTTTTGTTGTTTTGATGTTCTTGAATACTTTAGATCTGTGACAGTATAGGACTGGCAAAACAGATCGCCCTCCACTCTGAGATGGTGAGAAACATCTACATTTATTTGATTTCAAATGACTTTTCACAGAAATGCATGTTGGGTAAAATGAAATTGATAATGCTGATTATTCTTGAGAATATGCATGTATTTTACTTTTCTTGACAGGACCGCAAAGCCTCACAGAAACAGAGAGAGCTGGACAAAGCCAAGGAGAAACAACAGGAAGAACTCCATAAACAAAAACAGATAGAAAAGGTAACAGACGGCACATCCCTCGATTCTCTTGTCTCATGAAAGAAGTCTCTTCTGCTCACCATTTATTTGAATAAAAATACAGTAAAAAATGTGAAAAATTATTACAATGTAAAATAGTTGTTTTCTATGTGAATATATGTTAAACTGTAAATGATTCCTGTGATCAAAGCTGAATTTTCAGCATCATTACTCCAGTCTTCAGTGTCACATGATCCTTCAGAAATCATTCTAATATGATGATTTGCTGCTCTACAAACATGTATTACTATTATCAATGTTGAAAACAGCTTAATATTTTTGTGGAAAACGTGATGCATTTTGCTTTTCGTGATTCTTTGATGAATAGAAAGTTTGAAAGAACAGCTTTGAACACCCGTAAGACCTTTGTTAATCTTCAGAACACAAATTAAGATATTTTTGATAAAATCCGATGGCTCAGTGAGGCCTGCATTGACAGCAAGACAATTAACACTTACAATGCCCAGAAAGCTAATAAAAACAGTTCATGTGACTACAGTGGTTCAACCTTAATGTTATGAAGCGACGAGAATACTTTTTGTGCGCCAAAAAAACAAAATAACGACTTTATTCAACAATATCTAGTGATGGGCGATTTCAAAACACTGCTTCATGAAGCTTCGAAGCTTTACGAATCGTTTGTTTCGAATCAGTGGTTCGGAGCGTGAATCAAACTGCCAAAGTCACGCCCCCAGTGGTGAACCATTGAAATTTCGTAACACTTATGACGTAACGAAGCCTCATTTACTGAAATCACGTGACTTTGGCAGTTTGATAAACGCTCCGAACCACTGATTCGAAACAAAAGATTTGTAAAGCTTCGAAGCTTCATGAAGCAGTGTTTTGAAATCGTCCAACACTAGATATTGTTGAATAAAGCCGTTATTTTTATTTTTTTTTGCCACACAAAATGTATTCTCGTCGCTTCATAACATTAAGGTTGAACAATTGTAGTCACATGAACTGTTTTTATTAGCTTTCTGGGCATCTGAAAGTGTTAATTATCTTGCTGTCAATGCAGGCCTCACTGAGCCATCAGATTTCATCAAAAATATCTTAATTTGTGTTCTGAAGATGAACGAAGGTCTTACGGGTGTGGAACGACATGAGGGTGAGTAATTAATGACAATTTTTCATTTGGGGGGGAATTAACCCTTTAATGTGTGCTTGCTAAACAAAAGTATTCATTTCTTTCAAAAAAAAAAAAATCTACTTTTGAACACATTTTATAATTATTAACCTTCAGGATCTTGAGGAACAAAGCCGTTTGATAGCCGCCTCTAGCCGACCCAACCAACCAGCTGCTGACGGACAGATCTTGGTCCTTAGCAACAGCCAATCAGAGGACAGCGATGTAGGAGATGAGGGGCAGAAAAAGGGCGAATCAGAGGCCTGATAAGAACCGTTCTGCATATATCACTTCCTGTTCTTCAAGGGTTCTCCAGAGTGGCCTGCAGGAGCAATGATTTAATTTGAAAAATGTGGACACTTTGGGGAAAAAACCTCTCAAAAGTTATTTGTATTTTTTACCATATCCGTTATCGAACTGCGTTTGCTTTTAGAGGGTTTTATATATGTGTGTGTGTGTGTGTGTGTGTGTGTGTAAATGAATCCACTACATTGACAAACTACAACCCAATGAGACGTAAGGTGACATTTGATCCTTTATTTTGATGAAGTTGCACGTGTGAATAACAGATGTGTAAAACTGTATGTTGGGCTTTTCTGTTCTCACTGATAATGTTGTAAGGCTGCATGTGTTTCCGTTCATTTCACTTACGGTGGCAGAATTTCACAAAACTTGTCAAGATCATGATGTATTATTTGTAATTGTCAATCTCAGTTGTCCTAAAATAGGCTTAATTTTCTTTATGCCAAAATTTTGACAGGTTTACTATGATTTGATGAGGTTATATTTTGTCTTCGCAATTAATACGGTAATTCACTTCTGATTTTTTCCTGTTTAAACCATAATTCACAATGTTCTTCATCTACAAACGCACATCTGTTCATTCTACAGACTAAGTTTTGTGATCACTCAGTGTTTCTATGTGAACATTAAGAAAAAAAAAACTTTTTTTTTGCTTAAAATCATGTGATCAAATGGCTCTAGACTTGAGGTGTATTTTATTTTTTTTGTATAACAGATATATTGCATCATAAGTGTTTTATTAGCCCATTATACTGAAATCTGCAGCTCGAGCAAAAGACTTGTGGTTAAAATCAAACGGTGATGGAATTGCAAACTGAAATCATTTTTGCTTTGCTCCTAAATTCTGAAGTGGTGGAAGTTGCACAGAACGCTACTAAGTTAAATACTGCGTCATTCATTGATTTGGTTTATTTGACAATTTGCTATAAGTAATGAAAACGGTCTTTATAATTCATAAAAACGCACTTTTTAATATGTTTACTGAGTATAAAGCATTTGCTCCATTCAATTTGTCTATGATTGTTTCTAACCTTTAAAGAACTGTTTGTGTCTAAATGTCTTTCTACAAAATCATGGATTTATGGGGTACAATGAAGATTGGTATTAAAATCTGTTTTGAATAAGCTGATCCTCTTTGACTCGCCAGAATCTTTTTTTTTTTTTTTTTCATTACTCTGGTTATTATCTGGATTTTTTTGAATGGATTTTTAAACTTCTTCAAAGGCATTATTGTTGTTGAGTACAGCTACAAAAAAAACAAGCAACATACATTGAAAAGAAGAAAAAAAATAATAATAAAGCAAAATCAAATTGCATTAAATTTACTCTTAAGGAGGAGGAAATCCATATATATATTTCAAGTAATTTAGAGTCATTTGCTTTAAAGATTGAATTTTTTTTTTTTTTTTTTTTCACAAAACGTAATAAGTCTATATTTGTGTAAATAAAACTTAACCATGATCAAAATCCAACATCTTAATATTCAAAACTTAATATTTAAAAACATTTTTAAGGGATGTTTTAGGTCTGGCTTTTTTGTATTTAAAAACAGTTTGAAAAAGTTGTGCTGCTTCGTATTTTTGTAGAAACTGATTTTTTTTTAATGACTGGAAAGTTCAAAAGAACAGCATTTTCAGAAATGTATTTAATGCATTTTTTTAATGTGCCTTTGCTAAGTTAATTTCTTTCTTTCTTTTTCTTTTTTGAATGACAGTGTATCATGACTTCCACAAAAAAAAAAAAAAGGTCTTCAATGTCACATGATCCTTCAGATCATTTCTTATTATTATCAATGTTGAAAATGTTATTGCAGATTTTTATTATTATTATTTTGTGCAGTTTGGCCATATTTATTTGCAGATTTGCATTTTTTTGTGCAGTTTGGCCTTTTTTTTTTGCACATTTGCTTTTTTTGTCCAGTTTGCCCATTTTTTTTTTTTTTTTTTTTTTTGCAGGTATGCATTTTTTTGTGCAGTTTGGCCAATTTTTTTTTTTACAGATTTGCATTTTTTACAGTTTGGTCATATTTTTTTGCAGATTTGCATTTTTTGTGCAGTTTGGCCGAAAGAAAGAAATTAAAAAAAAAAAAACTTTAATTCACCAAAGGCACAATAAATAAATGCTTAAGTGCATTAAATACATTTCTGAAAATAAATGCAGTTCTTTTGAACTTTCTAGTCATCAAAGAATCTTGAAAAACAATATCAGTTTCCACAAAAATATGAAGCAGCACAACTATTTTCAACATTGATAATAATCAGAAGTGTCTAAGAATAAATGGAAACACTTTCCATTAAGGTTTCATTAGTTAACATGAACTAAGAATGAACAATACTTCTTCTTGTGAACTAACATGAAAATGTTTTATTTACAAAGGTTAATAAATGCTGTAAAAAATATATTGCTCATTGTTAGTTTATGTTAACAAAAGAGACCTTATTGCAAAATGTTACTGAATAAATATCATCTAACCCTAAGGATTTGAAAACAACCTCAATACGAGTTCCATAAAACTCTCCAAAGTTGTGCAAGCAACTGGATTATCTCTGTAAAATAAAGCATTAATTGCTTGTATTGTCGGTTAGGTGATCTTATTTTCATTTCTAATTGGACTTCATTTAGTTTGCATTTAAACAAGTCTAATTGGTCATTTCTTTGCAAAACAATGGATCCGCAGGGGCCGCGCTTGTGTCCCCGGTGCTCTCCAAGAGGCCAAGACAAATAAACAAGCAAGTCATTTATTAAAAGCAGCCAAGCAACCAAAAGAGATCAATTCAGCATTGAATGAGACAATTATTACATGCTGCTTTCAGCAAATTGCCAGGCAGCCATTGTGCTTTTGTGATCCGGAGTGTCTTTCTCCATGCATGTCAAGAGAGAATGGGAATATTCAGCAGGATTAGTTTAAACAGCATTAGGCTTTATTATTATTTTAAACTCGTGTGGTAGAAAATAAGGTAAATAAGATTAGGCACTAGTTGACTGCTTTCTCATAATGCTGGAGATGCAGCAGAAGGAAACGAGAAGAAGATAAATCCTGGGAACGGGGCCTAATTTTCTACCTGGTGAGTAAAAAGAATGGCACATCAGCCGTGTTTTGTCCCGTTCAATAGCAGCTTTAAGGGATTCAGTGTCTCCAGAAGATAACAGGTTGCTGCTTCAGGTTGGAACGCCTCATTTGGACCCTGAATTACCTGCAGTCCGGGGGCCCCACGGTGAGGGCCGGCGATTCACATGTAAAACACTCCGTCTCGGGCTTTAATTGGAAGCTATACACGAGAGAGGAGCTATAAAGACCAACCTCAAGCTTTCAGATCACACCAGTGAAGGTCCAGTCAGAGAAGAAGAGCATCAGATGGCGTCTCTCACAGTCGGCGTGCATCAGAACAGCCCAATGAACAGACAGTCCGCGTTCACCATCGACAGCATCCTGGGACTGAACAGACCGGATCAGAGAACAGCGCTGTCAGCACCTTACCGACCCTGGACAGGTAAAACAACACACCCTATATGCACAAATATGTTTTTTTTTTTTTTTAACATATTTTAAAAATGTGTATACAAAATAGACAATTTGCATTGCATTTACATTCATTCATTTAGCAGACGCTTTATCCAAAGCTGCAAATGAGGAATCTGTGTTGTTCCCGAATCTGTGTTATGTTCCCGACTATTTTTGTTGGCTACTATTTTTGTATATTTTAAAGTAAAACTGTAAGAAGGTACAATTTTATTAACAATATTGGGAATAATTCATGTTAATGTTAGTTTAAAAAAAATAAACCTATTAATTAACATTAGGAATAACAATAAACAAGGCAAAATAGAAGTTTTACTACAAAAATATTGACCGATGACTCGGTTCACTGAACCGGTTCTCCGAGAGACCCGTTCAAATGAACCGATTCACTTAAATGAATCGCACTTAATATTCAACAATATTATTAATTTGACTGATGAGAACTGAACTGAGCTTCACTGTTTTCTTCAGAACTTATTTTATAGATTAAATGAACTAATTTAATAACTGATGATCTTTACAACGCAACTGTCTTCAGCTGAACAATGACACTTTGTTCTTTCGAAATGAACTCTGTTTGCATAATTGCATCACAGGTAAAGCTGCTTTGAAACAACCTGTATCGTATAAAGTAAAGGGGGACTTGATTTCCCAGCGATAGAGCGCGTGAACTGATGAGTTAATGTCTTTTATTTACTTCAGACGTGAAACCAGCATGCCAGAATCGTCGCGTGGTCACAAACAGTGAAGCTTCAGTGGATGTGAGAGTGAATGAAGATGGTAAATCTCACAGTAAATCACCAGCAGACTCGTACAGGAGAACACTGAACTGGTACATCGGGCGCAGGCCGCGAACGGCGTTCTCTAGCGTTCAGGTAACCGCTGCTGATCTGCGCATGCGCTTTAATTGCTATCAGAATCATAGCATTCATTGCTTATACTTATGTTATTGTGAAGTTATATGTGCCCTGCTAACAAAATAGAACATTTTGATTCCATTAAGTTATAAAAACATTATTTCTGAATGAACGAATGTTTTGAAAACTTGGTTATACGAACGTTAAGGGAACATTCCATTTTATAATTTTGCAAACTTTATGGGTTTGAGAGTGTTACTTTTGAATTCTGAAACAGTAGGCCTAACATATTTAGAACGTTCCATGTTGTTCATTATAGAGCAGATAACTTTGAGCGAACGTTCTATTAACGTTACTAGAAGAACTTTTGTTCATAACTTTTCAGAATGAAAAGTTTTCTGTGGTGCTTTTTCTGTCAATCCTATCAGCTAAAACTTAATGGGTTCCAATTGTCAGTTAGTCAAAAGCACAAAAAAATACAGTTATTGCTAACATTGAAAGGTATAAAATCTAAAGGCTTAATACACTAAAGTGTTTTCACCTGTAGCTTTAATATTAATGATGTGTTTTCTATGTCCAGATCAAGATATTGGAGAGTGTGTTTCAAGTGAACTCATACCCGGGCATCGATATACGTGAAGAACTTGCTAAGAAACTTCATCTAGATGAGGACAGAATTCAGGTGAAGACTGATCTGTTAATTCTTGATCTATTAATCAGTGCATCATTTGCTTTGATATTTATAGATATTGTAAATAACCAAGTTTGTATTAGGACAGATGTAGGACTTGTTAAGATACTAAACTGTTCAAACTGTGGAGGATCAAGTGTGTCAGAGATGTTTGACTGATGTTTTTATGTCTGTCTCTTAGATTTGGTTCCAGAACAGAAGAGCAAAGCTGAAGCGCTCACACAGAGAGTCTCAGTTTCTCATGGTGAAAAACGTCCTTAATGATTTACAAACCAGCAGAGACGAACGCTGACTGTCACATTTGTTCTGTCGCTCTGCCTCTGTTGCGATATTGTAATTTATTATATGTCTTTACCACTTATGTAATTAATAATTATCTCTCACTATGATTTAAATGCTAAAAATTGTTATTGTATGTTTACTTAAAATATAAAATAAAGTCGTTATAAATACAATTTTAGTCCAACATTTTAATTCAAACCTTCAAACTCTTTCTCTAATTCCAAGTGGAGTTAAGTGAACATTATCTTCTGTTAAGCAAACACATCAACCCCCACCAACAAACTAATTAGCGCTTTGTAACTATAGGGCTCAGTAAACCTATTAACTATTGATTGGGTCACAAAGGGGGGTTTCTCTGAGGGGGGCTTTATATTTGCATTTGAGTCACTTTCAACATTTCCAGCACTTGCACAGTTTTGCATGTTTGAAAAGAAGTTTTTTTAAACTATAATGTAATATAATATAATTGTGTTTTGCATGAATGTGTTGTGAACATATGCAAACACTTGGTGGCGCTATTGTGTTAGCTTTGCTCTGAAATAGAACTTTTTTAAAATTTGTATACAGTATACATTGTTTTTAACAAATACAAGACTAAACATAAAAACAAACTAAATTGTTCTGTCTTTAAACAAATGCATTATTATCTTTGTCATTATATAATGTATAATATTACAGTAATCAACATAAAATAATATTTAAAACTTAAAAGTTACAAATTTCTCCCAGGAAGAGAGACAAATATTTGTTTATATTTCACAGGGCAATGCCACACATGTTTACAGCTTATATATATATATATATATATATTAGTGCTGTCAAAAGATTAAACGTGATTAATTGCATCCAAAATAAAAGTTCATGTTTACATAATATATGTGTGTGTGTGTACTGTATAATTATTATGTATATATAAACACACACACACATTCATATATATATATTTAAGAAATATTTGCATATATACTGTATATATCATTATATAATTTATATTATATATAAATATAAAAATTTTGTATATAAATATAAAACAAATCTTAAATATATACATGCATGTGTGTGTATTTATATATACATATTAATTATACAGTACACACACACATATTATGTAAACATGAACTTTTATTTTGGAAGTGATTAATTGTGATTACTCTTTTGACAGCACTAATATATATATACACACACACACACACATATATAGTATATATATATCCCATGCAGGCCCTGCATTATGAATGCATCATAAAAGCTGTTTTGGGGCATTTCTGGTGTGCTCATCTTTAAAAAGCAGCTTCTTTTCATGTTTGTCAGTAACAGAAGCAGAGCTGAAAGAGGATCTGGGTGTATCTGTGCAGACAGCAGCTCAAATGCACCGATTCCTCTGGCCTCCTGTTTTCTGTCTTTGATCTGAAACGGGATAGTTGGATGCACATTGTGGCTGTTGGCTACAGAGTTGATGAGCCAAACTTTCTCTCTTTCTCTCAGCATTTGAGACAACGCCAGCAATATCATCAGGATTGCAATATTTTCCAGGTGATGCATATCTGAAAAGAATGAAAAAAAAAGTTTTTTGAATGCTAACACTCAAAGTTGAAAATCCTAAACCATTACTTCACCTGTTTTTATCATTTGAAGTCTCTGGAAACTGTTGTCTGGCACCTGCACACATCCATATTTCATGTCATTTTCTGGGTTTTGTGTATCATCTGAAACCAGAGTTTGATTTGAGGGATGAGAATATTCTTTTATGTTTGGTTTTGTCAAATGTGTTGAAAAATTGAGAGTAATGCATTCAACAAACAACCACTGGTGCAATAACCAATCCGGTGACTTCATCATAACATACTGCCAACAGATTATTCAAATTATTCTAATGCGTCAATAGATTACACACTCATAACATACTTCAGATGTTTCAAGCTTGTCATAACAGGGTGTGAATGAATCTCTAACCTGTGAGGTCTGTCAGGTTTTGTAACCTGAAATTATAAAACAATGAAATATGGCAGTGTGTTAATCGCTGTAAAAACGAATAATGAACTATAAAATAATCTGTCTGAGGGTACAGGTACACACACACACAGGTAATAATCAGACTATCATACTATTTTTGCAGCATTCTGCACACATTATGCAAATATTCTATACAAGTAGCTGGATGATTGACTACATTTATGGATAAAATTATGGATGTGACATGACAAGGTCATGTGACAACACATAGCATACTGGTGTTTGGAACATTTATGGTTATATAAAACAATATTTAAATAAAAATCATTTTGGATTTTGAAGCACAGCACATAAATCTGGTAATCAGTTTATTCCATAAATACAGAACATTTGCATACATATAGAAGTGCAGTGTTGTTATTCTAAAAAAGTTATTAATTACTAGATTACTGTACTAATTAATCTCTCTAAAAAGTATTGCATTACTTATTACTAATTACTTTCTAAATCCCATATCAACCTCGACCAGCTGAACAATTCAAAGATAGACACAAAACTGCTCTATAAAATTGCATAAATTATTCTTAAACTGACCAAAGTATTTAAAGGGAGAATGTTACATTAAAAACATACATTTTTAACATTAGATGTTAAATTTTGATGTTAAATCCACTATTGTTTTATATAGAATTTGTTCTATAGTCTATAAAGTATTTAATTACATCACAGAAAAAATAAGAGTAATCCCTTACTTTACCTTTTAAAGGGAAAAGTAATTAAATTACAGTAATTAATTACTTAGTAATGAATTACACACAACACTGAGAAATAGTATGTGATATCAGAAAAATAACTGTAAAAAAGAAAAGAAACAAATTTACACCGTAAATAAATACCGTTTTCCACTGAAACAATAAAATACCATAAAAACAATGCATTCTGGGTCATATTTGTTGTTTTAAGAAAAGAGGCCTATAGGCTACTTTCTCGAAAACGACAAACAATATTACCCAGAATGCATTGTAATATACAGAGTTAATATACTGTAAAAACAATGCATTCTGGGTAATATATGTTGTTTTCGAGAAAGTATCCTATAGGTTTCTATCTCGAAAACAACAAATAATATTAACCAGAATGCATTGTTTTTACGGTACATTACTGTTTCAATGGAAAACGGTATTTTAATGTGTAAATTTGTTTCATTATTTTTTAGAGTGCAGTCACTGAATAAAGCCAAAGACTTTATATATAGAAAGACGGTACACTCCTATTATTATAAATGGGAGAAAGTGCAATGCGCAATAAGTCCCGCCTTCTAAATAAGAGCCAATCTGCGATTGGTAAAGTCATCGCATCACTGCAGCGGCCATTAGAAGCTCAAGTTGCTATAGAAAATTATAGTCAGACGCGTGCTTCGCGTGTTTAAGACTGCGCCTGCGCATTAGCTTGAACCAACCTGAAAAATGCATTTTTTTGTCATGATTTGAGCGTTCAGAAACAAAAATTATGAGACAGTTGTTTTCAGATTTCATTGGTGGTTTCAAATATGAAATTTAATCGAAAGCTTGGCGAACAGCTTTGGAGAATTTGATGTTTCCCCATTCAAAGAGGAACTGCACTTGCATGCCTGAGAGGAGTTTCAAAGATGGAAATAACTTGTCTTAAAGGGACTTTGATAAATCATGCAACAAATAAATAAATAAACAAACAAACATTACGAGACTGGGATGAAATGATAATGGAGATGATAATAAAATTTAAAATTTCTATAATTTGTAAAAGTTCTATTGAGAGAAGTATTTAGTGTATACTAATTGCTGTATGAAGTAAAATAATAATACTAGTATTATTTAGTTCCAAACACAGAACAAGTAGAGCTCACTGCATTTGGGGATGTAGTATGCTTTGAATGCATACTACATAAACAGTACGACTGGAATGGCGGTATGCTGTTGTTTGCACACACACACACACACACACACGGAGCTCCACCTTGTGAACCTCCTTCACAATCCTCCGCGGCGACTCCTTCGCGTTCATTCTCATCAGTGGAGCTTCATGGACGGGCAGGAATGGCTGGATCACGGAGACTTGTTCATTTTTTCACGGCTTTATTCGTGTTTCTGTGCTACAGCGCTTCGGTGAAAGGAGGAAAGAGAGGAAACTCGGATAAATGCAACTACAAGGTAAAGACACATTCCACTGAAATATTTAAAACACGTCGCGTGCGAGGTTTATGTCAGAGACACGAGCTGAAACTTCACGAACAAGTTCAGTCATGTCATGTCACCTCAGAAGAACATTTAAAGCTTTTAATAATTGAGTTTGAAGTTTAAATAAGAGCATTCAACAGCTATGATGAATTATTGATCTCAAACAGTGTTTGTTTTTGTTATGTATTTAAGTAAAACTACAAAACTAACATTTGTAGAACAGATGATGTGTGTTTGTTGAAGTGTACACTCTTTAAAATAAAGGTCTGATATCATAGGAAAACATTTGTACAACTGTTTATTCTGTAGTTATTCAGAAAACCATCTATGTGAATTCAAAACACTAATCTGAAGAAACTGTTATGCAACTTTTTAAAGAACTCTATGCAAAAGTTGAAGAATCTTTATTTTTAAGAGTGCACCTGTATGTTTTAAAGTGTTCTTCACTCTGGAAGTCTTGTACAAACAGTGTTCATCCGGTCAGGAGCATTGAGCTTTGGGAAATGGCCTTTTTAGGAGGTCAGATGTGTGAATGAGTCTCTCAGTGGAGTCTATTGTTGCTGGAGTTGACCTGTTGATGCTTTTGTGAATGGAGTTGAATAGTGGTTGTAGACTGGAGATCACAATGGGAAGGCTTTACAGATTTTCATTTAAGCATTCAGTTGAATGTACTTCCTTTTATTGTCATTATTCAAGTCTAATGTGTGGCAAAACATGTCCTGAACAAAACATGAAACTGCCTTAGGCTATAATGTGCAGCTTTTCTTTAATAAGCCACTTTCATGGTTTAATCTTTTTGGTTTTATAGACATCAACTCGACATGAAAATACAGTAAATGCTAAACTGTTTTGCATGAGCAGTTGACTTTTATGAATGAGTTCCCAATGAGGTGATTTAAAGCACTATTTTGAGATTTTGAAATGTAATCTTGCTGATTATGTTATGTACAATTATGTAATAGTCATGTTTTTATATTAGATAAGTCTTTGATGTGCAGTGAAAAACAGTTTCCATTTTAAACAGACCAGCTAGAGATGTGCAAAGTGAACCACATTTGGTTTTCGATCACTGAAAATGGGTAAAAAATTTAACAAATTGATCATGGAGCTGCTTTGAGATCCCCATATCTATGGGATTGAACCATATAGAGCCTTGAAAATGAAGATTTCAAAAGAAAAGTTTATTAAGGATGAGAATGTAGAAGGATATTAAGATATCTGGAATATTTCTTGAGTTAATGGCATGCAAACTTTGGAAAAGGAATGTTTATGGCACTCAGACAGTATGTTCTATGCAATTGATTTGATAGAAAAACACAAGATACATGTCTAGTTTCAACATTATTTGTTCTTCAGATACTCCTCTTTAAAAGATAAAAAGTATCAGCTGTATGCAAAGTGTCCCACATTTGGTTTTTGACCACTGAAAATGTGTGCAATTTACTCTTTGAGCCACATTAACATGTCCATATCTCTGGGATTGGACCTTATAGGGCCTTTAAAATGAAGATACCAAAAGTAAAGTTAGTCAAGAACCAGAATATAAAAGGATATTAAGATATCTTTAATACTTCTTGAGTTACAGGCATGCAAACTTGAGGCAAAAACACACAAGACGTGCTTTTTTCAAATTTTTGAATTGTCACCGTTGGCATATAATAAAACAAAGATTGCCAAAGTCAACAGATTTTACTAACAGACCTACCAATCTCTGTGTAAAAATAAAATAATGATGCTGCCATTTTTCTAAAGTCACTTTTACACCCCTGTAAATTGGCTCCAAATCTCAGGTTAAAATGATCATTTTGACCCCCCTCTACAAAATAGTGGATTACTCAGTAATTATACATCTGTGACATTTAATATTTTGGCTTTCATCACTATTTATGTTTGTCTTTCTACAGAATTTTTTTTAACAAAATCAATATAGCCTGGTTGAGTTGACACGGAATGACCCATTTCCATTTTAAATAGAGCGGCTAGAGAACTTTTTCCTTTTTAAATGAGTATCAAGTAAGGAAAGATGATTAATGAATGAATATGGCTGTAATAAGACACTCTTCGCATGTCCATGTTGTGTTGGCAGTGTTTGTCTTTTGCGTTTCTTCCTGTTGAGCCGTGTCTGGGTAGTTTGCTGATGACAGACGGGCTATTGACGGACAGATTGCCCCCCAATCTCATTGTCTTACAGGGGCAGAGATGCTTTTGAAGTCATTTCCCATAGGAAGTCAGTGAACTGTGTGCTCTATTAAAATTCTTTGGCATTTCCTCTTAGGAAGCACAGATCACCTCCCTCCACTGCTACATCAAAGCCATCCTGTTGAGAGAAACACTTCAGGTGTGAATGAATTGTGTGTTCTTGTAGGCCGTTACAGTTTTTCTTCTGCACTGACAACTGGACTGACGTTGAACTTCTTGCTTTTCATAGACCGCAGGCAATTCGACAGACTTCATCAATAAAAGCTTGCAGTACAAGTGCAATTGTGAAATTGTCCAGTTTTATATGTAAAGGTTTTTTTTTTGTGTGCTTTTGCTTGTTTTGTGTGTTTTAAAGCACTTTTTTGTGGCTCTTTAACACTATTTTGCTCTATACAATTGCTCATGCTTAGGTTTAGTAGTTTGCTGAGATCTCTAAGTTGTTGCATGATTGTGTTATAGATGTGAATGATGCCTAAGCAGCTTTACAGCAATTTATGATGATGTTTATAATATCTTAAAAGGTTAGTTCACCCAAAAATGAAAATTCAATCATCATTTATCACTGGTGGACAGTCTCGTATCTGTACTTTATCAGAGTAATTTTATTTTGGGAAACTTTTACTTCACTACATTTCAAAGCATAATAATATCATACTTTTTACTACACTACATTTCATAAAAACATGTCATTCCTCATTATTTCGAAGTTTGAACTCTGAACCTCTTGATCTCTATAGCGATGTCTAATTCGTGAATGAGCTGATTCTTTTCAATGAACTTGATGAATTGGCTAAATTTTGATTAAATTATACATAGAAAGCGATCAAAGAACGCTCCCTTAACAATCGCTGGAGCTGTCAATCAAACAGCATGAGTTTATCAGTGGCTAAGTTCTGGACTCTTGCCAAAACTCCCATTTTATTCAACAAATCTCTTAGTTACATCATGTTTGCACTGTTAGTTATGATGAAAGCTTTCGTTAGTGTGCAGAAATTGAGTTGCAATGACGAGATCACTGCTTTAATGCACTCAACAACATGTCTGTGATCGGCTACAATGTTCATCACTGCAACCTTTCATGCCACAATCTAAATATAATGCCATAGATCTAAGTGTAATGCAGCACTTTTCATGATTAGTTAACCTTGAGAGCTGTAATAATAAAAACGTGCTAAAAGTTCTTGAGAGAGTAATACTTGTCTATTTCATATTGTAAAGATGTCAGCCAATCACAGCAGTGGGCGTTTACACTGAAGTCTCACAGCAGACATGGCCCTTAAAACAGAGCTTTTAGATCAGAAGGCTAAAATCAGGGTAGGAAAAATGCCTTTTATTTCTAAATTATGACAAATTTTTATGTAAAAATCATACTAACATTATAAGTGCACCACAGCAAACATTATAAAACTATAAAACAACGCAGTTCATGACCCCTTTAAGGTTCGTTCACACCGAGAAAGATAACTATAGCGATAACTATATCGGCGTCCACACCAGCGGACGATATCATTCTGTCACTTTAAATGCTCGAGTTCTTTAAAGCAGGATGGATTCTGATTGGATGTCAATGTTTTTATAGTTCATTAGCTGGAAAAAATCATTCTGAAAGTGATTCCAACAATATCGTTTCTCTGTGTCTTTATTGTTACAGTTGTGGTGTGAACTCTGCTACTCTTTTACATTTAGAATGATTTTTACAACTATATCTTTATCTTTAACGTTCTTAGTGTTAACGGGCAATTAGTCACATTTAGCAGAGTAGAGCTGGGCAATAATACAGTTTACATTTTGCCACAATATAAACAATCACGCAGCTGAGGTTTGCTATGTAGTATGTATTACTTTATGTGAGTATACACTACCAGTCAAAAGTTTGGACACGGTAAGATTTTTAATGTTTTTAAAAGAAGTTTCGTCTGCTCACCAAGGCTGCATTTATTTAATTAAAAATACAGTAAAAAAAGTAATATTGTGAAATATTATTACAATTTAAAATAACTGTTTTCTGTTTGAATATATTTTATAAAGTAATTTATTCCTGTGATCAAAGCTGAATTTTCAGCATCATTACTCCAGTCTTCAGTGTCACATGATCCTTCAGAAATCATTCTGATATGATGATTTGCTGCTCAAGAAACATTTATGATTATTATCAATGTTGAAAACAGTTGTGTACTTTTTTTTCAGGATTCCTTGATGAAAAGAAAGTTCAAAAGAACAGCATTTATCTGAAATACAAAGCTTTTGTAACATTATACACTACCGTTCAAAAGTTTGGGGTCAGTAAGAATTTTTATTTTAATTTTTTTTTAAAAGAAATTAAAGAAATTTAATACTTTTATTCAGCAATGATGCATTAAATCAATCAAAAGTGACAGTAAAGACATTTATAATGTATAGATTATATTTCAAATAAATGCTGTTCTTTTGAACTTTCTATTCATCAAAGAATCCTGAAAAAAAAAATATTGTACACAAATATTTTGTACAGTTGTACACAATAAATGTTTCTTGAGCAGCAGATCATCATATTAGAATGATTTCTGAAGGATCATGTGACACTGAAGACTGGAGTAATGATGCTGAAAATTCAGCTTTGATCACAGGAATAAATTACTTTATAAAATATATTCAAACAGAAAACAGTTATTTTAAATTGTAATAATATTTCACAATATTACTGTTTTTACTGTATTTTTAATTAAATAAATGCAGCCTTGGTGAGCAGACGAAACTTCTTTTAAAAACATTAAAAATCTTCCCGTGTCCAAACTTTTGACTGGTAGTGTATGTATGGAGATAAAGTAGGATATCCAACTTTTAATATGCCTTGTAGAGGAGAGGCGAGCTATTATTTTTCAGTGCAATCAGATATAAAATTGGCTCTTGACTTGGGTCATTAAGCAATAACCTAGAAATTTATGTTTTGCATGAAAGCACATTTTCATAAAACATAAGTGTGCATTTTTAAGATGCAAAATATGTGCCAGTTTGTGTCACATGGTGCCTCTGTAGAGAGTTTTATACTTTCTGTCTTTGTATTGTTTCCTGTTTTTTGACTCCTTGGCCGCCACCCAGTTCAGGTTAAGACTCAGGAAAAACAAAAGTAGATATTTCAATTGGCCTCTGAGCTTTGCCGGGCTCCAGCCGAGGGGGCAGGAGGCTCAATTGGATCTCCGATGGGGGCCTGTTGGACTCAGATTAAAGTGGTTGTTCTCTCCGGAAGTCCCAGGCCTCTCGGCTCAATAGCATCCTGCTTTTGGCTTTCCAATGAGCTCTGTGAGAAATCCCGCTGCTAGAGAATTGTCTGAGCCTAACTTTCCTCTCCTTCTCACTCAGAGACTGACCTCAAGCTCTGTATCTCTGTTAAAGAAATAACGGAATTCATTACGGCACAGATATTGCTGGCTGTGTTCAGCTGAAGTCCCGTCCCCGTCCATCTGGTGAAGTTATGCTCTCTGAATGTGCTGAAAGTGATGTCAGCCAAACCTCACAAACTTTAGCAAGGATCTCGAAATTGTTTCCAGCGAGGTTTCTGGGGGTACGTCGCGGCAGGCGATTAGCATCGGGGGAGGCTGTGTTTTTCATGTACAAACCTCAGTTGTGCATTCAAGGAAATCACCATGATTAATATTCAACTACGTAGAGCTCACTTTTCAATCGGCACTCAAGTGAATGTTTTGCAGAGAGCGTGTTTATTTGTTCCCCATAGAACTTTCACCAAAAACATTTGTCTTTATTTACTCACCCTCATGAGGTTACAAATCAATTCGACTAATTTTATGAATATTGTTGGCTCTTTGACAAATTGTTTTGATGAAGTCATTTTGGATAAATCTAAATGCAAATCCATAAATGTAAATGACTGACTTTCTGCTGTGAAAAACAAAATGTCCCTAAACATAGTCTATATGACTTGTGCACTATATTCCAAGTCTTCTGAATTCATATGATGATTTGTCTGAGGAACAGACCCCAAAAACAGTCGATGCTGTTTCCATCCACTGTAGCTCTAAAGTCTCAGTTGCAGTTGCATGATTTGATAATGTGAAAACCAATGGCACGATGCATCAAAAGATAACATTTTATCACAATCATGGATGAGATTTGTATGGAAGCCTGTTTCCGTCACTGAATAAAAAATAAAAAAGGCAATTGCGACTTTTTTATCTTACAATTATGACTTTATATGTTGGAATTGAGTTTATATCACGCAATTCTGACTTTATATCTCGCAATTCTGATTTTATATCACGCAATTCTGACTTTATATCTCGCAATTCTGATTTTATATCACGCAATTCTGACTTTATATCACGCAATTCTGACTTTATATCTCGCAATTCTGACTTTATATCACGCAATTCTGACTTTATATCATGCAATTCTGACTTTATATCTCGCAATTCTGACTTTATATCACGCAATTCTGACTTTATATCACGCAATTCTGACTTTATATCTCGCAATTCTGACTTTATATCACGCAATTCTGACTTTATATCACGCAATTCTGACTTTATTTCTCGCAATTCTGATTTTATATCACGCAATTCTGACTTTATCACGCAATTCTGACTTTATATCTCGCAATTCTGACTTTATCACGCAATTCTGACTTTATATCTCGCAATTCTGACTTTATTTCTCGCAATTCTGACTTTATCACGCAATTCTGACTTTATATCTCGCAATTCTGACTTTATATCACGCAATTCTGACTTTATATCACGCAATTCTGACTTTATTTCTCGCAATTCTGACTTTATATCACGCAATTCTGACTTTATATCTCGCAATTCTGACTTTATATCACGCAATTCTGACTTTATATCACGCAATTCTGACTTTATTTCTCGCAATTCTGATTTTATATCACGCAATTCTGACTTTATCACGCAATTCTGACTTTATATCTCGCAATTCTGACTTTATCACGCAATTCTGACTTTATATCTCGCAATTCTGACTTTATTTCTCGCAATTCTGACTTTATATCTCGCAATTCTGACTTTATTTCTCGCAATTCTGACTTTATCACGCAATTCTGACTTTATATCTACGCAATTCTGACTTTATTTCTTTAATTCTGACTTTATTTCTCATAATTCTGACTTTATATCTACGCAATTCTGACTTTATATCTCGCATAACTCTGACTTTATATCTCGCAATTCTGACTTTATATCACGCAATTCTGATTTTATATCTCGCAATTCTGATTTTATTTCTCGCAATTCTGACTTTATTTCTCGCAATTCTGACTTTATATCTCGCAATTCTGACTTTATTTCTCGCAATTCTGACTTTATTTCTCGCAATTCTGACTTTATATCTCGCAATTCTGACTTTATATCTCGCAATTCTGACTTTATATCTCGCAACTCTGACTTTATATCTCGCAATTCTGACTTTATATCTCGCAATTCTGACTTTATATCTCGCAATTCTGACTTTATATCTCGCAATTCTGACTTTATATCTCGCAATTGACTTTGTCTTGCAATTCTGACTTTATATCTCACAATTGACTTTATATCTTGCAATTCTGAGTTTATATCTTGCAATTGAGTTCATATCGCAATTCTGACTTTATAACTCGCAATTCTGACTTTATAACTCGCAATTCTGACTTTATATCTCTCAATAGCGAGTTTATATAAGAAGTCACAATTCTCTATTAAATTGTTTTATTCTGTGGCAGAAACGAGCTTCCATACATTTGAGAGCTCTGGCAGATTATCTGTCTATGAACATTTTGGTTTGTTCCTCACACAAAGCTGTTATATAATTTCAGAAAACATAGAATTTAATTTTATGTGGCTTATTTTGGATTTCAGAAGTATAAATCTACTTTTTTGTATGATAAAGTACACTGTGAACATTCTACTAAATATCTTTTTAATAATAATAATAATACAGGGTTGGAGTAATTTGTGAACTATTTTTTTTAATTGATTGAGCTTAGAAAGTCAAACCAATCTTGACCTTTAGCAGTGCAATCAGTGAAGATTTCTTAGACATGTGATTTAAAACTTGCTTATATGGAAATAATATTTTCCTTTTTATGTTCCAGTGTTTTCAGTGAAAACATATCGTCTTAACGGTATCAACTATAATTGGCTTCTTTAGAACTCTCATTGGTGGCCTTGACAACTGATCTATATCAGGTGTTTAGTTATGGCACGAATGGCTCAGAAAAGTGAACAAGAATTGGCCTGAAATCTCTCAGCTACAGTCTAATATACTAGGTCAAATAAAACAAAAGCATAACGCCTTTGTTTTACTTTGTCCCAAGACGTACACAAGCAGAATCCCGGCCAAGACCTTCCATTATTACTGTGGTCCGGGGATCTAATGAGTGCATGACTGAATATATGGGCCGCCTTTTTCCATTTCTGTGTGTGTTTTACAAAAAAGCCCTGACACTTTGGGTCCTTGTTCTCGTAACATCTGTTTGAGGATGAATGATCGGGATGGGGGTGTGTTTCGTAGCGCTCACGGTGCGGAGAGAGAATGAAAAGGGGGGAGATCTGAGTTATTTCAGTGCCATCTTAAGGGTGCATTGAAAACCATCCAAGCAGCTCGTCACCTTGGAGGCTGTGTCTTGTGGTGCGGTGGGAAAATCCCTGGTTGGCTAGCTCTGAATCGGCCCGGTTCGCTGAACCGCTTTGAATTCTGGGATGGAGGTCTTTCAGAAGCGACATTTCTTTTGACCGGACGAGTGCTCCTGCCGCTCGGTCTGAATAGCAGGATGTCGCTGGTAAACTTAGGTATGTTAAAAGTGAATTAAAAGTTGGGCCACTCTGTTCAGCTTGGTTGGGGGCCTGTGATTGGTCAGTGATTTTTCTGCTCTTAGTCAATGTAAAGAAGTTGGTCTGACCTGCATGTGTTTTCAGAATTAGTAGAAGAGGGTTTGACTAACATCCTACACCTGAATGCAGCAGATCAGCATATTAGAATGATTTCTGAAGGATCATGTGACACTGAAGACTGGAGTAATGATGCTGAAAATTTAGCTTTGATCACAGGAATAAATTACTTTATAAAATATATTCAAACAGAAAACAGTTATTTTAAATTGTAATAATATTTCACTGTTTTTACTGTATTTTTAATTAAATAAATGCAACCTTGGTGAGCAGACGAAACTTCTTTTAAAAACATTAAAAATCTTACTGTGTCCAAACTTTTGACTGGTAGTGTGTGTATATATATATCCACTTAAATTCTTTAAAAAAAAAAAATAAATAAATATATATATATTTAATTTAATATTATTTAATATTTTTTAATATTATTTTGATATAGATATATAGATTAATAATATAAAATAATTTTATTTATATATACATAACCATGTTTTTTTAAAATACACTTTAAAATACACTTAATGCAATTATTTTAATTGTTTATTTATTTAGTATTTAATAATATATGTATATTTCTTATTTATTTAATTTTTAATTATGTATTATTTAATGATATAGATATATAAATTAATAATTATTTTTATTTTTTATATATATATATATATATATATGTGCATGTTTTTTAAAATCCATTTAAATTCTTTAAAAATGTGCGGTGTATGTTTTTATACACACATTACCATTTCTGCCATTGAGTATGCTGTCCTACCGCCCACTTCTATTCATAATCAACCATGAAACAAATAAAATGCTGAAATAGACCATGCAAAATATAATTATTTGTAATATGGCTATAAAATATCTCCTAAACTTAATGCAGAACAAATCTGAACATTTATTTATGCTATTGGAGCTTGCACTTTAACCTCATACAGTTGGCGACCCTGAGGGCTGTAACTCGAGTCCGTTTGCTTTGCAGAGAGACTCGATCTGTGGTCATAACCAGCCCTTCCTCTTTCTCCTGGCCGCCCCACAGACTGAAGTCATTACAATCAATTAGCTGCTCTTTGCTCCGGCCTAATCAAGGATCTGGTACAGAGCAACTTCCTGCCTGTAGGTCTCAGGCAATGATTTGAGATTATACAGTGTCTGTGTTTTACAGGGTGAAGTATGTGGCGGCCTCTGAGCTCTGGGGTGGATGCATCTTTATCCCCAGTTTTAAAACCACAGCTTTATATTGTTATCTCTGATCTTTTTTTTAGCTATAATAAAGTCCAGAGGGTCCTAAAGTTCTCAAATTGAAGTAAATCATATTAGATTGACATAAATATTAGATTCAAAGTCAAAAATTACCCTAACTTGATACACATTCTAGGTCATTATACACTTTTTTAAATAAATCCGCCGTTTTCACAGTGATGCCATAGAAGAACCATTTTAGATTTCTCAAGGCACTTTCAGCAAACAGTTCTTAAAAAAAAAAAAAAAAGCTTTTCTAGACCTTTCTAATAACCTAAAGTACCTTTTTCCACTAAAAAGAGCCATTTGTTCAATGGAAAGTTTCCACTGATGTTAAAAGTTCTTCATGGAACCATCGATGCCAATCTTTTTAAAAGTGTAGCTGCACGATTCATTGGTGTATGTTGATCCAAAGAATAAAAGTGTTTGTATTCGTAATCTTTAATCAAAATGATCTAGATCTTTTTATTAAACTTTTACAATATTAACAGGATATATTGTAATATTGTACCCACTCCACCCAATCCACCCGCACAAAAAAAAAAAAAAAATATATATATATATAAATATTTTTTAAATATAAAAATTAAAATAAAAATAATAATACTTAAAAAGATATATATATATATATATATATATATATATATATATAATTAAAATAATAATAAAAATTAAATATATTTATATATATTTAATTTTTATCATTATTATTATATATAATAAATTAATAAATTTAATAAATTAATACATAAATACATAATTAATTTATAATATATATATATATATATATATAATAAAAATAAATATTTTTTAAATATAAAAATTAAAATACTAATAATAAAAACTAAAGATATATATATATATATATATAATTATTAAATTAAATACATTAATAAATTAATACATAAATATATAAAAATATATAATAAATTAAAATAATAATATTAAAAAATAAAAAATTAATATATTAAATATTATTATTTATTTATATTTATTATTATATTAAATTATTATATTATATTATTATATTAAATATATTAATACATCAATACATATATATTAATAAAATCATAATTATATATATATATATATATTCATATTATATAAAATAAATTAATTAAATATATTAATGAAGTAATACATAAATATATATATTGTATATATAATAAATAAATAAAATAAATAAATAATCTCAACTCGATATGCAATCATAGAGTGTATAATGCAATAAATTCTAAGGTGACTTTCCTTTCAGTGGACATAAAAAGTCTTGTGAACACGTTTCATGTTGACTTCAAGAGTCGCTGTACTTAAGCGCGATAAGTAGATTTAATGCATAGGTGTTTTCCGAGCCTGTGTAATCGAGCTTGTGCAGCTAGAAGCTCCTGCGTTCACTGTGTTTCGGGTTTTAGACATCAGCCTTGGTGACTTTCAAACACAGGTTGATTATGAGGGGCTCTGTGCCTCAGGCTGAGAGGTTAGTCCGCATGTGATCTCCTCTCTTGTGTCTCATCCGTCGTTCTTGGCACCGCCTCTGTGTTTTCCATTAGAGCCGTGAGATGATCTTCCCTTCTCTTCCTCTTCTTCATGGTCATGCAGTTCTGGAAGCCTCTGGGCAGCGGTGCATTCTTAATGCATGAAACCCAAAACTTCAAATCCCACAAGCCCTCTGTCCTCTCTGTGAAGACATTCATTGTTTGTTAATGTCATCCGGCAGGTCATTCTTGGCCGTGTCTTCTCGTGTCTTTTCTCTGTATCGCTGTTTGTTCTTGCAGGGCTGACGCACAATGTCTGTTTTATCACCGCACACTTTTAATCCAGGCCTATAGAAGTGTAAATGAAAGGGCTTTTTTGAGGATTGGTTTTTCTCATGTTGTGTGACTGCTGAGAGCAGGTCTGGGCTTGTTTCGGTAGTTTCTGTCTGCTTTGTTTACATCCTTTTTGTAGCAATGTGCATTTCAAATGATTATAAAAACGAGATGTGAAAACAAAAGAGCAGGAATCCAAACAACAAAGATCTCAAAGCTGAAGTAGACGCCTTGCTGGCACGAAAACACGTGTTTATTCATTTCTATTATAGGGTTTTTTTGTCAGCCAAACCTCTTGAGATTAAGTAATTTCAATAGTTATAACAACATGTTCACTGTTCTGATGTTCACAGGTAAACAAATATAATATTTAATAATTTTAGTAAGTGTTTTATTTTGATTATTTAAAAATTATTTTTCATATTTGTATGATTTTATTGTGACTATTTCAAAATTATTTTAATTTTACATTATGATTTTGTAAATATTTAGTGAGTGTTTTATTTAATTTTTTAATTATTTATTTTTGTTACTTTTTGATGATTTTATTTTGATTATTTCTTTTTAATATTGTTATTTTTACATTATGATTTCATAAATATTTAGTGTTTTATTTTATTTTTTAATTTATTTTTGTTCCATTTTGATGATTTTATTTAGATTATTTCTTTTTAAAATTATTCTTACATTATTTTATAAATATGTAGTGTTTTATTTTTATTTTTTAATTATTTTTGTTAAATTTTGATGATTTTATTTTGATTATTTCTTTTTAATATTGTTATTTTTATATTATGATTTTATAAATATATAGTGGTTTATTTTATTTTTTAATTTATTTTTGTTCCATTTTGATGATTTTATTTTGATTATTTCATTTTAAAATTATTCTTACGTTATTTTATAAATATTTAGTGTTTTTTTTTATTTTATTTTTTGTTACATTTGGTGATTTTATTTTGATTATTTCATCTTAAAATTATGATTTTATAAATATTTAGTGTTTTATTTTATTACTTTTATTTTTAAATGATTTATTTTTGTATCGCATTTTTATGATTGTATTTTGATTATTTAATTTATAATAATTTTAATTATTACATTATGATTAAATATTTAGTAAGTGTTTTAGAATTATTTATTTATTTTACTTTTACATTTTTATGATTTAATTAACTATTAGCTTTTCACCATGAACCCAGTTTGGGAAACTGATCAATACAGCAAAAATATACTCAGATGTGACTTTTAGTTTATTTGGATACTAAAACATAAAATGTAAAGGAATAGTTAATTGATAAATGAATATTCTGCCCTAATTTACTTGTAGACGATGTTTAGCAGAATGTCCACGCTGCTCTTTTAACATCAAAGCATACGGTGAGCTCCAAAAACAAAAATAAAAGCATCATAAAAGACTACATCCCAAGCCATATAATATTTCTGTGTAAGAAACAGACCAAAATTTAACTCCTATTATAAAACTTAGGATGTTTTTTGTAACTCTGTGAACTTTCAGAAACTTAATCACAATATGTTATTTCTCATTATCACGAAACACGTTTTGTTCATTATGATTGTGAAATCCTTTACGTTTCATATTTAGTTTTGCTGTATCCCAGCGGATATGAATCCTGCAGATGTTCGGGACCTTTGCCACGTGTTTCACGGCAGTGAAGGTCAACTGTGCACACATTCAGAAATCGGTTTATGATGGTTCACGGGGTTCAGAGGCAGGGAATTGTGTGGTTATGGTGCATGTGTTGACCACTGATGAGACATTTCTCATGACTTCTTTCTTCAGATTTTTGGTGTTTTTTGATAGAAAAGGCTGTTCCTGAATCAGTGGGTTGAGTTAAGTGCTACCGAGATGTTTTAGGACTGGGAAATCCATCACCAGTGAGGAAGTTCACTGTCTGTTAAACACATGAAGCGTGATCTACATGTGCTCATCACACTTTACACACTCCCTCTGGAGAGCCTGATGTATGAAATAAGTCACAAACAGAACAGGATAATTTATTGCCTATGTGTTTTTTGTTGAGTATCATAATTGATACATCAAGCTTTTATTGCTTTTATAGTGAGAGTATGGAGGGAAAAACACCTTGGTTTTAATCAGAGGACCAGACAATTTGCAATTTTATGCTAATGTTGATATTTATATCGCCGGAAAGTGAGATGAAATTCTGATGCTTTTAATGTAAATCCATGAGGTCTTTATAACACTATAGCAGTAAAATGCATATAAATATCAGTCGTCACTAAGGTTGCAAAGGGGCGGAAAATTTCCATGGGAAGTTAAGCTGCGGAATTTTGGAAATATTCCAAGTTGGAAACTTAATGGGAATTGATTAGAAATTAAAAAGAATGTGCAGGGTGGAAATTCAACTCAATGTGCATTAAATCTAGCTGTTTTAACCAAGATTATGCTGCAAGATGTCCAACTACATTTAAGTTCCCTGTTATAGGCTAACCTGTAATTTTGCAAAATTTCCAGTTTATTTCCATTAATTCCTGTTAAGTTTCCAACTTTAAAGTTCCTGGACTTTTGCAACCCTAGTTGTCACTCTATATCTGTACCAATAATATGTTTTAGTAGGATGATATTTGACCTATAATGCCCCCTTCACAAGATGTAATATAAGTCTCTGGTGTCTCCAGAATGTGTCTGTGAAGTTTCAGCTCAAAATACCCCACAGATCATTTATTATAGCTTGTCAAATTTGCCCCTATTTGGGTGTGAGCAAAAACACGCCGTTTTTGTGTGTGTCCCTTTAAATGCAAATGAGCTGCTGCTCCCGGCTCCCTTTCCAGAAGAGGGCGGAGCTTTAACAGCTCGTGCTTCGGTCGCTCAACAACAACAAAGCTGGAGAATCTCACGCAGCCAAAATGAGGATTGTCAGTAACGGTGTTCAGCCTTACATTGTTCAAACCGGAGTCGACACTGATGGAGAGACTCAGGAAGAAGTTACAGCTTTTAGACGTTTCTGAATGGTTAGTGGATAAATTTATGTAGTTGCTGTGGAGTTGATTCAACTCATCCACTAGCATGTGCCGTCATGTTAATCTTTTGTGCAAATCCAGCGTTGAATTGACCCTCGTTTGTGATGCAGTCCGGCGTAAAATGACGCAAAACTCTACTACAACAACTCTTCCTCTTCTCTAAAGCAGCCCAACATGGCCTCACCCCCTTTGTTGTGTGTTCTCGGGGGCGGGGTTTATGTAAATTTTGGGGTTTGTGATGTCACTAACCCAGGATAAAGCTCGTTGTAGTCCCTACCAGCCATTTGTTGTAGTCCTTAAACAGAGAATTCTGTTATATATCTCCCTTTGCATTGAACTTTGAGCGTCGTAACTTTGCAGATGTTCTTTAAAAAAGTGAAATCATAATCAAGGACCTCTTTAAAACATATTTTGATTGAGAGATGAACACATAAACGTTCCTCAGATCATATTTGAGACTCACATTTGAACATGATTTTTGATGTACTGATAATGAAGTAAACCTGCTTCAGTCCAGTAGGTGTTTACATTCTGTGTATGTGAAGGCAAATACATGCTAATGAATGTTTATTAGATAAAGCGAGCACCTCAACTGTGTTCTGTTTACGAAAATGAGCTGGTTAAGTTCCTCAGAGCGAATGTAATGGCATATGGGAGCGTTTTTGTGACAGAATGAGCTGGGAAGACAGGAAAGGCATTAAGGGGAGCAGACTGAAGCCCTCCAGCATTTGACCCTTCATCAGATGTTCCCTCTCTGACCTGCCCATCCGGTTCCTCTTTAGGCTGAGAGTCGGATGTTTTAGGTACTTGATCAGTACCGATTCAGAGTTTTATGTAGTTGTTGAATGTATTTGTTAGTCGATGAAAGCAGGAGATCTGACTGTCTGTGCAAAGACTTACATGATCAGTGTCACTCATTTGCTTTGCTTAGAAATAGTGCAGGATGTTTGTAGCTGTCGTTGAGTTGCAGACGTGCTCTGAGATGACCGTAATTACACAGATGAAGAAAGCTGATACCTGCTCATTAATGCCACATGATCACCTGCAGCTATAGGGCGGCAGTCGGAAATGCCGCCATACAAATGCATGAAACTCAATCTGGATCTGTTTGTTTTTGATGTCAAGAAGACAAAAACATATAAAGTTTGTATGCAAGATTATATATCATATTACACCATGACTCTACCATGGTACCGGCACAGTAAACACAGAGTCCTCAAGACAAACAAAAGTCTTTGCTGAGACATGAACCCATTAGAAAGTTGCATATAAAAGTGATTAATAACAACAGGACCTGATAGCAAACACAACGGTGATTGTCCTGGAAAATGACTCTTTTTGGAATATGAAATTGGAGACACATGTTAAGGAAATGAGAAACGTGTGTTCGAGCTCTGCTAAGTTAGGCTGTGGTCAGATTTGTCAAATCCAATGCAAAAAGGTGCTTGTTTCCTTTGTTTGGACATTGGGGGAAGAGAGTTCATCGGATTTCACTGATTCAAGTGGGTTTGTTGAGGAGGAGATGTGAATTTGTTGTAATCTTTGTTTGATGTGATTTTGTTATAAATTACATTTTAAAGAAATATATATAAATGTATAATAATGAAATGTATGAAATATATTATTAGTTCATATATAACAATTAAAAATGAATAAAAATGAATATTTTTATTATTATAATAATAGATAATAGAATTTAGAACTATTGCATCATAAAACAATAAATTGTGTGTATATATTGAGCAAATCACCTTTTGAAAGTTAACTTTGAGCTTCAAAAAAATGATTGTATCGATTACATTGTTACACCAGTAGGTGGTGACAAGTGATTTGTTAAAAAAATTATGTTATTGAATCATTCATTCAAGAGATTTGTTCAAAAACACATCTCCTAATGAAACAAGTGAAGTCTTTATGTGTGAGTCATTAAATCATTCATTCAAGAGATTTGTTCAAAAACACTGTTCGTCCCCTAATGAAACAAATGAAGTCTTTACGAGGGAGTCATTTAATTATTCATTCATTCAAGAGATTTGTTCAAAAACACTCTTAATCCCCTAATGATGAAACAAGTGAAGTCTTTACGAGTGAGTCATTGAATCATTCATTCAAAAGATTCGTTCAAAAAGCTGTTAATCGCCTGATGATGAAACAAGTGAAGTCTTTGAGTGAGTCATTGAATCATTCATTCAAGAGATTCGTTCAAAAACACTGTTCATCTCCTAATGAAACAAGTGAAGTCTTTACGAGTGAGTCGTTGAATCATTCATTCATTTTTTAAAATAATTCATTCAAATTAATTAAACATTTTTAAATAGACTGCAGCAATTAACATTTTGTCAGAACCTCTAGTAAATTCAAGAGATTTGTTCAAAAACACTGTTCAACTCTTAATGAAACAAGTGAAGTCTTTACGAGTGAGTCATTGAATCATTCACTCATTCAAGAGATTTGTTCAAAAACACTGTTTGTCCAGTAATGAAACAAGTGAAGTCTTTACGAGCGAGTCATTGAATCATTCATTCAAGAGATTTGTTCAAAAACACTGTTCGTCCAGTAATGAAACAAGTGAAGTCTTTACGAGTCATTGAGTCATTCATTCAAGAGATTTGTTCAAATACACTGTTGGTCCCCTAATGAAACAAGTGAAGTCTTTACGAGTGAGTCATTGAATCATTCATTCATTTTTTTTTTTTAAATAATTCATTCAAATTAAACATTTTTATATAGACTGCAGCAATTAACATTTTGTCATAACCTCTAGTAAATTACATGTAATTTTGTTAAAGTTGTTTGTGAAAAAAAAAAAATTCAGAATTAATCCAGAATTGTTCAGCTTTACTAAAGAACTGTTTGGTTTTCAGTTAATATTGCATAAATCTTTCACAGTAAGACCAGTAGCATGTATTAAAGCAAACGGGGCGTATTTTGTAAAATAAAGTCAATTTCGTCGTTTTCTTCCCCGTCACAACATTGCAAATCAAGCCAGCGCTGATCTTGCTTTGTTCTTTCTTTTTATATTCCAAGCAATTTGTTGTACAAACAGTGAGAAGTGGTCTGGGGGATTTGTTTGTTTTCACAGCGCTGAGGAACAAGCCCCCCGAGAGCAGCTCTGCGTTCTCAGATCAGTGAGATCTGAAGCTCAATATCATAAGAGCATGTAAGACAAACACAATGATGGAGAGCGGCTGCCGCAGACTCTGACCCCTTTTAACTTTACAGCGTCCGCTCTCCTGCGCTGGATTTATCGCATTGGAGGAGACGTCTTCCTTCAGCCCACGAGGTCTCGACCATGCAATATCATTTGATTTCTTGCATTTGTCATGGCACATGAAGGCCTGGATGCTCTGGGAGTTTAGTTCATTTCAAGTTTATGCATGCAAAATGGATGTGCAAAAATATGCCTGGAGTTTTAGTAAGGCTGAACGATTAATCGCTGTAAAAATCGAAATTGCAATATGGCTTAGTGTTGTAAAGGCTGTTCCATGTTCTTTTCAGAGTGTAGCACAGCTTTGTGTTTATTTACATGCCCAAATCTACAAGCTCTGTGAGTTTGCATTGCTTATAATGTGCGTTAAAGAATGCAACACATACACATGAGAACGTACACATGACTTTTAATGAGAAACGTTTGCAAACGTATTGCCAACAAAGCAGTAATGCACCAAAATAAAAGCTTGTTGTTTTTTTTAACAGTTGAAAATTAAAAAGTTAAGACACAAATATTAGTATGTAATTTTGCAGTTGATTGTAAAATAAAATGTATTATTTTTCACCTTTTTTTTTTATTCTGTGGTGAAATAATCTTATATTAATCTAATATTCTTACTTTAATATTTTATTTTATAATATGATTAATATTATTAATAAATTATATTATTATTATTATTAAAGTCAATTTTATATCAATAGTAATATTTTTATAAAATAAAATATTAAACAAAGAAATATTATTATTATAATATATATAATTAATATATAATAATAAATAATAATAATAATGACAATAATATTTATTATTAATTACTCATTAATCACACACACATAATATTAATAATAAATTATTATATATTGTTATTAATATCAATAATAATAATTTATTAAAAATAAAATATTAAACAAATAAATATTATTATGTAATATATACTCATAATCACACAGACATATATATATATATATATATATAATTATTATATATTATTATCAATAACTATTATAAAATATTAAACAAGGAAATATATAATAATAATAATAATAATATGGCATAATATGGCACTAATAAATATTTATTATTATTATTATTATTTACTCATTTATTACTAAATATTATATATAATTATTAATAATAATCATAATAATAAAAATAATTATAATTATTATAAAATATTAAACAAAGAAAAAATATATATATATAATGACAGTAAATATTTATTATTATTATTTGCTCATTAATTACACACACATGCCGCAAGTTTTACTCTCAGGTTACACTGAAGCGCTGTTGTGATATTTATTCATGAAGTTTATTCGCATCATCTGGGCTCCATATGAGGCAGATCGTGTCTTGTAAAGGGGTCCCAGTCTATTCTGATAAACCGGGGGAATTTGTAAAGCAAGCACAGAGATGCAGGTCATGTATAATTCTGACAAATGCCGCTGGGTAATTTAGTAAGTTCTCAGGATAGGGAGATTAGTCACCTCCCCCCCCCCTTCCTGGTCCAAGACCAAAGAATAGCAGCAGTGTCCGTCTGATTGATCATCGCTGGTCAGATATCCCATCATGCACTATCTCCCCTTCAGCAAATAGAAACTGATAGCATGCATGTTCATTTTCCATGCAGGGGCAAAATCCCAGGGGGCTGCATTTCCACAGACTCGGGTGGGAGAAGATTCAAGCAGTGAAGGATCAAACAAATAGCTGCCCTTTGAAAAAAGTCTGGTCTGCTGGCTTGTTTGCTGTTGTCTCCATATGGGTTACAGCTAATTGGGTTCTTAAGAAGAACCATCTACACTTGTAACATAGCTGGCAGTGTTCTCATTAAATTAGCTTCATGTGTGAGGTTAGATGCCAAACCAGGTACTTTTTAGGCCAGGAACACTCTGCTTTGATTATGTGTGTCGGGATTGGATTAGATTGTGTAACGTTAACATTTCAGAACGGGACAGTGTGCTAACTAGCTGACAATTTATCACTGAATTAATACACTAAAAACAAAATGTGTAGAAACAATTTTTACTCATAAATTGCTTGTAAATAACACTTTACATTATGAGGTGCATTACAAGCAGGTGCATTACTTTTATAATGCATTATATATAGGCTTTAAGTAAAGTGTTATCATCATTTTTACAGTGTACAGTAAAATTTAACTAACTCGCTCTGGTGTCGTGACGAGAACTCAGTCTTTGTGAAAACATAAAAGGAAATCAATGCATAAAAGACGGAGCCCAGCTCCCATGCTGTGAAGTTTTTTCCTCGTTTCGGATGATATAATTACTGTTATTATTCATATGGATGGTGGAACACCTGGTTGGGTCGGCCTTTGGTGTTCAACAGGAAACACGCACCCCTTCACCTGCCGCCGCTCTGTTCAGACACGCTCGTATCCCTGATCCCGCACAATAGCTAAATCTCATCCCCATAATGGCTTCTTCTGTCACCCCTGCCAGGTGCGTGTGTTTGACAAGAGGTGATAATAAGACCGTTCAAGCTGATCTTCATTCTTCTTGTTCATCAAACTCTTACTATGGCAGTTGCATGAGACTTTTTTTTTTTTATATGCATCATGATGATTTAATGTATTAATACTGATCAAACGTTTGGGTTCTAATAAGAAATTAATACTTTTATTCAGCAAGGATGCATTACATTAATCAGAAGTTTCAGTGAAGACATTTATGATGTTACAAAAGATTAATATTTCAAATCAATGGTGTTTCTATTCATCAAAGAATACTGGAAAATAAAAACGAATCATAGTTTCCACAAAATATGAAGCAGCACAACTGTTCTCAATGGAAGCTTGTTTCCACCACTAAATAAAGAAATAAAAAGGTAATTGTGAGATTTTATCTCAATTCTGAGAAATTCAGAATTGCGAGTTTATACATTTCAATTCAGACTTCATAACTTGCAATTGTGAGTTTATATCATGCAATTCTGACTTCATAACTCACAATTCTGACCATATATCACAATTCTGACTTTATAACTCGCAATTGTGACTTTATATCATGCAATTCTGACTATATATCACAATTGTGACTTTATAACAATTGTGACTATATATCATGCAATTCTGACTTCATAACTCACAATTCTGACTTCATAACTCACAATTCTGACTATATATCACAATTCTGACTTTATAACTTGCAATTGTGACTATATATCACAATTCTGACTTTATAACTCAAAAATTGTGACTATATATCATGCAATTCTGACTTTATAACTCACAATTGTGACTATATATCACAATTCTGACTTTATAACTCGCAATTGTGACTATATATCATGCAATTCTGACTTCATAACTCACAATTCTGACTTTATAACTCACAATTCTGACTATATATCACAATTCTGACTTTATAACTCGCAATTGTGACTATATATCATGCAATTCTGACTTCATAACTCACAATTCTGACTTTATAACTCGTAATTGTGACTTTATATCATGCAATTCTGACTATATATCGCAATTCTGACTTTATAACTCACAATTGTGACTATATATCATGCAATTCTGACTTCATAACTCACAATTCTGAATATATATCACAATTCTGACTTTATAACTCGCAATTGTGACTATATATCACAATTCTGACTTTATAACTCGCAATTGTGACTTTATATCATGCAATTCTGACTATATATCACAATTCTGACTTTATAACAATTGTGACTATATATCATGCAATTCTGACTTCATAACTCACAATTCTGACTTCATAACTCACAATTCTGACTATATATCACAATTCTGACTTTATAACTTGCAATTGTGACTATATATCACAATTCTGACTTTATAACTCAAAAATTGTGACTATATATCATGCAATTCTGACTTTATAACTCACAATTGTGACTATATATCATGCAATTCTGACTTTATAACTCACAATTCTGACTATATATCACAATTCTGACTTTATAACTCGCAATTGTGACTATATATCATGCAATTCTGACTTCATAACTCACAATTCTGACTTTATAACTCGTAATTGTGACTTTATATCATGCAATTCTGACTATATATCGCAATTCTGACTTTATAACTCACAATTGTGACTATATATCATGCAATTCTGACTTCATAACTCACAATTCTGACTTTATAACTCACAATTCTGACTATATATCACAATTCTGACTTTATAACTCGCAATTGTGACTATATATCACAATTCTGACTTTATAACTCAATTGTGACTATATATCACGATTCTGACTTTATAACTCAAAAATTGTGACTATATTGAACAGTAATATATCTTCATATACCATGGTATTTGCATAGTACTGTCATGATGGTTTTTGATACTTTATTTTCTTAGTGTTGGGCTGCAAAATCACCTTTCATCTATGGTTAACAGTAATTGTAGTACCATGGTATTAGCATAGTACATGATTAGAAAAACATTGCATTATAATACATGTCCAGGAATCATAGTAACACATGCAAAATCATGCTTCAAGTTTTACCTTGGTATTTGTTTGTAATAGTAGATTGGTCTTGACTCGGGTCATTGTGTGTTCTCTTAATTTCCACGGTGCATTTAATGACCCCGGTCATTAAACAAAAGGCACACAGTCTTCCCTCTTTTACAATCACTTAATAAGGCCTAATAAAGCTTGGGGACCCTTGTTTGACCGGGGTCTGACCTCCTTGTTTTACCTCACGGGCAACATTTCTGCTCGTTTGCCACATGGGATGCAGCAGGTTTATGGGCCCCCGTCGCAGCACCCCCAACCCAAACTGTCCATTTGAAGTTTTAGGATGCCAAATGAATGCTGGGGCTATTAGCACAACGAGGGCCGAGACGTCAGAGCGACTGCGGAAGGTCTTCAAGCCCCGGTTCCTCTCAGCGGGACCAACGGCCCACAGGTACAAGGGGAAGGAGAGGAGGAGGGTGTGCTGCTTGTTGAGGAAGGTCGTAAAAGGGTGTCGGGGAGAGTGTGACAGACTTGTTAGGAGGCATTGTGCCCTTTCTCCATCACAAACACTCAGAGAGAGAGAGAGAGAACTAGACCCGGAAGATGTGCAATTAAACCCAAGGAAATTTTGCATACTTTATAACTTATAACTCATGACTTTTAATGTTACAACTGTTTAAATAACTTATACTTTAAGTTTCTGAAAACTTCTTGCACTAATAACTGTATTAATAGAGTGTGTATATATGTATAGGGCTTTCAATTTAACACGTTAACTTAATTAATTAGTTATGGGAAAAAATAATGCATTAAAATTATTAACGCATTTAATGCACTTGCAACACCCCCGACCTACTTAGTTCATCTTACATTTTATAGTTGACGAACATGAAGCAGGGCAACATCTCACTGCATGATGGAGCCTATAATGCAGTTAGAATGACCCTAAAATTCAAGATATCACGGCAAAAAATGCCCCTATACGAGTTTTTGTCACATATTTATATCATGATATAGTTGAGCAATATCACACAAGTGCTGTTTTTGTCCTGAATAGCACGAGTTCAAATGTGATATTGATTTTATACAACAGTTCAATAAATAAGAAGTAAATATTGTTATATTTTAGACACAATATTGTCTGCTTTTTCTCAAATTGCCAATGAAAATATTATCACATATAAAGCCAGAGCAGAACTGTTGTGTGTCTCCGAATAACACAGCGGTGCTTTGTTTCTAAATGAATCCGCGAATCAATCGGGTGAATCAGTGATTCAATAGCCCATTCATAAAGAGAGCCATTCTTGAATGAATCAGTTTTGAACGAATCGAATGAGTGAATGACTCAATGACTTGCTCATTTAGACATTTACTGCCACCGACTGGCAGTTTTAGTTTCTTATTTAGAGTATCATTTCATTTCATCAACTAAAAAAATTAATTAAAAAAATTTACTCACCCTCATGGCTGTTGAAACCTAAAAGTTTGTGTAGTAAATTCTATGTTGAATCAAATAGAATATTTTTTTTCTAAAGCTACTTTTTGTAATGTCTGTTTGATGCTTTTCTCATTTAACACAATAATGATTTTAAATTATCTTTTGGGGGTAATTTCTTTGATGTGTGATTAATTTGCGATTAATTAATCACCACACTGTGTAATTAATTAGATTAAAATTTGAATCGCTTGACAGCCATCAATTCTATGCAGATTCCCACTCACAACTCTAAATGATGTTCTGGTCTCTAGATATGACTCCATCCCCGAGTATACCGGATTTTCCGCATTCCACTCTTTTCAAAGCATATCCTTGGCTGTGAGTATGGAAAGATGTGTTCGGCACATGCACACTTTCTAGTGGAATTTCATTCTCGAATCACTTGCGCTGTTGTCGGGCAGCACAGAACGCGGATGGCCAAAGTATACTTTGGGCTTTAGGTTGGTCCTTTAAAGTAAGTCTCTGGGATTTTTCCCACCCATTTTATTATCTGACAGGCAAAAAATGTAAGTCTGACCATTTTTCTATAGTTCAAACAGTAGATCATGGTTCTAGGGAAAGTGTGTACCTTAAATGCAATGTAAGATACTTTGGATAAAAGCATCTGCCAAATGCATGACAATGAAAACTATTGGACTATTTCATGCACATCTAGGGTCACATGCAATGGTTTAAATGGTTTGTTCAAATCTGAACATTAGTTGTAGTGATGCATGCTTTGGCTATTTTGCTGGAGATGATTGTTACAATGGTATATTTTTTGTCATGAAGTGTCCGCCGTGGCTCTGAGAGGTGTGAGTTTGTGGTCAGAATCGCTCGTCTGATTATCTGCAGGTGTGTAACAGTCACGGCAGCAGCTGTCTGTGTGTCCGCCGTGACCCTCAGGACCCCGCTGGGCCCGCGGTGTTAAAACAACCCCAGGACAGCATGGCAGGAGCCATTAGTGCAGCTCTAGAGCTGCTGACTTTCTCACTTTATTCTGGTGCTAAATGAGGAATCAGTCAGCCGCCTCCTTCTTCTGAAGCAGTAAATGCTTTTTTTGCTACCTAAAATCTCTGGCTTTAAAAGCGAGGCCAAGGGCTATGAGCCAAATTAGTTTGTGCTTTCATTCCCCTCAGTTCATTAACTGCAGCGTTAAACCTTCACAAGAGTTTTCCCAGTAAAAGTCCCGGATGTTTTTCTACAAATGGTCCTGGACATCGTGAGCAGGATCTGCAAATTCGACTAGGGTTTTTATAGGAGGATAATGTGAAGGAAAATGCTTGTTTGCATTTGCAAAACTGAAGTGTAATATGTAGTGTTTGGGGTTTGTTATATTTAACACTAAATATAATCCTTAAATAGATTTTTAATTGTTTTAGCTTTTATTTTTATATATATTTTTATTTTCTTATTAATTTTTCAAAAATAATTATTTATTTAGGTGTAATTTTAGGTGCAGTTTTTTTTTTTTTTTTTTATTTTAATTTTTACTAATTTTCAGTTAGTACTTTTAGTGCTTAGTTGCCAAAGATACATTTCTAATTTTGTTTAGTTTAAGTTTTAATTTTTATTATATATATACACATATATATATATATTTTTATTATATATATATACACACTACCAGTCAAAAGTTTGGAAACATTACTATTTTTAATGTTTTTGAACGAAGTCTCTCATGCTCATTAAAGCTGCATTTATTTCATAATAAATACAGAAAAAACAATAATATTGTGAAATATTATTAAAATTTAAAATTATGGTTTTCTATTTTAATATACTTTAAAATATAATTTATTTCTGTGATGCAAAGCTGAATTTTCAGCATCATTACTCCAGTCTTCAGTGTCACATGATCCTTCAGAAAACCATAATTTTAAATTGTAATAATATTTCACAATATTATTGTTTTTTCTGTATTTATTATGAAATAAATGCAGCCTTAATGAGCATAAGAGACTTCGTTCAAAAACATTAAAAATAGTGATGTTTCCAAACTTTTGACTGGTAGTGTGTGTGTGTGTGTGTGTGTGTGTGTGTGTGTATATATATATATATATATATATATATATATATATATATATATATATATATATATATATATATATATAGTTATTATTATATGTATCCTCTATTTTTATTTTATCTATTTATTTATTTTTTATTATCGTGGTGTTTTCCATGTTGTTTGTCTGTTTCAGTGTTTTCTTTATTATTTATTATTTTATTTTTTTAATTTTTAGCCATTTTGTTATGTGTGCTTGTCATTTTGATTAGTTTCTTTTTATAAATATTGCTTTTAGGTTTCATTTTTATTTTTATTTAAGTTTTTGTTGTATTTTTTTTTAGTTTAGTTTTAGTTATTTATTTCCAGTTTGTAATTTTAGTCTTAATTCAGTCATTTCACTTAGTTGCCAAAGACAAATTTCTTACTTTTGTTTAGTAAGTTTTTAAAAACAAACATGTTTTAATAGTTTATTTTTTACTATAATAACCCTGGTCTGTTTGTCTGTACTTGTACATCTGGTCCAGGTATGGGGTCAGCGAGACTCCCGGGTCAAGAGGTCACGCCCTCATCAGTATACATCCTGTGGAAATGGGGCAGAGGATGTCATTAAGACAGATTAGTCCAAGTCTTGAGCATATGTTGAGTAGTTTACTCACACCGTTTTAGTAGCAGCTCACTGATGGTTTTGCATTAACAAGTGCTTTTGTTAAATTAGGTTGTTTGCTGGATTATTTTTAGTCCACAGATCTGCTCACATACCATTTCAAACCGCAATTTGGAAGCAGTTTCCCACAAATTATTTATGCAAAGCAGCAAGTATCCAGTTTCACATGCTGCATAGCTGCATAGTTTATTCTAATGTAAGCAAAATATCATTGACATTTACTGGATTGGCAGCAGAGAAGTACTTTCGAAATAGTTTTTGACATGCACAAGTCGTCTGTCATGTTTATCTTTGGCTTTGTGATTGTTGGGGTTTTCAGTAGAGCGTTTAGGAAAACTATGGATGATTTATGTGTTTGGAGAAAGAAATTGATTGTACGGGGAATAGAGATGCTCCAACCCGGGATAAAAACAGATCAGCATTGAAAATTACATTCCCAGAGTGAATTAAACAGGTGCATGGTGTGTGGATCCAGCCGCTGATCCAACTTTTGAGATTTATTTGTTTTGACAGTGCTTTCAGTGTTTTCACTCAGAAATTGCTAGTAAATTTCAAAATTATTTACAAAGGAACGGCAAGTAACACGTTGAATTAAACATGAAGTTTTAAAGTAGACAGAATGAAATAGTATAATAATTTTTGAATCTTGTTTTTACATTTCCATGAAAAATGCCCAAAAAATGCAATGGTAAAATGTCAAAATTTTACTTAGGGATCCAAATATAAACGATGTAAAGTATAAATTTTGTGCCCCATATAGTCTTTATAGTCAAAATAAAGTATGGAGATCCTTATTGAAGATAACATAAGCATTAGGCAATAATAATCATGTGATCATTGATGTTAAACAGTAAAGGACAGCAGCCCGTTATTGATGTTTTGTTAACTCTCATCTCCTGGGTGGGAGTGAATTGTGTCTCGTCCCGCCATGTCAAACAACTTCCTCTATCCCAGATAACACGAGGAAGACGATAAGATCTGTGATACACACAAGAGCAAGGCCTCCTTAGTGTCACTCCACGTCTGCGAACACCCTTCACCCTGTGACTTTTCTCTTGAAATATGTCTTTATTTGATAATCCCTATTTTATGTGTCTTCCTTTTTTGTTTTTACACATCCGCCCCGATCAGGCATGCTGATTACAGAGCTCATGAGTCTTGCGCAGCGGCTGTCTGGTTCTGTCACGCAAGCGTATTTGTTTTGACTTCTTTTTTTATGCCCCTTTAAAGCGCTGATCTGGAGTCAGCCGTAACCGCTCATTATCTCACCTGAGTTCAGTGTGAGGCTGACTCTGGGTCAGCGAATGCCATATTGTGTTTAAAGGGTTATATTTGTCTTTTGGCACCGATCGCGGTGTTATTGAGTGCCAGGAGTCTGATAATTGTGGGATTGTGTGCTGCGGCTGTCACCACATGAAGTGCTGCTGGTTTTGAAGGCTCGAGCTCACATTCCTGTTACACAAGTTGCTGTTTGTCTCTCAGACGTCCCTAATGCTGCCATTACAGTGAACTTCAGATGTTGCATTCATGTAAATTGGAAGTGATGGCTGTGTAATAAAACATTTTCTGCTTCGTGTTTCCTCTTTCTCTGCAGGGAACGCAGTCCTCCAGCGGCGATGAGAGCGGTCGCAAACTCGCAGTCACGTTTCGAAATGACAGTAAGACATTTTATAGTCAGACCTCTCTCTAACTGTGCAGTAAATGTATGGATCTAATGAAAATATGTCACATTTTAACCCCAAATAAACAGATTTTGCACAAAGAAAATAATTTGGCACCTTAAAAACACTGTGACATTAATATAAAATTCTCATTATTGTAATGCATCTGGACATTTTTCTTTTAGTTTTTTTATTGCATCACAAATCAAGCTCTTGCATAAATTATTAAATAAAGAAAAAAATATATATGCATAAAATTACTTATTTTTATTTAAATCAGCATATATACCAATAAAACTACATTGATGCATCAATACTTTATAATTTAAAAATATATCATTAATTATTTTGCATTATGGTAATGACAGTTGTTTGGGAAAATTATGCAAATTATTTTTATTTTATTAAAATTATTTTTATTTAAATCAGTGTAAATTTAAATAAACAAAAACAGATTGATGCATTAATATTATGCATCTGTACATATTCCTTTTCGTTTTTTCATTGAATCACAAATCAAACTCTTGCATATATTATTAAAAAAGAAAAGAAATATATGCATAAAATTATTTTTATTTAAATCAGCATAAATAACAAAAAAAAGAAGCAGTGCACATACTACACTGATGCATCAATACTTTACAATTAAAAAACGCAAAATAATTAATGATATTTATCGTAATGAGTTTGGGAAAATTAGCAAATTATTTTTACTTTTAGTAAAAATTTGTTTTATTTAAATCAGTGTAAATTTAAATAAACAACCATATTGATGCAACAATATTTTTTAATTTAAATAAATTACTTAAATTACTTATTTTGCATTATGATAATTAGAATACTTTTAACTCTTTAACTCTTTCCCCACCAACATAAAAAAAAAAAAAAAAACATTTTTGATAATCTTTACAAAAATTTAATGGCATCATTCTAGCTTCATACATTCTATTTTTTATCAACACTTGAATGTGGGTAAGTTTCATGAAAAAACAACATTTTGAACAAAAATCTGAGAAAATTAGACTACAATGTGTATAAGCGGTGCTTTTATCACTTGTTTCTGCTCCTTTTTTGCCTGTGTTTTGATCTGGAGATTCTGCACTCTTTCAGAAGATGTGTAATAGCGCCCCCTACCGTATAATAGTGAAAACACAGAAATCCGATAAATTCTGTCAGTTGCGGGGAAGCACAGTCTCATAAATGACGGAAAATTACGTAAATGGTGGGGATAGAGTTAAGAATAATATAACAATTATTTTTATTTAAATTAGCATTAAAATAAACATAATAAACCAAAAAAAGGTTTATTATTTTTTTTTGCGTTATGATAATGAGAATTGGGTGCTTAATTGTCATTATAATAATGTCACAATTAAAAAAAATAGATATAAGTCCTAAATATAAGCTTCTCAAAATATATTTCAATATATATTTCAACCAATGGTGTAAGTTTTGGGGCGGGACTATTTTGTTTGCCAACCAATAGAAGATGGGGAGGGGCAACCTGTTTGAAAACAGTCATTATTGTTCCGTTTGGTGATGCTAGTGACAT
>CM075487.1:26515000-26630000 GCA_037950665.1 Hypophthalmichthys nobilis
CTGTAAAGTCGGACTGTACAGCTGTCTGTGGTGTTTCATGATGCTATAAACTCACATTTTTATTAGAAAATGTGTTAAAACTAAGATGCAAAGGGATATGTTTTGAAATAGTCATTTGTGATGTCACAACCATGAGCTCATTATCATATGACCGCCCACATTTACATATTGATATGAATTGCTCAAGTTAACTGAGAATCTTAAAGGTACAGTAGCAAAAACAGCCAGTTTATTCCGATCAGAAAATGGCCATAAAAAGCTAAATTTACATTTTTGCAGCTATAAACCTTGACTAACATTATAAATCAACTCCAAGAAAAAATAAAATGCAAAAAATATGTTCCTTATTAAGCTTTTTATGATGTGATCTATTCTATAAACTTGAATTGCAGCAGTTAACTGAGAATTTTAATGGTACAGTAGCAAAAACAACCAGTTTATTCAGGTCAAAAAGGACGGAAAATGGCCATAAAAAGCTACATTTACATTGTTGGGGCATTAAACTTTGACTAACATTATAAATCAACTCCAAAAACAAACAAAAAAAGTCACTTTTAATGCTTTTTAGGATGTGATCTATTCTGTAAACATGAATTGCAGCAGTTAACTGAGAATCTTAAAGGTACAGTAGCAAAAACAACCAGTTTATTCAGATCAGAAAGCACGTAAAATGTCCATAAAAAGATGCATTTATAATTTTGCGGCTATAAGCCTTGACTATCATTACAAATCAATTCCAAGAAAAATAAAATGCAAAAATATGTCCCTTTATAAAGCTTTTTAGGATGTGATCTATTCTGAGAATCTTAAAGGTACAGTAGCAAAAACAACCAGTTTATTCTGATCAGAAAGCACGTAAAATGGCCATAAAAAGCTAAATTTATATTTTTGCAACTATAAACCTTGACTAACATTATAAACCAATTCCAAGAAAAAATATAAAATGCAAAAATATGTTTCTTATAAAGCTTTTTATGATGTGATCTATTCTATAAACTTGAATTGCAGCAGTTAACTGAGAATCTTAAAGGTACAGTAGCAAAAACAGCCTGTTCATTCAGATCAGAAAGCACGTAAAATGGCCATAAAAAGATGCATTTACGTTTTTTTGCAGCTATAAGCCTTGACTAACATTATAAATCCATTTTAATGCTTTTTAGGATGTGGTCTGTTATATAAACACTCTTGGCACAATGCAACTCTGAATTGCCTAATAATTTATGCACTTTCAAAACAATTTTTACTTGCACAGGTGCGCATCTGGATTTATATTGTGCTTTTAACCCCTTTATTTCATGCATTATTTGTGATCTGCTAGGTATTGAACACGTGAAAGGATTCAGAGTGTATCTGGAGGACAAGAACCCCGAGGGAAAACAGTGCCAGCACATGATCCTAAAAGATCCGCGGCAGCTTAATTTCTCTTACAAAACCATTGTAAGTATTATGGGTCATGTTCAATGAAACAGAATCTATAGTAATATGGTTTATATCAGATGAATAATGAATTTTTATGCTTAAATTCATCTGTTTAGCACCATTTTGCATTTTTCCCAACAGAGGATGAGCTCACAGCCCTTCGCAGGTCTCGCCTTTGAATCCGACTACATGGTCAGGATTGTGCCGTTTCCCACATTCCTGAACGACAGCTTCTTTCCACCGTCTTTTCTGCGCACCAACAGTGAGTGTTAAGCCTGAAATATACTGTGCAATAAACATGTTTCTGACCTTATTCTGTTCTACTTTTGAAACCATGTTTAATTAATCAGTTACAGTGTCATATTCTAACTTAATAGATGTTTAAAATGAAAAGTTCAGTAGATTCAAAACATGAAGTCATTCCTTGTTCCTTGCGATCTCACAGCTTGTGAAGTGCTTCTTGGCCCGGATAACCTCGTCTGCAAACCATGTGAGTTCTTTTAGAGAGAGAGAAAAAAAAGATATCAAATCCAATTCATCTGTTTTTGTTAGCCGAGCTGTGAAACGGCCTAAACGGGGATCTCAAATAAAGCCAAAACTCTCCTATCTGTTTCCGTTTGACAGTTTGGAAGCCCAAGATGCTGAATGTTTCTCAACTGGGATCTAATTTGCATGTTGTGTTTGACCACGCCCCTTCCACATTCGGCTTCACCATCTACTACCTGTACTACAAGCTGAGACAGGAGGGGCCGTTCAGACTGAAGCGCTGCAAACCTGTGAGCATTTTCACTTTGCTTTGCATTTTTGTCTAATTACTGCATTGGGAAATTCTGGCACAGATTCATAAACATTTGCATTCAGGTGATTTTTGGAGTAATTCACCACAAAATGCTCACTCTCATATCGTTCAGACTAGTTTATGATGGGAGTTAAGCGCTTAAAAGAAGTTCTGTGCAGAGTTACGTCTGTATATCTGTTAGACTTGCTTTAAAACTGGACTTTACTGCTGTCTATGGTGTTTCACGATGCTGTTTCCCTCACATTTTTATTAGAAAACGTTAACAATCAAGTCAAAAATAATATGCAATGAAGTATGTTCTGAAATAGCCTTATTTTTATGGTCATAATCATGAGCTCATCATATGGCCTCCCACATTTAAATATTCAATGCTACAACATTAATTGCAGCAGTTAACTGAGAATCTTAAAGGTACAGTAGCGAAAACAGCCTGTTTATTCAGATCAGAAATGATGAAAAATTGCCATAAAAAGCTGCATTTGCTAACATTATAAATCAAATACAAGATAAAACAAGATGCAGTAATTTGTCCCCTTTAATGCCTTTTAGAGTGTGATCTAAACATGAATTGCAGCAGTTAACTGAGAATCTTAAAGGTACAGTAGCAAAAAACAGCCATTTAATTATGATCAGAAAAGATGGGAAATTGCCATAAAAAGCTACATTTATATTTTTGGGGAAATAAACCTTGACTAACATTATAAATCAACTCCAAAACAAAAATAAAAAACTTTTAATGCTTTTTAGGTTGTGATCTATTCTGTAAACTTGAATTGCAGCAGTTAACTGAGAATCTTAAAGGTACAGTAGCAAAAACAGCCATTTTATTCCATTCAGAAATGATGGGAAATTGCCATAAAAAGCTACATTTACAATTTTGGGGCATTAAACCTGGACTAACATTATAAATCAGCTCCAAAAACAACAAAAAAGACACTTTTAATGCTTTTTAGGATGTGATCTATTCTATAAAACTTGAATTGCAGCAGTTAACTGAGAATCTTAAAGGTACAGTAGCAAAAACAACCAGTTTATTCAGATCAGAAAGAATGGAAAATGTCCATAAGTTGTGTGCTGTTATTTTTTTTTTCAGTAAAGAGGAGCGTTTCCTAATGATTTGCATGTTTTCATCATTGGATAACTGTAATTGTTTGCATACTCTGTTAGCGCTGAAGCTTTGCACACACACACACGGGATGAGATGTGGCTGGAAGTGAGATGTTCAGGGTTAACGCTCCCAGCAGTGTGTAATGTTCTTCCCAGACAGCTGGAATGATGTATAGTCTTGTCCGTTGAGTCGGCCTGCAGACCTGAACCTCACAGAGCCGCTCTGAGCGATCACGCCACACGGGAGATGTACTGTACTTGTTCTGCTGCTTTCCACGCTTTGGTTGTGATGGAAACGGAAATGTAAAGACCTGAGTGCTTTCACAGCAGCACTTCGTCACATAGAAACTGTGCTGGGAGTTAGAAGACGGCTATCTGTCTTTCTTTTTGGCTAAGGACACATGTTTTTTTGGGTTCAGGACGAACTCTCTTAAAGGGATAGTTCAGCTAAAACATGAAAATTCTGTCATCATTTACTCGCCCTCATGTAATTTCAAACGCATTTGACTTTCTTCTGTGAAACACAAAAGGAGAATTTGTTCATGCTGCACTTTTTCCATACAGAGAAATTGAATCGCATGGGGACTGATGCTGTTAGACTCCAAAAATAACATAAAGAATAGCCTTTTGAAGCCATATGACAGAAATTTAAAACAGAGATGATAATAGTAATAATAATTATTATCATAAAAATAATTGATAAGTAATAAATACTACTACTACTACTACTACTGCTAATAGAGATAATTATTATATAATAATTATTATTATTATATAATTATATCTATTATTATTATTATTATTAGTAGTAGTAGTAGTAGTAGTATTTATTATTATTAATCATTTTTTAATAATAATAATAATAATTATTATTATTATTATTTCATAGATATAATAAATAACAAATATTGATATTAATAATAATAATAATAAAATAATTAATAATTAATAAATTACTACTACTACTAATAATAATAATTATTATACATTTTTATCATTATATCTTATTATTATTATTAGTAGTAGTATTCATTTATTTAGTATTTTATTATTATAATAATAACAATATTTTTATTATTAATATATCTATTATTATTATTAGTAGTAGTAGTAGTAGTTGTAGTATTTATTACTTATTTTAATAATTCATTATTTTTATAATAATAATAATTATTACTGTTTGTCATATGGCTTCAAAATCTATTCTATATAATAAATATAATAATAATCTAGTAATAAATTATTATATATTATATTACATTAAATATTATAATAAATATAATAGATAATACATAAGTAATAAATACGACTACTACTATATTATTAATAATAATAATTTATTATTATTAATTATTATTATTATATCTATTAGTAGTAGTAATATTTATTATTATTTATTAATTATTGACAATTATTGTTATTATACATTTTTATTATCTATTATTAGTAGTAGTGGTGGTAGTAGTATTTATTACTTATTATTTATTGTTGTTATTATGCATTTTATTTGTAATGAGCTTTGCTTAAACCCATAGTAAATTAAACACAATGAAGTTCACTTATGCACCAAATAATACAATAACAACAAATGCAGGTTAATTAACAAGAAAGAAAATGATGCAAACAAGTCTCAGGACACTCCATGTTTAAATCGTATGGTGTGTTTTTGATCATTTTCTTAGCTGATGCAAAGTCCTGAGATCACAATTCTGGGATTCATTTCATTTAGAGCTTTTATTATTTCAGCACTAGCATGAGGTGTTTCATAATTGTGTCATTTTGGAACATGACCTGGTTCTTTTGAAGCATATTTTTTCACATATTCTTCCTATTAAAGGGTGTAAAAGCATTGTCCTCGCTCTTTTCAGAAGAGCGCAGCGCTCGTATCTGTAGCCGGGCCGGGCGGCATTGTTTGTAGCGATAATAGAATGAGGTGAAATTTGAGGTGTGCGACGCCACCAACGGGGGATTCCAGAGTTCAGACACTCCACGGATCTCTGAGATCACTGTTAGAATTTCAGCTTCCACCATTGCTTTCTAAGTAACAATTCCTCTTCATGAATGCATTTGAGGTCATGTGAGTGCGTTAGATGGATTGCATCAGTAAACACAGACCCAGAGACTGTATAAATGTGATTTAATCCATCATATTTTCATTGCACTGAACATTGCATGTAATTTTACTTAAAATGCATTAGATATTGATGTAAAAAATGTCTTTGCAGGAGCAAAATGGCCCCAAAACAACATGTGTTTTACAAGACGTCACTCCAGGAACTTATGCAATAGAGGTGAGAGCGTTAATTATATCATATAAAATTAGTTTATTTAAACACTTTCTTAAAGTAGAAGTAAGTACAACAAATTCACTTTCTTATTCCTGCAGCTTCGTGATGACAACAACACAACCAGAAAACAGACGCAGTACCATGTGAGCCAAGGTAAAAGGGCTTTGATCTTTTGAAGAGTGATGAAGCGGCTGGACTTTGTGAACATTTCGCTGATGTTGTTTGTGTTTGTTGCAGTTCATTCCCCGTGGGCCGGACCGATCCGTGCCATGGCCATCACCGTTCCGCTGGTCATCATGTCCGCCTTTGCCACCCTCTTCACCGTCATGTGTCGCAAGAAACAGCAAGGTACGTGTCCGTCATTAGCGAGTCTCTGGTTTCCTCGCAAACGTGCTTTTGTCCAGTATCTGTAAACTGATCTCTGTAATCTCGCGGCATTGACGAGGATTAATGGATGATGGAATCTAAGCGTTTGTGCTCACGCTATTTCTGCAGCAGCTCTGCTTGTTCCAGACAAAAGAAACTCCTGTTAGTATGTAATGCATGTGTTTGTGTGTAATTACATGTGGGTGTTCTTCAGAATAGCTGACATAACTGTTCTGGGTACAGTTTCCAACTTTATTTCTGTGTAACAAATATTCATATTATCACAGAAGTACTGGGATGAAAGTTTATAAATCGGATATAAATGGTGATATCGACAGTAGCGATCAAAATGGAGCAAATCACTTTTTGAAAGTAACATGATGCTTCAAATAAAGTTTGTATATATTACATCGTTACACCAGTAGGTGGCGACAAGTGACTGTTATTAAAACGCATTGTCATACAAGAGATTTGTTCAAAAACACTGTTCGTCCCCTAATGAAACAAGTGAAGTCTTTACGAGCGAGTCATTGAATGATTCATTCAAGAGATTTGTTCAGAAACATTGTTTGTCCCCTAATGAAACAAGCGAAGTTTTTACGAGCGAGTCATTGAATCATTCATTCAAGTGATTCGTTCAAAAACACTGTTTGTCCCCTAATGAAACAAGCGAAGTCTTTACGAGCGATTCATCGAATCAATCATTCAAGTAATTCGTTCAAAAACACTGTTCGTCCCCTAATGAAACAAGTGAAGTCTTTACGAGCGAGTCCTTGAGTCATTCATTCAAAAGATTTGTTCAAAAACGCTGTTCGTCCCCTAATGAAACAAGCGAAGTTTAACCAGTGAGTCACTGAATCATTGATTCAAGAGATTTGTTCAAAAATGCTGTTTTTCCCCTAATGAAACAAGTGAAGTCTTTACGAGCGAGTCCTTGAGTCATTCATTCAAAAGATTTGTCTAAAAACGCTGTTCGTCCCCTAATGAAACAAGCGAAGTCTTTACAAGCGAGTCATTGAATGATTCATTCAAGAGATTTGTTCAGAAACATTGTTTGTCCCCTAATGAAACAAGCGAAGTTTTTACGAGCGAGTCATTGAATCATTCATTCAAGTGATTCATTCAAAAACACTGTTTGTCCCCTAATGAAACAAGCGAAGTCTTTACGAGCGATTCATTGAATCATTCATTCAAGTGATTCGTTCAAAAACACTGTTCGTCCCCTAATGAAACAAGTGAAGTCTTTACGAGCGAGTCCTTGAGTCATTCATTCAAAAGATTTGTTCAAAAACGCTGTTCGTCCCCTAATGAAACAAGCGAAGTCTTTACAAGCGAGTCATTGAATCATTCATTCAAAAGATTTGTTCAAAAACGCTGTTCGTCCCCTAATGAAACAAGTGAAGTCTTTACAAGCGAGTCATTGAATGATTCATTCAAGAGATTTGTTCAGAAACATTGTTTGTCCCCTAATGAAACAAGCGAAGTTTTTACGAGCGAGTCATTGAATCATTCATTCAAGTGATTCGTTCAAAAACACTGTTTGTCCCCTAATGAAACAAGCAAAGTCTTTACGAGCAATTCATTGAATCATTCATTCAAGTGATTCGTTCAAAAACACTGTTCGTCCCCTAATGAAACAAGTGAAGTCTTTACGAGCGAGTCCTTGAGTCATTCATTCAAAAGATTTGTTCAAAAACGCTGTTCGTCCCCTAGTGAAACAAGCGAAGTTTTACGAGTGATTGAATCATTCATTCAAGCGATTTGTTAAAAAATGCTGTTCGTCCCCTAATGAAACATGTGAAGTCTTTACAAGCGAGTCATTGAATCATTCATTCAAGAGATTTGTTCAAAAACATTTTGTTCCCTATTGAAACAAATGAAGTCTTTGAATCATTCATTCAAGAGATTCATTCAGAAACGCTGTTTGTCTCCTAATGAAACAAGGAAAGTCTTAACAAGCGAGTCATTGAATCATTCATTCAAGAGATTCGTTCAAAAACACTGTTCGTCCCCTAATGAATCAAGTGAAATCTTTACGAGTAAGTTATTGAATCATTCATTCAAGAGATTTGTTCAAAAACGCTGTTTGTCCCCTAATGAAACAAGTGAAGTCTTTACGAGTGAGTCATTGAATCAGTCATTCAAAAGATTCATTTAAAAACACTGTTCGTCCCCTAATGTTTTTATGCTTTTAGTTATGGGATGTTTTTCAATAACTATGATATTTTAAGCTGAAAATTTGGTTACCATGGTGCATTTTTGCAAAGGTGGATTGGGGGTTCTGTAACACAAAAGCATGTGTTGCTCTAACATGGACAAATTAGGCTTTACTTTCAGTTCTTATAGTGCTCTAAAAGGAGTTCTCATCATATGGAAACAATAAATGCACTTTTTTCCACTCGCTACAAATCTCATTTGATCCTGGTTAGATTCACGTCTGTGATCTGGAATTCCTCTGCAGAGAACATCTACTCCCACCTGGACGAGGAGAGCTCAGAGTCTTCGTCTCAGACCACGGCGCTGAACGTCGAGAGGCCCTGGCCGAGGCCCAAGATCTTCATCTGTTACTCCAGTAAAGACTGTCCCAAACATCTCGCTGTCATCCAGAGCTTCGCCTTCTTCCTGCAGGACTTCTGCGGGTGTGAGGTGAGGCTTTGGCTTTTTGTGTGTTGAAGTTTATGTATGAAAACACTATCGTTCAAAAGTTTGGGGTCAGTAAAACCAAGTCATTTAGAGTTGGAGAACAGGTTTGTAATGTGTGCGGATGACGCCACCTACTGGCAGAAGAAAGTTTGACTGTTTGGTAACCATCTAAATGTCAAAATGAAATAATAAATGTATCCTGTTAATACGTGTTCCTGGTTATGTGCATGATTCATAAGTGTTTGTTTTTCCAAAGTAAACATGGGAATACTTTACAGTATCGTCTCATTAGCTGGTGGCACTTTACAGTAATTAGTTATCTACATTAGTTAACATGAACTATGATAAAGAATGATAAATACTTCTACAGAAGGTGAAATAAACTCAAACACTTGACCTCTAGTCATTGTGTAAAAGTGGATAAAATATTGTGCATTTAAAAAATGCAATACACATCAACCATCTTCACAAATTTGTTGTCAAAAAAGAGGAACTTTATGGTTATTTTCTGCCAAAATTAAAACTCTGTAGTTTAATGTTTGACAGCAACGAAATTAAGACAGCCATAAATATTAGTATTGTAATTTTGCTGTTGTTCTGTAAAATAATAAAAATAATAAAATTACTATTATTATTACTATTACCATTAAATGCTCATTACAATTTACAAAGGTGTTATTACAATAGTTCTTTATTGATTAGTATAATTTTAATAAATAATGCTAAATTATGATAAAATATTTTGAATATTATTATTTTATTAATGTTAGTAGTAGTAAATATTTTTATTTGACAGTAAAATAGTTTTGAATAGCTTTTCAAATATTTTTGTTATTATTAAATGCTTCTGTACAATAGTATTATTACTATATATATATATATATATATATATATATATATATATATATATATATATATATATATATATATAAATATTAGTTTTTCTCATTTAAATAATAAATTATAATAAAATATTTTGAATATTATTATTTTATTAGTAGTAGTAGTAGTAGTAGTAAATGTTTTTGACAGTAAAATAGTTATATATTTCTTTGATTAGTTTATTATTATTATTAATATTATTAAATGCTTGTTACAATGTACAATACTATTATTAATATTTTATATATATATTCGTTTTTCTCATTTAAATAAATTATGATCAAATAATTTGAATATTATTATTTTATTAGTAGTAGTAAATGTTTTTGACAGTAAAATAGGTATATATTTCTTTGATTAGTGTATTATTATTAATATTATTAAATATTATTATTAATATTATTAAATGCTTGTTACAATGTACAATACTATTATTAATATTATATATACTTTTCTCATTTAAATAATAAATTATGATCAAATATTTTGAATATTATTATTTTATTAGTAGTAGTAGTTATATATTTCTTTGATTAGTTTATTATTATTATTAATATTATTAAATGCTTGTTACAATGTACAATAGCATTATTACTATTATTAATATTATATATATATATGTGTGTGTGTGTGTTTGTATGTTTAGTTTTTCTCATTTAAATAATCATTATGATACAAATGTTTTGAATATTAGTAGTAGTAGTAAATATTTTTATTTGACAGTTAAATTATATTTATATATATATATATATATATATATGTATATATTTCTAATATCAGTTTATTATTAATATTATTAAGTGCTTGTTACAATTTACAATAGTATTATTACAATAGATATATATTTCTTTATTGTTTAGTTGTTTTTCGTATTCAAATAATGATAAATTATGATAAAATATTATTTTGAATAATATTAATTATTATTATTATTATCAGTAGTAGTAGTTGTAATAAATATTTATTTTTTATTTTACTATAAAATAGTAATGTTTCTTTCTTTCTTTAATTTTTATATTTTATATTTAGTAGTAGTAGTATTGATATTATGAATATTATTATTATATAGTCATATTGAAAGGGAGAAAACGTTTCTTTTTTTGTCCAGCTGATCACATTCCTCTTTGTGGGAAACTTTGATGCTTTTAAGTGAAATTGAAACTTGTTGGATCGTGTGCTCTTTATCAAGACATCAAGTCTATAAATAGATAAGAGTGCATGATACACGACTGAGGTTTCAGGTGGATTAATCTGACTGAATGTGTGTGTTTGGATGTGCAGGTGTCTCTGGATCTCTGGGAACATCTGGAGATCTGTAAGGAGGGTCAGATGGCCTGGCTGAGCCGGCGTATCGATGAGGCTCACTTCATCATCACCGTCTGCTCCAAAGGTCTGAAGTATTTCGTGGAGAAAAGACACCGCAAGGGCAAGGCCACGTCGAAGGAGAACAACCGAGAACCGAGCGTGAGCGGAGACGCCGGCAGCAGCAGGGATCTGTTCATCGTGGCCACAGCCATAATCGCAGAAAAACTCAAAGAGGTGCAGCAGAAGTCCTCCGATCTCTCACGCTTCATGGCGGTGTACTTCGACTACTCTCAAGAGAGCGACGTGCCGACTTCACTCAGCCTGGCGCCGAAGTTTAAACTCATGGACCAGCTGCCGCAGCTCTTCGCCCGGCTCCATTCCCGCCAGCTCAGCCTGACCGACCGCGAACCGCAGCCGCCGAACGTCAGCAAACGCAACTATTTCCGCAGCAAATCTGGCCGCTCGCTGTACGTGGCCATCTGTAACATGCACCAGCACATCGATCAGGAGCCCGACTGGTTCGAGAAGCAGCTCATGCCACCGCCGCCACCCAACAAACGCGCCGTTCCACCTCCCGATTCGGGGCTCGTCCTGAACGAGGTGAAGCTGAAACTTCCCTCAGAGAGCGACTGCCCGGTGAGGAGCAACGTCCTGATCCTGCCGGCGACGCCGGGACTTTGTTCGCTGAGTTTGTTGCAGGATGAGCTTGGGGAAGGTTCATCGAGTCAGGACGTGGGTTCGTCCAGACCAGTTCTTCATATGGATGGATCAGCCAGTCCTCCGGAGATGCCCAGAGACTCTGGGATCTATGATTCATCCGTGCCCTCGTCCGAACTCTCCATCCCGCTGATGGAAGGACTCTCGCCGGATCACGCCGACAACTCGTCTCTGGCAGACAGCGTGTCCTCCTCTTCGGGACTTGGTAGGAATTATTTAGCATATTTAGCTTTTATAATAGTATCATTTAACATTCATTTTTAGGATAATGTTGTTTTTTTTAAATGACACATTTATACAGACTGTATTTTCAAATACAATATCGTGCCAACCATCTTACCAAATTTTTAATGAGATTTCTTTATAAAAGTGGAGCTTTAAGGTTTCTCAGAGGTTTCCACCAAAATAAAAGCTCTGTACTTTAATGTTTGAAAGCAAAGAAATTAATTCAGCCCTAAATATTAGTATCGTAATTTTACTGCTGTTCTGTAAAATGAAATTATTATTAAATACTTTTTTACTGTACAATAGTATTATTGCAAGTAATATATTTCTTTATTAATTAGTTTAATTTTTCTAATTTAGATAATGCTAAAAAAATATTTTTAATAATAATACTTATATTTATTATTAAAAATATTAAATATTTTTTATTTTACATTACAGTAGTATTATTGCAGTAGTCATATTTCTTTATTGATTGATTGATTTTGAAATTGAAATGCTAAAATATATTGAATATTGTTTTTAATAATAATAGTAATAATAATTATTAATAACTCATTTTTTACACTACACTAGTATGATTGCAATAGTAGTATATTTCTTTATTGATTAAATTTTTCTAATTGAAATAATGATAAAATAAATTATTTTTTACTATGAATACTAATATTTATTCTTTTATTTTACATTACAGTACTATTATTGCAATAGTAATATTTCTTTGATTTAATTTTGTAATTGAAATACTAAAATAGAATATTTTGAATATTGTTTTTAATAATAATAGTAATGAATAATTATTATTAATAAATACTCATTTATTTTACACTACAATAGTATGATTGCAATAGTAATATATTTCTTTATTAGTTTAATTTTTCTAATTTAAATAATGATAAAATAAAAAATATTATTTTTAATAATAATACTAATATTTATTATTATTTAATATTTTTTATTTTACATTCTAGTAGTATTATTGCTATAGTAATATTTATTAATGTTTTAATTGATACGCTAAAATAAAATATTTAGAATATTGTTTTTAATAATAACAGTAATAATAATAATAATTATTAATACTCATTTTTATTTTACAGTAAAATAGTATGATTGCAATAGTAATATACTTCTTTGTTGATTACTTACATTTTTAGAATTTTAATAATAAAATTAAATATTATTATTATTATTGATGTTGTTGTTATTATATAGTGTATAGTGAATCTGATCACATGCCTGTTCGCAGATCTATTCTGGATGTGTTTAATATTAATATTTGGTAGCGTTTTCAGCTACTAGCTAGATTGTAGTACGCACTGTTTAACACATATTATCATACTTAAAGATGCTGTAAATGATTCCAGCAGTTTTGCTTCTGCCATAATTTTAGAGAATGGGGACATTTTATGTGACTTTTTAAAAAAAGAAGCTTACAGCACTTTTTAAATCCATTCTGCAGATTTTCTTCCACGGTGTGACAAATCTTGTGCCAGTGATGCACTTTCAGATTGAGGTTTGCAGCAGTTCATGCATGTGTTTATGTTGACAGGTGACGAGGAGCCCCCTGCTGTCAGCTCGCTGCATTGCGCAGGACCCACCATATGCAAGGCAGAGCTCCATCACAACATACTTCAGAGTGAAGGACTCATAGCCGCTGCCTCCACCTAGTGGCCTTTAACTGAACTTGCATCGCCACTTTAATTTCTTAACATGCCACTGACTTGGACAAGCTGCCGAGTCTTTCTCGTCACACTAAAATCCCTTCATCAGGGAATATCTTTGACGGACTAGATCTTAAGGGATTGGACCATTGCAGTGTCTGAAAACTGCAGGCGCTTTTTAACCAAAGTGGTTGTGTACTAGGTATGCAACCGTGTTTGTGTTTGCATTACTACATGTCATTCAGTCCTTCTTGCCTTTAATGGGTTTCCAGTGCCATGAACCTGTGGACGTGACCGTTATACTGTCGTTCTAACATGTCATTTCACTTTTATTTATTGTATTAAGTGGCTCAGTCGTGTGGGATAACGTGGTGCTCACTGCAGACGCGTGTAGATTAGCACTTGAGTTTTTCACATTAGCCCTGGTATCGTTTCACTGAAGCCGTTTTGAGGTAACGCTCGATTTTAGAAGCATATCAAGAGCTTTTTAATGATTTTAGGCCTTTATTTTTTTTAAATGGATCTTAAAAAAAAGTTTCAGAAATGCATAAACAGATTAGCATAGGTCTAATGCTTGTTTATGGCAAAGGGAAGTACCAGCTAAAAAATTGAGATGTGCCATTTTGTTAACTTTATTTGTGTACTCTGTTTTATCCAGGTTTTGTACAGTTTTTATTAGAATATTAGGTGATTTCTACATTATATAAACTTTGTACTGTTTTATAGTACTCTAATGTAGGAGATACGACTTAATAAAACTAAGATTTATATGCATTGTGACTGTGATTTATTACTGAAGTGTTTCGGGAAAAATACACATGCTTGAATAATCTCAGGATGGTAAAGAATATGTCAAGGGCAAAATAACATACTAGTCTTACACAACTTTAAACAGCTTGCAGATTTTTGTATGCTAGAAATACAAAACCTCAATAGTGACATTTTAAGTGATGCTTCTTTGTATATGCTAGAAATATGCATATAAAAATAAAAATGAATATATATATATATATATATATATATAGTTTAATTGTTTTAATTATTTTATTTAATATTATTTAATGATAGACATATTATAATTATAAAATTATATATATATGCTAGAAATAAATATATATATTCATTTTTATTTTTTATATGCATAATTGTTTTCATTATTTTATTTAATATTATTTTAATATATTATAAAAATAAAAATGTGTGTATATATATATATATATATATATATATATATATATATATATATATAGTTTGTTTTAATTATTTTATTTAATATTATTTAATGATATAGACATAGATTTATAATTATAAAATTGTTATATATATATATATATATATATATATATATATATAAATCGAAGAGGTGATTTAAAAACTCCTAAGTGACATTTTAAGTGGTTGATATTTGCATATATGCAGATTTATTTTGTATGCTACAAATATGCATATAAATATAAATTATATTACAAATAATGAAGTGATTAAAAACTTCTGAGTGACATTTCAAGTGATTTTATATTTGCATGCAGATTTTGTTGTATGCTATAAATATTTAAAAATATTTTTTTAAATATAGTATTTTAATATATATAATGAAGAAGTGATTAAAAACTCCATAATGACATGTGAAGTGATTTGCATTTCTATTTCTTGTCCTCTCGTTTATTGAGCTCAAACCACACCGCCCTGTAACCCTGTGAATGCTGGAACCCCAGTGATGTGAAAAGTTTGTAGGAAGTGTCATTTTCCTCTTCCACGAAGCAGTACACAGGGTGTCCTCGCTCCAGGAGGGTTTTGGCCATGATGGACACCAGTAACTTGGCGTAGCCTTTACGTCTGTGTTGTGGTAACGTATAGAGTAAACCAAGAGCAGCGTGTTGGTACACAAGGAGCCAGGAGACGGGCTCAGTGCCGCCCTCCTCGATCACGCACAGTGAAGGATTATGGGAGATGTAGTTCAGCACTGAGTTGTAGCTGTTACTGTCTCCGCCGTACTTCCATGTGCTGTTCACCAGATGTGCGTGAGCTTCGCTGAGCGGAGAAAATCTGAGACCTGCTGAACTGAAATCAGAATATGCCAACTATTAAAACAAGGAATTGAAGAAGAATCTTTGCAAGTACAAGGTATTTAAAAGCAATAATATGTGCTAACTTAATTTTGGGACAGTTAGAAACCCTGAAAAATTATGGATGCTCGTTTCCACCAGGGAATGAAAAATAAAAAAGGTAATTGTGACTTTTTTTCTCGTAATTCAGAAAAATTAAATCATAATTATGACATAAAAAGAAAAAGTCGAAATTAAGACATATTAGCAAGTCATATATGTGAGATGAAAAGTCAAGATTATGACCTACTAAGTCATAATAATAAGATGAAAAGTCAAAGTTATGATTTAAAAAGTCATAATTATGATGTAAAAAGTCGAAATGACATACTAAATTGAAATTATGACATACAAAGTCATAATTATGATAGGAAAAGTCTAAATTGACTTAAGTCAGACATAAAAAGTCGAAATGACATTACATAAAAGTTCAAATTACATTGTCTAAAGAATGTATGACATACTAAATCATAACTGATATGAAAATAAGAGATAAAGAGTCAAAATTATGACATATCAAATCATAATTATGAAATATCAAGTCATATTTATGAGATAAAAAGTCAAAATTATGACATCAAGTCATGATAATGAAATATCAAGTCATATTTATGATAAAAAGTCAAAAGTTATGACATAAAAAGTCAAAATTATGATCAAGTCATATTTATGAGTTGAAAAGTCAAAAAATAAGTAAAACAATGACAAAATTATGGCATAATTATGAGATAAAAGGTCACAATTATGACATCAAGTCATATTTATGAGATGAAGTCAAAATTATGACAGTCAAAATTATGAGATAAAAAGTCAAAATTATATTCATAAGTATGAAATAAAAAGTCAAAATTATGACAAAAAGTTGAAGTATGACATAAAATAAGTAGTAATTATGACTGATTTGAAAGTCATAATTATGAAATAACTCAAATTTATGACAAAGTCATAATCTCATAATTTAGACTTGTTATATCATAATTTCAACTTTTTATGTCATAATTATAATTTAGTATGTCATAATTTTGACTTCACATTTCTTATGTGGCAGAAATGGGCTTCCATACAAAACCCATGCAAAATATAAACTAAATGGAAAATATAACAGCTGATATAATATTTCTTTAGTGGGTGGATGAACATGTTTTGCATGATTAAGCATCACCCTGTGTTGATAAAGAGGATCATGTGACGGTGATGTACCTCTGTTTAAACTGCAGCTGGTTTGCCTCCTGTAGCATTAACACATTCATCAATACTTGTACTTTCCAAGGAAGTCCATGTTGATCCGCAAACTCCTGAACCGCTTCTAAATGCCTGATGTCAACCCCTTTATCAACCAGCAGGTTAGTGCATGTTTCATTTTGCCACAGTCAACAAAAGGAGTTGGTGAATAGAGAGTGTGTACCTGCAAATAATGTGAATGAGTCTTTATTGATCACACCAGGTGTGTCCAGAAACTTCCTCAGGCTGTCTTTGCTCTTTGAGTAGATGTTGTAAATGTTGAAGTCTCCTTCTCGATCCTTTGTGCCCTGTAAAAACCACAGATAGAAAGAAAGAAAGAAAGAAATAACGTAAGTCACAGGCGATCCACACTCCAATCCAGAAGGGGGCGCGCGCGGCAGTGTAGCCTAACCACTTTTAACCAGCATTAACCACCAATAATCGCAATAAACTCTTTGTTTTGTTACTTTCGATAAGAAACAAAGTATCATCTTTCAAATTATGTCGATTTTATCACGAAATTCAAACAATAAATACCGTTTTGACGTTTTTTGATGTGACGTAATAGACGCAGTATTGGCGCCTCAGGTCAAACGGCGCGCGAGTGAACGCGATCGTCTCTTCCTCTTCACGGCTAGTTACAGAATGAACATCTGAAGGTATGTTAACAAAAAACAGTACAACTTACTGAAACGTATAATATCAAGTGTAATCGCTCAATCAGTGTTTCAACCGCGGAAAGACGTCCATAAAACAGCTTGTAAACAATATCACGTACTATTACATTTACCTCAGAAATGCCGTTCAGTGTCCACAGCTTGTTAGTTCGCTCTTTCGCTAAATATATGCACTATATTAGCATATATATGAATTATATTTTACTTAACATGTTAGTGATGTCTTTATTATTTAATATGTTTAAATAAATTCGTCATGAAAACAATAGTTATGACAACCACTGTGTAAATGATTAAATGATTTCATGAACGAATTGAAAAAACATAATTTTATAATTAGATTTAGAAGTTAATGCAAAAATTGCCTTATGTGCAACATGTTTACATACAATTTTTTTTTTTATTTGAGTGTTAATTATATATAAAAATTTAAAGCAACTGAATTTAATAGTTTGGGCTGTGTTGTTAATTGTAATCTTTAATATTATAGTAATGTTAATTAAAATTGAATGAATTTAAAGACAGAGACACATTTTGTTAAGTAAAGCACTGTTCAATAAAAAAAGTGTTATGATATGATGTAAAATTATATTACCTGTACTTTCGGTTTGCAAATAATAACAGTGAAATCTGGCCACTGGTCTGCAATCACCTGCAGATTGTGAGGTTTCCCTCTGTTTATGTTGAATATACAGCCATAAACCTGGAAAACAAGTCATTATTAACGGCTGCTGCTCCTGAGCTGGTGAAACTAAAAGCATTGTGGTAATCCGATAGGTTAACCTTTTCAGTATAAAGCAAAACACTTTCTTAAAAACGTTCTTGAATCTCCACACCTTGATGGACTCGGGAAAAAACTGCTTCAAAACGCACTCGGCTTGTTTGAGTTCCTCTGTCCTGAGAATGATCATCTTGTGTCGTTCAGATCACACCGATGCTCACGGTAATCACAAAGCTGTATCTATGCCAAAAACCAATCAAGGAAGTGCTTTTTAAAGTCTCAACAGCTGTGCATTTTAGCCTCACATACTACAGCAGTAAAATGGTGGTTAATGCTACCGCTGGAGAAGTGGATCGTTTCTATCAAATATTAACTTTCCTGTTGTTTAAACTAAAGTGTTTATTTGTGCACGTCGGATAAATACAATAAACTAGCCTCCACCCAGATTATACTGGTCAGACTGGTTTGGTTTGATAGTTCTGGCCAGCTTACAGCATCTAAAAACAGCAAACCGCTTTGTTAAAGCTGTTTTTTTCCAGCAAGAATGGTTTCTTAAGACTTTTTCAGCAGGATATATTCTGGACTGCTCAGCATCGGGTCCTAGTCTGGTCATGTGACCTGGAAGATGATATAAACACATCACTGCAGCTGCAGAGAAGAACATGAGAATATGAAATGGATTTTCTGTGACCGTCTGTGATGGAAAAGCTCTAGTGTTTGATGAGTCAGCGAGTTGCATGAGCGTCTCTCCATCAGCAGGACGCTTTTCACTGACGCTGCGTTAAGAAATAAATAGAGGTGTGTATTATATGACTGTTATGTTTCCACCCTCATACTTCAACACCTTGATGATTTTGACTTCACTTTTGTTCCCACAGATTCACAATCTGCCAGGATGGTTTGCATTCTGACCCTCTTTGCATCCATTCTCTCAGCTCTCATTGTTTCAGGGGATGGCATGAAACAAAACTACAACAGTAATGTCATTAACGTCGCAAACTTTGCCATGAATTTCCACAATCTCATGAGTAGCTACCCGTATGCATTTAAAGTGGTGGATATCATATCGGACACGGCTCAGGTGAGTGTGATGTTCATCATATGACACACAGCTCCTTCACTCTGATGGATTTGCTCATAATGTCTTTGTTGCAGCTGTATCCTCCTGCACGGGTTAAATACACGTTACAGATACAAGCTGCGCAGACTGTCTGTGAGAATCAGGCGGGTGTGAATCTGACAGACTGTGCTTTGCAGTCTAACGCTGAGGTGAGAAATAACATCTGATAATTATTAGATGACCGTTCAGAGTTTGTATTTTCCTGTGTGTTGTGATGCATTTTAAGGAATGTAAAATCTTTTTTTGAGACAAGTGAAGAGCACCACTATATAAATGTAACATTTTCTGGTTATGCACATATATTTTAGGCATATGCAGTTTGAACCCCAGTGTAAATGTTAATATATAGCCTACTATTTGCATTTTATGCAATGCAATAATTTTGCATGTTATTGAATGTGCAACTGAATTTATGTAAACTAATCTATAATAATTTTTGATGCATTTTGATTGAAATGTGAATATATAAAAATACTACATAGATTTCTTTTTTCCCTGTTTTCTCAGATCATGACCTGTTCCTTCACTGTCATTGCAGTGCCAGGAAACGACTACATCCCCAAACGATTGCTGTCAGATCATTGTGCCTGAGAATTATGCTGTAAATGTCTTCTAATAGTGGAATGTTGCCAGCGATGCATGCTTTGTTAATGTATGCCTCATTATGTACTTAGTGGCATGTTAATGGGCATCAATATCAGCGTTTTATAACATTTTTGAAGTATTGCATAAGCTGTCATTTTCAAGACACACTAACTTAAAAGCCTTTGAGTAAAATGGATTCCGTTTTGTCAAAAAATAAATAAAATGCTAATTAATTTTCTCATAGTAAGTCTTGAATCTGTTGTTTTTTTTTTACTTTTTTTTTTTGAGGTTAAAGTTAGGACTCAGAAGTGCCCATTCATGTGTGGAAATGATTCTTTGTGCTCTCTGAACCGTTTTTTCACAGTTTTAACCCTGATGAATATTGGCATTGTCATCCTGGAATATGGCCATGATACATATTCCAACATGGTGGTTTAAGAAATGATAAGCTACACACTATATATATATATATATATATATATATATATATATATATATATATATATATATATATATATATAATATAGTGTGTGTGTGTGTGTGTAAAGCTACCAGCATATGGTTTGCTACGACATGAGGGTGAGAAATGATGACATTATATTAATTTTTGGATGAACTATTTAATGAACCGTCAAAATTGACGCAGAGATGCTGCTCTTCTGTGACTTTTATTTTGGAATGTCTGAAGCTCACTTTCACTCTGAAGCACTGAGTTTGGATGCTGTCTGTCAGATGCTGTGTTTGTGTTGGTCTGAAGAGGATATAACACCACTGTGATCTGGTAAGACGTGATGTTTTACAACATTTATTATAATTATGCTCTGATTTTTTGTTTAAAATCAGATATTTGCCTCCTTTTATGTAAATAAACACTGTAAAGTAAATACATATAGCCTATGTAGTACATATTATTTAATAATACCTATATGTACCAAACTTGGTACTTGTTTTGTTTTTCTTGAGCTGGACAACTTTCAAAGTGGAAGTCATTTGCTGCATTCTACAGGAAGTTGGCATCTCATGTCGAAGGCTGCGTCCTCGGCCAACTTCCTTATTATGCATTGTACAAGATTATACAGAACACATATAAGCATGTGTTCTGATACATACAGATTAAAATACTTCTTATTTATACTTGAGCACCAGCCTGTCAAGCTGAATTGTATTTGCATTCATCCTTGCCTATATATATATATATATATATATATATATATATATTTTATTTTTATTTATTGTTTATATTTCATTATAGTTTTTTCCTTCTTAAAGTTTTCATTTGGAGAACACAAGAAAGCAAGGAAGATGGAACAAGGTAAGGTTCACAGGCAGTGAAGCTAATTCAGAAAAAATCATTGTAGGCTCTGCCCCGGTATGGTTTGTGTCAAGCTATTATTAGTTTGGTTGTTTGATGAGAAAGAGATGAAATGTAGTTGCAATAAATGCTTTAAGAATCTGTACATCTGTAGCAGTGGATGACTATTATTCAGTTGCTTGAAACTGAATAACAACTGATGACGAGACGGTTTGATGTTTGACTGACCAATCAGTGGAAAGGGGCGTTTAATTCCTGCCCATGTAGAGATCAAATATTCAAGCTGTTTATCCATTTTGGATGTATTGTTTTCAAAGTAAACAAAGTGTGATGAAGAAACAATAAAAATACATAGAAAAACATGAGAAGGGTCAAATATGTGAAAAATATATTTTTCACATATTTCACAGAAATATATATTTTTCCATTTTGAAGACAAAAATGAGAGAACCCATGATTATCCGAAGGTACATGATCAATTTGTAATAAATTTTCGTTTATACTGTTTGGAGTTTTCAGTATGACTTTTCAACATCCTCATGTTTTTTTTCTGACAGAACTAAGAGCTGTTGTTCTGGGGTGGCAGAAATCTGACAAAGCCTCATTGATAAACAGCATTTTAGGAAGTGAAGTTGAGTCTGACAAACATTTTGTGAAGTCTGTGAGGAAAGACGGTGAAGCGAATGGAAGGAAGATAACTCTGATTAACACTCCATGCTGGTGGCAGAATTTTGGTTTGAAAGATTCACCAGAGGTTGTTAAACAGGAACTGGTTTGCAGTGTCTTCCTGTGTCCACCGGGGCCTCATGTCTTTCTCCTGGTCATTAACCTCAGTTTGCCTTTCACTGAAGAAAACAGATACAGCATTGAGAAGCACCTTAGTCTGTTTGGTGAGAGGATCTGGAGACACACTGTAGTGGTCTTTACACGAGCCGATTCACTGACGGACAGAAACATTGAGCAGCACATAAAGAATCAAGATCTGCAGCAGATCATACAGAGATGTGGAGAAAGATATCACATCTTTGAGAACGAAAGTAAAAGTCCTGGAGTTCAAGAACTGCTTGACAAGATTGATGATGTTGTGGCAGGAAACAGTGGCAAGCATTTTGAAACACATGATGACATGCTACTGGAGATAAAGAGAAAGAGAGATGAAAATAAAGAAAGAGCAGAAGCCAGACAAAAAAAGTTGCAGGACAAAAGAGATCTGCTGAAAGAAATAGGTAAGTACTACAGACATGTATATTTAAGTCAAATGTTTGGCCTGAATTTGTTTCTCTTGAATATTTTGATCTAAAGGCTTCTGCTTAAATAGTTTTGCAGACAAACATAAATTGTGACTACATATGAATTTCTTTGCAAAACAAAATTAATTTTAATAATAAAATGCTTTTAAATAGATGAGTTTCAGCCCAGTGTGCTGCACATCTCCTGAAAAGTGAAACAAAAACATTTTGTTGGCTGGCTGCAGTTTATGACCAACCCTGCCCTCTCCAAGTAATCGAATTGGACGCAAGCCATTAATTTGACCATTATTTACTAGATTATTTGGTAACAATTTACAATAAGGTTCATTAGTTAACTACATTAGTTAACATGAACTAATAATTAACTGCACTTATACAGCATTTATTAATCTTTGTTAATGTTAATTTCAACATTTAGTAGGCGTGTAACGGTACACAAAACTCACAGTTCGATATGTACCTCGGTTTTGAAGTCACAGTTCGGCACAGGTTTGGTACAGCAGGTGGGGAGAAGACTTAATATAAAATTGCTTTTTTATTATTATTATTATTATTATTAAACGGTGGTTTACTGTACAAATTGTGTTTTTTGTCTTTAAATATATTAAATAATTATAACTAAATGTTTCTTAAGAATAAAAAAAAGATCCCTGCTAATGCTGTAAACTATGTAGGGAGCCCTTACTTGAACATTAGGCTACTATAATATTAAAGGCTAACAATTGAGCCCAAACTATTAGCCTAAATTCAATCACTTTTTATTTTTAGATATAATAAACACTCAAATAACAAATTGTATGCAAACATATAAGCTGCACATAAGGCAGTTTTTGCATTAACTTCATCTAATCTAATTATTAAATTGTTTTACTCCAGTTCGTTGTTGAAATATAAATTTCATACATATATACAAATATACATTTCATATTTATACACAGTGGCTGTCATTTTCATGACAGATTTATTTAAACATATATTAAATAGACATCACTAACAGATTAAGTAAAATATAATGAATATATGGGCTAATACAGTGTATATATTATGCGAAAGAGTTCATTTGTCTGGCGAACTAACAAGCTGTAGACACTGAATGGCTTTTCTAAGGTAAATGATACGTGACATTGTTGACAATCTGTTTTATTGACGTCTTTCCGCCGTTGAAACACTGATTGAGTGATTAAAAGAGATATACAGTACAACTTACTGAAATGGTCATCTTTCAACATACCTTCAGATGTTCATTCATGTTTGTTCTGTAACTAGTAGGCTATTAAAGAGGAAGAGATGATCGCATTCACTCGTGCTCCGCGCCGCCGGTTGAACTGAGGCACAGAGATCTGTCACGCCACATCAAAGCGCATTTTCTGTGAATTTGAAGGATGACACATTGTTTCTTATCGAAAGTAACAAAACGCAGAGCTTATTGTGACTATTGGTGGTTAATGGTGTTGCACACGTGTACCAAACCGAAAGCCCTGTACCGAAACGGTTCGGTATGAATACGTGTACCTTTACACCCCTAACATTTACTGATACATTATTAAAATCTTGTTAGTTAATGCACTGTGAACTACCATGAACAAACAATGAACAGCTGTATTTTCATTAACTAATGTTAACCAAGATTTAATAATTTACTTAATTTATCTCGGGAAATGACGCACGCAAATGTGTGAATTTTTGTCCATCATTTTGAAAGTGAAAGTGACTTGAAGGCCAAGTTTGATATCCCATACTCAGAATTTGTCCTCTGCATTAACCCATCCAGTGCCGTGTTAAGCCTTAGCGGGGCCCTGGACTAAAAATTTGATGAATGGCAATGATTCACTTAGTAAATGCGATTTACTAAGGTTTGTGCTGGTCAATTTGCTGGTATTTGTGCCCTTATTTACTGCCCAAAAAAGCATGTATAAAGCCAGACACTAATTTGCACTGCAGATTAGAACTTTCAGAACTTTACACTACCATCTGTGCTTTTTTTGGAATTGTGCTCTCATGTTAATTTGCCCTGTTTAGTAAATATGGCCCATAGTCAGTCAAAACAGTTTTGAGGTTAACTGATCTAATTTTGTGTCTCTTGAAAATAGTGATCTATGACAATGTATTATGTTGAATATCAACATTTTTTTTGTGTTTGAAGTAAAAAGTTAAATTTCGACCCTTGGGGTACGTTCCCCACCCATCCAAACACATAAATTATTTTAAAATGTTATATTCATTGTAATTAATGGCGTTTATTTAATATTAAGCCATGAATTAGATGAACATTTCAGACATATTCGCTCTCCTTCACCTAATGCACATTGCAAACATGCAAATATCCACAAATTATATGTAGCTATGTTTATTTGGTTGTTTGTTTTTTCCTTGTAGAAGCCGTGGCTCCGCTCACAAAACTGAGAATTGTCCTGCTGGGTTGGACTCTGTCTGGGAAGAGTTCAACCGGAAACACCATCTTTAATCATGAAATATTTCAGATAGGAAGCCCACAGGGCACAAACCATACAGGTGATGTAAATGGCAGAAAAATAACTGTGCTGAACACCCAAAGCTGGTGGAAATATTTCTCGTCTAAATTCAACCCAAAGTTTGCACAGGCTGCAATCCTGGAGAGCATCGGCCAATCACAACATATGCAATTCCCTCATGCCATGATCTTGGTGATTCCTGTTGATACTTCATTCAAGAATGAACAGAAAAGAATCATTGAAGAGTATATGGCCATTCTTGGAGAAGACATCTGGAGACACACCATAGTTCTGTTCACATGGGGCGACAGGTTTCCAGATGTATCAATCGAGCAGCACATTGAGAGTGAAGGTGGCGCCCTCCAGTGGCTGATTGAGAAATGCAGGAACAGATATCACGTCTTTGACAACTCAGACAAGAAGAACAGAGCTCAAGTCACAGAGCTGCTCCAGAAGATCGATGAGATGGTGGCAGAAAACAGTCTGTTCTGTCTCAAAACTCAATGTGCTGCAGAAGTGAATGTTCATGAGACAGATACAGAGGAAGAAATAAGTCTGGATACAGAGGAAGAAATAAGTCTGGACACTGACCATGTGCTGAAATTACTGTACCAGGAGATGAGCAACAGGTTTAAGAGGATCATGAGTAAACTAAAACACTTAAAGACTGATTTCACTGAATGTATAGAGGCCAAAAGTGATAGTAGCATGTCAGAGCCTCTAAACTGTAAGTTGTCACTGTTAAAATGACTTAAATTTCCTGCCTAATAACCGTTAATATAGCTGTTAGCAGCAATTAGGGCCAGGCACAAAACACCCTCTTTACAGCTCCTAAATCTCACATTTTTAAATGATTTTACTTTTTTTTTTTTTCTGAACACTCCCTCTGCCACTTTCCTCTTTCAGTCTCAGCTGATGAAAAACTCATGGAGATGATAAGGAGAGAAGGAAGCAGATGGGAACTCATTTTAATGGAAGGGCTCTTGAACATTCAGAATCCTGAAGCATCTTCTGGTGAGTTATTTAGCTTTTAAAGAATACATATTTGATCTGGATTTTCATTACTTGAAGGACACATTTGTTCTTCATTTTTATATTGCGTAAAATAATTGTATGTCTTGAACTAATGTATTTCCTGCCTGAGAACATTTTCTACCCCTCACATTTTCATATTCATATTCACAGATGGAAATACGAGTCCATGTTCGATTGATAATGTGTTGAGGTGGTTTGAAAGATGCGATGAATACTACAGCTCATTTGGATGTGGAACAAACTCCATCCTCAGTAGTCTAGAAGATCCAGAGCCCAGAGACATAAAAAGACGTAAAACACAGTTTGCAGAATAAAACTGTTTAAACATGTTTTACACATGTCCACTTTATAGAGGATACAAACTATTTGTTTAGAATGCATTTAATAATTATATGAGAAACATACCTTAATAGCCTATTTCTAATTATTGATAATAATTGGTATTTTTCTATGATTTCTAAAAACTATATTACTTCACATTATTTTTGTCATGAAAATGTAAATTTAGATTGAACAGTCACGTTTAGTTTCAGTCTTAGTTCCATCTTTTTTTTTCTTGTTACCAGTTTGTTTCAGTTAGTCATCACCATTTATGTCTTGTTTAGTCACTCGTTTATCCTGTGTGCTGTATAAATGCCATCAGTTTTTACTTCCCGTTTTCTGGTATTGGTTTGTAGTAAAGCTGTTAACGGTTTTCTCCTTGTTGGGAGTGCCGCCCTTTTTTTTTTTTTGCTTAATAAAGGTAAACTTCTGCATCAAGATCCACCTTCCCTGTCCTTACCTCGACTGCCGCTGTAAGAGATTTAGTCCAAGTTAATGAACAGTAAAATAAAATATAGTCATCTGGGTCCAAGCACCAGACCTTAGTCAGGTTAGACGCCATAATGAATTTAACAAAGATGAAAACAAGGCTACTTGCTGATAACTTACATTTTTTACAATGGCACACACTATAAAGGTCCTAGATCACATGATTTTCACAACTTACAACTTTTTGAATCTTAACTGAAAGTTAAAGTTTGATGAAATGATGTTTGATGTTTTAGTGGCAAAAGTGGCAACTGACTTTAAAAAAACAACAATCACTCCCTCTTATTCTATATATGTACATAACTTTTTCCTAACTTATCAAGAGCTATAGAACTTCTTACCTTTTTATATCTTTTGCATAATGATGAAGTAACGAAAGAATATATATATATATAGCTCACCATCTTGTTGAAATTCATTCAATTTTTTTTTATTATTATTGTTCAGTTATTATTGTTCAATTCAGTTTATTGCATAAATGGAAAAAAAAGATGTCAGAAGTCTCTAGAAAGTTCTAACACAAACATTTTAACTATATATATAGTATAGAGAAAAGCATATACTACATACCGACATAACCAAATAAAAACAATGAAATGAAAACAAGTCTCATCAGTATTATAAAATGTAAAATAAAATAGTTTATGTTCCCATATTGTTAAAGTATAATACTGTATTTATATTTTTTTCAGGTTTCTGTTTTTGTGGTTCTGTAGTAAAATGTATATGCAAATATTTAATGTAATTAATATCTGGATGACTACATGATTGCACAAGACACTTCTGAACCCAGAACAGATACACCGGTTTTTGGACCAATTGAGACTCCAGTTCCCAGTACTTTGGCCTCCACCCCTCCCAGACCAATAGATGCACCCGTATCAACTCCAAGTCCCAGTTTCACACCAACTGGACCGGCTCTAGCGGATGCACTGGCAATTTCAGCTCGAGCCATTGCTTCGACTCCAACCAGACTGGCTTCAGCTCCAGCTGAGGCATTGGGACCTTTGGCTTCAGCCTCAAATACACTAAATTCAGCACGAGCTCGTCCAACTCCTGCTGCTGCATAGGCTCCAATCTTGGGAATCCTCTTTCCTGGTTCGTTTTCACAAGCTGCATATGTTCCAGCTCGAGCATAGATGATTTCTGCACAGGCATCTCCTGGTCTGTCAAATGTGTCAATCATGTCTATGACGTTGCCTACATTAGCATGAACTGATGCAAGTTTTACTCTGGGCTTTTTTGTAATAACCTTTTTGAATTTCCATGTTTCCTTTTTTAATAATTTTTTATTTATGTCACTTGAAACAGTCAATTTGGTATTATTAATCTTTTTGGTATAAAGTATGCCACATTCTTCATCTGCAAATAAAACAAATGAGCTTTAGTGCAGTGCAAATAGATACAGACATTTAGGAAAAACAACAAGCTTTATACGAATTTATGCCATTTTACACTGAACATAAGAACATTGTAAATGTGACAAGTTGGTTTTACTCAACCTTGCAAGCTGTAAATTCTATTTTGTGTGATTTAGTCTGAGATTTGCAGTACACAATCTTCTACACAACATCTAATTTAAAGACACTTCAGATTTTTTTTTATTTTTTTATTTTAATATGACCACAGTGACCTATTCCATACAGAGATTGCATTGTCGGAATATTCAGAAACATAATATTTACACATATACCACAATTAGAAAACGAAACAATAGTTGACGAAATTAACACTATTCAGCACCATATTGAGACTGATCCGGGTGTGATAGTGCGCAGCCGACCGTATCAGTTACCTGACCCCACACACAAAAAAAGTTTCAGATGGAATAAGAGGCGATGCTGGATATAGAGGAGTCACACAGTGACAGGGCGAGCACGGCTCGGTTCGCTTCTGACTATCGCAAGCCTAAATACTGTGTCGAAATTCGTCGCGTATCCAATCCCACGGGTTGACGCGTTGCTTGATCGGCTGGGTACGGCTTGTTTTTATTCAGCATTTGACTTAACAAAAGGATATTGCCAAATCCCCTCATCACCAATATCTAAAGAAAAAAAAAAAACAGCCTTTGCAACGCCGTTTGGATTACACCAATTTGTTACCCTTCCTTTCGGGCTGTCTGACACTTTTCAGTGTCTCATGGACCGAATTCTATCTTGATGATATCATCATCTATACTAAGTAGGCTAATGACTGGCAGCGTCATATGGGGCGTTTGCGGGTTGTGCTGAGGGCGCTGAGAGTGGCCTGGCTGACGGCCAAACCGAAGAAGTGTGCAGTTGGGCGTGTGGAGGTCAGGTATCTGGGCTTCCACTTAAGTCACGGACAGGCAATGTTGCCAAGTCCGCGGGTTTTTTGGGCTACTTTTACACTGTTGCCGCGGGTTGTTTTTCATGTCCGCGGGTTGAATCGTACGGAGCCCCGCATATGACATACAAGGAAAAAAATTAAATCATACGCACGATTTACTAATTCGTTCCCTCGATTTATAGATCGTGCACATGATTTGTAAATCAAGGGAAGGAAATAGTAAATCATGCGCGCGTTTTAGTAAATCAAGGGAACTAAATAATAAATCATGCGCACCTTTAAGTAAATCGAGGGAACAAATTAGTAAATCGTGCGCGCGATTTAGCCTACTATTTTTTTTCTTGCATGTAATGTCCGGGGCTCTGTAGAATCGACCCAAATTAAAGTGATATTATCCCCTGGAATGCGAATTTTACCAGGGGAGCCTTGCCAAAAACATGGATTTTGCCCCCAGAATGTGATTTTTACAATTGGCAATTGGGCGGGTTTTGTTGTGAAAACCTGGCAACCCTGCGCATGACGTGCATCCCCAAATTAGCAAGACGGCAGCAGTGGCAAACTGTCCAAGACCTGGGCTGCGATCCACTCCACTTTTAGACATGCACTCGCAAACTTCCCTAAGCACTTCCCCTTGGGGGAATCCCTGCCGCCATTTTGAAGTGCGCTCCACTTCGTGAAGTGGACAAGGTAAGTTTATATGGACAGACCTTCGTTCCCTCGATTTTGAACGTACACTTTAGGCAGCTCCATAACCCACAATGCAACACGATTGTGACATCACCACATATCACGTTTAATTTACCCCACCACAAACAACTCTATGATATATTAATTATTTTTTTAATATTTAAAACACACGTATATACATATATAATGCTGCATTAAACAATTTCTTAAGGGAAAAAAAGCAATGACGTACATCCGAGTCAACGAGACTGAGTGACGTTAGCGAGGGAAGGTCATAAAAAAAAACGAACTGGAACGCAGCCCAAAAAGGAGGCGAGGCAGTTCCTGGTGCTGGTGGGATATTACAGAAAGTTTGTACCTAATTATACCTCACCAGCCCACTGACTGATCTCACTAAAAAGGGAGCACCAGATCTGGTCCAGTGGACCAGTGAATCATACAGCAATCCGTCACGCCACATTAAAAAGCGCCAAAACGGTATTTATCGTTTGGATTTCGTAATAAATCTTACAGAATTTAAAAAAGCTGAGACTTTGATTTATGTCAGAAGTAATAATAAGCCTTGTCTGCGTTGTTCTTTTTGCTCTGGATGCCAGGAAAAAAACTTTTTTAACGCATAAAACAGAAAATATTAATAAACAGAAAACAGAAAATATTAGAAATGAACACGCTATTTTTGTCATTTACATATGCTCTAAGTATGTTTTTATTTATCAAATATATATATATATATATACATATATAAGTAAAAACACATAGGCCTACTTCAGATTTGTTCTAAATATGACTGACCTACTATAGAGATAGTTACCACAATTAGATTTTTTTTTTCAATGTTGCTAAATATAGACCAACTTTTAAATTGCACTCACCATTTTCTTCTTCATCTTCTTGTTCACTGTAGCTTAATTCCCGGTCAGACATTTTTTGGGTGTCACAAGTTTAAAAAACTCAACAGGGCTTTGGTGGAGTCGTGTCTCGATCAGGACCGCTGCTCCTTAATATAGTTGAAAACTGAAAGTGAAAGCATGAAATCCTGTAAGGAGTATTTATGGATTACTTAAATCTGCTTTGAAGCCAATTTTTACTTTAAAAAATGGTATGAACACGTAATTTGAATTATTTGCTCTATGTCCTGCTACAGTGAAAAAAGAACCTTTTTTTCTTTGTGTAAAAATCTATATCTATAAAGAACCTTTTATGTAATGGAAAGATTCTATGGATGTTTTTTGTGGAGCCGTCAATGCCAATAAAGATCCTTTATTTTTAAGAGTATGTTAAGACTTTCTTAAAGAACTAGTCTGACCAACTCTTACTTTTCAGATTCAAATTTTCAGACCAATCTTTAAAAAGTTATTATCAGTCTTATTAAATCACATGACTAACTTTTAGGACTAGTCTAAGCAATCATTTTATCTCATTTGAGAATGGGACATTTATAACTATGTTATGGGAAGCATGAAACATGTTTATGTTATGAATGTCAGGAAGCTGAGACAGGAACATGTGTTAATGCCAATCTGGCAAGGTGATTTAGAGTTACTGAGGTCATTTACTGTTAGTCATGTGTTGGTAGGGGCAGATCACAAAAAACTTTTTAAAAGTTTAAAAAGAGCAAAAACTGTTTAAAGAAAAGAGGAAGACATTTTTGTTTCATTCTGTTCTGATTATTTGTCATGTTCTGACAGGTTTAAGAGGATCATGAGTAAACTAAAACACATTTCAAGTTGTCACTGTTAAAATGACTTACAATTTCTTGTCTAATACCCATAATATAGCTGTAAGCAGCAATTAGGTCCAGGCACAAAACATCCTCATTACAGCTCCTTAATCTCACATTTTTATTATGATTTTACAATTTTTTTCTGAACACTCCCTCTGCCACTTTCCTCTTTCAGTGTCAGCTGATGAAAGACTCATGGAGATGAGAAGGAAGAAGATGGGAAGTCATTTTAATGGAAGGGATCTTGAACATTCAGAATCCTGAAGCATCACCTGATGAGTTATTTAGCTTTTTAACCTGTTTTCTTGGGAAGTTTGATCTGGATTTTCATTACTTGAAGGACACATTTTTTCTTCATTTTTACATAGCGTGAAATAATTGTCTTGAACTAACCTGAGATCACATTTTCTACCCCTCACATTTTCATATTCATAGAAATATGAGTTCATGTTCAAGTGATATTGTGTTGAGGTGGTTTCAAAGATGCGATGAATACTACAGCTCATTTGGATGTGGAACGAGCTCCATCCTCAGTAGAAGATCCAGAGCCCAGAGACATAAAGTTGCAGAAATTGTTTTTGCAGAATAAAACTCTCTATTTAAACATGTTTTACATGTATGCATTTTAAAGCAATTACAAATTTGTTAAGAATGCATTTAATAATTATGTGATAAATATATAAGCCAATTTCTAATTAATATTTGGTATTCTTGTATGATATCTAAAAACATTATTTTTGCCATGAAATTGTAAAGTAACTTGAATTATTGAACAGTCACGTTTAGTTTCAGTTCCATGGACTTTTTTTTTTTTATAGAATCTTCACTGAAAGTTTGATGAAACAGGTTTGAGCAACACACACAACGACAAAAAAACACTCCTTGTATGCCTACATAACTTTTTCCTACATAAAAAAATCTTGTGAAATAATGCTTATCATGCTTTTTTATATATATATCAGTAGGCCAAAAATTCCTTGAGGTAGACCTATTCTTATATGATTTAAGTTTATTTGTGCATTTTTTACTACTAATGTCTGGCCCTTTTTTTTCTTTTTCTTTTTTTTCAGTTTTGCATAAATGGAAAAATGATGTTCAAAGTCTCTAGAAAGTTCAATGAACACATTATAACAGTTATACACTGGGAATGACAGTACAGAGAAGAGCAATACACATACTTACATAATCAAATACAAACATTTGTTCTTAAATGAAAACAAAAGTCTCATTAGTTGTAGGATTCTAAAATGTAAAATAAAACATTTTATGTTTCCATATTGATAAAGTATAATACTGTGTATTTATATATTTTCAGGTTTCTGTTTTTGTGGTTCCATAGAAAAACCTACATGCAAATATTTGAAGTTAATTAATACCTGTATGACTACTTGACTACACAAGACACTTCTGAACCCAGAACAGATACACTGTTTTTTTCACCAATTGAGAATCCAGTTCCCAGTACTTTGGCCTCCACCCCTCCCAGACCAGCAGATACACCCGTATCAACTCCAAGTCCCAGTTTCAGACCAACTGGACCAGCTTTAGCCGATGCGCTGGCAATTTCAGCTCGAGCCATTGCTCCGACTCCAACCTCACTGATTTCAGCACCAGCTGAGGCGTTGGGACCTTTGGCTTCGGCCTCGAAGGCACTGTATTCAGCACGAGCTTGTCCAACTCCTGCTTCTGCATAAGCTCCAGCCTTTTGAATACTCATTCCACGTTGGTTTTCAAAAGTTCCTGCATATTTTCCAGCTCGAGCATACTTGCTTTTGTATAGGCATTTCCAGGTCTGTCAATTGTGTCCATTACATCATTCGGTATACGAGCTGATGGAAATTGAACACTTGGCTTTTCTTCATCTGCAAATAAAACATATTAGATATAATGCAGTGCAAATAGATACTTACATTTAGAAAAACAACAAGCTTTATATGAATTTATGAACATTAGAGCATTCTCAATGTGACATAACAGCTCTAATTGTTCAAAAGAACTCTTAAAAGAAAGTAAAGTGATCTTCTGCATCTTCATAATATGTTAGTAATAATATATTTTACATTTGTTTATTTTAACTATATATATTTTTGTAATAAAGACACCAGTTTTTTTTTAAAATATGACATAAATGACCTATGAATATTCATAATATTTATACATATACCACAGTTAGAAAATGAAACATTTTATAAGTAAATATATACAGAAATGAAATACATAAATTAACAAATAACACTAAAATGTAGGGTTTCTTTTTTTCCAATTTGAGTAAATAAAGACTATTAAAATGCACTTACCAGATTCTTTTTCATGTCTAGGGTAGCTTTTTTCTGACATTCTTTGTGAGTCAGATGTTCTCAACAGGGCTTTGGTGGAGCTGTGTCTCGATCAGGACTGCTGCTCCGTCCTTATATACACAGAGACGAAAGAGAAAGTGCAATTGGGTTTTTCCTTAATCTCTTTGAATTCACAATGGGGTATTGTCACTTAAAACTTAAAACAATTGCACAGATGGAAGTGGTAATGGTACAATAAACATAAACAATATTTGTTATGTTTGTTTGTTATTGTCCTGTTTTTCATTAAAACAGAATTCCTAGAGCATGACATCATATCCCTTGTGTTGGAGTGTCCAAAAATACAAGTCTTGAGCTTCCGTTAAGACCCTGTTCTTGCAAAGCTGACACTGATTTTCCTGAAAAAAAAAAAAAAAATCACACAATCTCTTTAAAATAAAGATTCTTTATTTGCCTCTATGGTTCAGTGAAGAACCTTTAACATGCACAGAACCTTTCCATTCCATTCTTTATAGCAGAATATTTTTTTAGATATTTAAAAAGTTCTTCTCACTAAGGGTACGTTTAAATGACAACGATGGATAAGTTTTTCCTTTGTGTTTTTTGTGTACAGACAACAACTTTATCAAAATGATCAACGTTCACACAGATCCTCAAAAACAACTAAAAATGCTGTATTCTGCTGCCAGGCCAGTAGTTGGCGATGTCACTTTGTAAAACACTATGGGCCTATTGACTGAACACGTAACAGGCATGTGCATGACGTCACCGTTTTTTCACAAATTCGTGATTTTATAATTTACACAGAGGCGAACGGTATAATTTTCAAAAACTTGCAGTTTAAATCTTGTTTTCAAAAGTTTGCATTTTCAGGCCCCCAAAATGCCATTGTCGTGTACATTTTCACCACTTCTGATGCATGTGCAAAGTTTCATGAGTTTTTGAGCATGTTTAGGCCCTCAAAAATTCATTTCTGAGAAGAAGAATAATTGACTGAGCAATTATAATAGGGTCCTTAATTTATTATGAAACAAATGCACAGAACATCTACACAACAGCTCTTACACCCCCATTTCGATCCTTTAGTTTTAGTGCACGTGTGTGTTTGCAGAAGTGTGCTTAGGAATCTCACACACTCTTCCTCACTTAGAAGAACTTACATTTTACATTGACATTCATGCATTTTGCATCCACAGGAACACTCAGGAAAAAGATTTGACAACCACAATAACTTAGATGACACAGAACAAAGAACTGAATGAAGACAGGAGGTATATTGTGTTCCAGTTAGCTCAGAATTTGGAATTTTCCCACCTCACAGGTTCTCCCTGGGGGGAGCCAGGAGCGCGAGTAGCCAGACAGGGACCCAGGCCACAGCTGGCAAGATGATCCAAGGCAGGGTCATGGGGGGAGGAGCCATGGTGAAGCCTGTGAGGAGGTACCAGGAATGCAAACTCCTGCAACAGAGCCGGCCACGGTGGCGACCCATACGGAGCTGAGGAGACATGGAACCAGGGTGACACCGCAGGTCTGGAGGGCCAAGGTGGAGTTGACCACTTGTTCTAGTTCTTAAGACCAGGGCAGAGGCAGGGATCCGGAAGACCATGGTGGAGCCAGAGCGACTGAGGACAACGGCAGAGCCGGAGGGAAGGCGGGGCCCAGTGGAGTTGAATGGATGGAGGGCAGAGGTGCAGGATTAGGCCTCCTGCTGTCAGACCAAGGCTGAGATGGAGGGACGAGGGAGCCAGGTGGAGCCAGTAGGATGAGGGACCACGGTGGAGATGAAGGAGCATGGAGCCAAGGCGGAACTGATAGGTTGAGGGCCGAGGTGGAGTCCAGGGCTCGGTGTATGGTGTATCACACCAATATGGAGCTGGGGACTAGAAGGCCTGAGGCAGATCTATACCAACAGATGAAATCAACTGAGAATAAGCTGAGGGTCTGACAGAAACCAGCGGTGGCAGGGCTGAGGAACTGGCTGGCTTTGGGAGAGGAGGTGGGAGAGGGAGGCTGGGAAGGGATCAAAGGGAGCACAGGCAACATGGGACTGGGTGGGACCAGCGGAGAAACAGGAGATTCAGGGCTGGGCGGGACCAGCAGAGAAAAAGGAGACTCAGGGCTAGGTGGAACCAGAGGTGAAGGGAGATATAGGGGAATACCCTCTACCAAATCCAATTCAATGTCATCAGTGCTGGAAGTGTGGGTGGGGCTCCATTCCATGCTCTCAAATTCCACAAGAACTCCCTTGGGGACTGGTGTTGTTGTCAGCTTGCGCACCTGGTCAGATGCTTTGTTGGTCTCAGGCTCCGGGGCGGGGTACGGCTCAGATTGGTCTTCTGGCTCATTGTCCGTGGCAGGCTCTGGCTCCATGTCTGTGGTGGGGACAGGCATATGCCCTGTCTGTTGGGATGCAGGCTGACTGGGCTCTGGGTCTGGAGTGGGGCTGATGTTGTCCTCCACAGGGTAGATGGTGAACGCCAAATCGTTGTTCACCAGCAGCCACTCCACAAGTGCGGCGAAGTCCTCTTGAGGACCCCAGCCTGGGAGGCATGGCCTGGACCACTTGCTGAGGCTGGAGATGTAGAACACACAGAGTAAGCAGTCTGCGTTTGGCACGCCAACTTGTGTCGCCGTTGGACAGTGTTACTTTAGAAAAACAACTGATTTATACACTTTTTAATGTCACATTTTGTAATATTTGCATTGTTTTATTTTTGTAATATTATTTTCTCATCCAGTTTTTTGATCAGGCACTGCCTCCCTTGCCTCCTCGAAAGAAACTATTTCCTATTTCATTCATTAACTGGATGCATTAAATCAGATCTCTAGAGAACTACAATTTAATTTGGGTTGAAGGAGAAAGCAGCTAAAAGGCTGTCTGTGACACCCGAGTGATATTAATACTTCAGTGTCTGCAAAACACTAGACATAAACCACAATCATCAACATTCTTAAAAGCAGGCCTATATACAGTAGAGGCGATTAACTGAAAGAACTCAGAGAGTGAGAGGAAACCGTAGTCTTTCAGCTCCCCTGATAACATCTACAGGTTCTCTCTGTGTTTTGTCTCCTTTATTATATATTTTATATACAAATTACTGTACAAGTATATATAATAACAGGTATTTTTTCAAATTTGCAGATGACACAATCATTCTGGAAAACAATGAAACATGCCACGGCCCAGTTGTTGATGATTTTATAAAATGGTGTGATGCCTGTTTGCAGCTCAACGTATCTAAGACAAAAGACATGATTGTTGATTTCAGAACAGAAGCCCATTCTTTCTAGTTTACACTCATTAAAGGATTAGTTCACTTTGAAATGAAAATTAGCCCAAGCTTTACTCACCCTCAAGCCATCCTAGGTGTATATGACTTTCTTCTTCCTGATGAACACAATCGGAGAAATATTAATAAATATCCTGAGATTTATAATGGCGTTACCAAAGGAGTATGAGCTGAAGAAAGTGTCTCCATCCACATCCATCCATCAAACATATTCCACACGGCTCCGGAGGGTTAATAAAGGCCTTCTGAAGCGAAGCGATGCATTTGTGAAAGAAAAATATCCATATTTAACAAGTTATGAAGTAAAATATCTATTAATATTTCTCAGATTGTGTTCATCAGAAAGAAGAAAGTCATATACACCTAGGATGGCTTGAGGGTGAGTAAAGCTTGGGCTAATTTTCATTTGAAAGTGAACTAAGGTGGAGTGTGTGGAAAGTTATAAATATCTGGGGACAATTATTGACAATATATTGTAAGACTTTGATGGAACTGTTCTACAAGTCTTATATAGAGTCAATGCTGTCATTTTCCATAAGTTGCTGGTTTGGTCATCTTAATGTGAAATATAAAAATGCATTAAACAGAATTGTCTTAAATAGGGGGATTATAGGTATTGAACAAAGAAGCCTGTCAGTTTTGTTTAACAGAAATGGCTTCAGTCGAGCTCAATCTGTGCTTCTAGATAATATCCACTTCTTGGACCCGGAGTTCTTTAATTTGCCTTCAGGATCTCGCTATAGACTATCAAAGATGAAGAATAAATGATAAAAATATTCCTTTGTTCCTTGTGCAGGTAAACTGTTAAAGGGATTTTTTATTTTTTATTAAGTATATTATTGTGTGCGTTTATTTATTTACTTATTTTTTTACATTGTTGTGTGTGTTATTTGTATGTCTATTACGCTGCATCCAAATTACCCATAAGGGATCTTAATAAAGCCTGAACCTGATATTGAATTTAATGGGGATGAAAACGAGGGTCTGAGGGACAGACTTGCATTTTTTGCAATGGCATGCACTGAATAAAGGTCCTATATCAAGTAATTTTCTCAACTTAAAACTTTTTGAATCTTCACTGAAAGTTAGGGTTTGATGAAACAGGTTTGAGCAACACACAGATATTAAAAGCAGAATAAAACACTCCCTATAAGCTATGTAGGCCTAAATAACTTTTTCCTACATGAACCAATCTTGTGGAACAATGCTTGAAAGTGGAACAATGTAGAAAGTTATTTTTTGTTTTCAGTTTGTTGCATAAATGGGAAAAAATAATGGCAAATGTCCAAAATCTCTAGAAAGTTCTGTGAACACACAAGATATCCACTGGAAATGAGCAATACACATATCTGCAGAACCAAACACAAACATTTATTCTTAAATGAAAACGGTCTCAACAGTTGTAGGATTATAACATATAAAATAAAACATTATATGTTTCCATATTGTTGAAGTATAATCCTGCATATCTAGAACTCAACATCAATACTGATACTGTATTAAAAATGGGTAAAGTTTATTTTTTTCAGATTTCACCCAACAATCATATCACTGGGAATGACAGTACTGATGAGAAAGAGCAATACACACACCTCCATAACCAGATATGTTTATTTTTAAATAAAAACAAGTCTCATCATTTGTAGAATTATAAAATAAAACATGTCACTATATTGTTAAAGTATTAAAAAATTCAGGTTTTTATCTTCATGGTTTCACACATAACAAATATTCAAAATTAATTAATACCTGTATGACTACATGATTGCACATGACACTTTTACTTCATTACCCAGAACAGCTACACCAATTTCTGGACCAATTGAGACTCCAGTTCCCAAGACTTTTACCTCCATCCCACCCAGACCAATAGATGCACCCGTATCAAGTCCAAGTCCCACTTTCACACCAATTGGACCGGCTTTAACCGATGCGCTGGCAATTTCAGCTCGAGCCATTGCTCCGAGTCCCAGACCGGCTTCAGCTCCAGCTGAGGCGTTGGGACCTTTGGCTTCAGCCTGGAATACACTATATTCAGCACGAGCTCGTCCAACTCCTGCTTCTGCATAGGCTCCAGTCCTGGGAATCCTCATTCCTGCTTTGTTTTTAGGATCTATGTTATATGTTCCAGCTCAAGCATACTTGCGTTCTGTATAGGCATCTCCTGGTCTGTCAAATGTGTCAATCATACGTAGACTTGTTTTGATCACATCAGCATTAAGTGATGCAAGTTGCAAACTTGTATTTTTTGGGTTTTCTTCACTTGGCTGTTTGGTATGAGGAACATCACATTCTTTATCTGCAAATAAAACAAATTAACCTTAATGCAGCTAACAAACAGAGACAGACCTTTAGAAAAACAACAAGCTTTACATGGAATTTATGCACCTTGCAAGCTGTAATTTATGTATCCTATTTGGTTTGATTTACTCTGAGATTTGGTTTGCCTACACATGAGACATGATACATTTCAGTAAGTTGTACTGTATCTTTCAACATACCCTCAGATGTTCATTAATGTTTATTTCATGCTATAACTAGTAGTAAAGAGAAAGTGATTAATGGTGCTGTCAATGTGTTTATTCACAACGTAATTTTGCAGAGTTGAGTATTGTAGCCAATCAGAGGGATTTCTGTTGAAAATAATGACCAATCAGAGGTGTTTAAGTTACCGGCTGTCCTAACCAGCCATGACAGTGACATGCGACGATTTTAGAAACAGTTTCTATTTTTTGCGAAGTCGAGGCTGGAACAAGGACACAAATGATGGCAATGATAATCTCAGGTAATGCTTATGTGCTTTATTTAATGTTAAAAGCGTGTAACGTGACTTTGAATATCATTTAGTGCTCCCAGCTTTGTAGCCGTATAGACTATATGCGCCAGAGAAACAATCGCGCCGCCATCTTTATAATATTGTCTTTGAACTTCCGTTTTTGCGGTAGCTCTATATATCTATGGCATCGCTGTTGAAGAATAATTAGCTGGTGAAGTGGATTTACTTGTTAATTAAAGTTATCGTGAGCATTGTAATGTTTAAAGCAGATGTCTTAAGAAATGTCAGTAGACCCAGAAGATTTTAAAACGAGCAGTTCATTCATAAATACGTAAGATCGCTGTGGAAATACAAGACATTGAGCGCAGCGCTGAAAAGGGGCGGGGCTACATAAGGTCTATTAAAAGCAACAATGGATAATTCACCTCAGATCTTGAAATTAATCAAATAGAAGCAAGAACGTTCAAATTGTGAACAAACAAGTGTATTCTATGACAAAGATTGTTTTAGTAGCTCAGTATGTGTTTTTATTAATGTTTAAATGGTGTAATATTTGTGAATTTGATTACGTACTTAATTTCCTTGCGAGTGCCGTGCATATGCCGCGAGAGCCCGCCCACACGCTGTTCTGATTGGCTGCTGTTTTTGATTGATTGACTTCTAGTTTTACAAATGAGGACGATCTTTGTAGAATGAACAAAAATGTTTTTGGTAATTCTATTAAAAATAACACTTAAATTGGATAATATTTAGACTTTTGAGATTTGAAGTGCTGGAAAAAGTGTGAAGAAAGTGGGACTGTCTTGTCAAGGGAGTAAGTTTTGATGACGTCATCAGGGTCCGCCATACCCTGACTTTTGGTGAAATGACGCCACTGCTGGGCTGGGCTGTTTGTTTGTTTGTCTGTTAGAACAAAAAAGTTCTATTTTTAGCAAATGTAAAGGCTGTTTCACACCAAAAGTGAAATGAATAAGGCATTCTGGAATAGAGAATAATAATAGGCGAAGTAGTAAATGAGTAAATTTATGCTTACATTTAGTCTAAAACTATTCTAGAATAACCATCATGTTCACACAACGCCTCTGCACTTCCGATTTCTCTCAACATGGGGACAGGGGAGCTGTCAGCTAATAACTGGGAAAACAAAGTAACTTGAGTTACTTATTTGAAAAAGTAACGAGATGTTTTGTTGTAGGCTAAATTTAAAAGTAATGCGTGACTTTACTAGTTACTTGAAAAAGTAATCTGAATACATAACTTGCATTACTTGTAATGCGTTACCCCCAACACTGATTATAGGCATCTAAAGATTTATACGCCCTCATTTTCTCTTTACTACACGCTTGGTTTCTCTATCAGGTGGATGTAGATGTCAGGCCACTCCTGTCAGAGCGTGTACGAGTCGGCCAATCTGGTTCCAATCTCCTTCCGTTAAAGTTAACATTTTATCATTGTTAAAAAACAAAACTTGCTAGCTAGCATTAGTGAAGCATTCAGGGGAACCTTTCTGCCTCCACCTAAGCTTCGCCCAAAAAAAAGTCACAATGTTTACTATATGAAAATGGGTCAATATGAAAATACAGCAATCCGTTACGCCACACTTACAGAATTTGAAAGCTGTGACTTTATAATGACAATATAATGAACATGTCCTGTTATTTATTAAAGCACTGTAAAAATGATTCTGATTTTAAGTTCTTTTGTTATCAGTTATAGGGTTTTATGTTACATCTTATGTTAATTAATGTTTACAGCATTATTTTAGTTCATGTTTGTTATCATGATGGTGTTTTGTATTTGTGTGCATGACACTGTGTGCACCTTCCATATTTAGTATTTACATCAGCTTGTGGAAAAGCTAAAAGGGGGGTGAATACTGAATTTAAGGGGATTATTCAATGATATTAATGATGAAGCTCAATAGCCTATATATAGTCAATTGTATGATTTTTAGAACTTTAATGATTGTGGTGAAACATCTACTATATAATCAAAATATATTTGCTTTCATGCAAATTTATTTTATCAGAAACACAGCTAGAATTTCTGTCAAGGAAGGATTATGTAGTTACAACATCAACCAGCAGATTCATAACTGACGAATTTAAACTTTCTTGTAGTGCAGAATGTTGTTTATGGTTGAGGTGCTTTTTGTCAAAGATCTATATTCATTCATCACTTGAATTAATGATTCATCCCAGCAGGCCACTGAGGTCATAAGACATTGCAGTTTGGTTGAATATAGGATGAATTTGACATAGGAGAAAGAACCGAGAGGCTTCAGAACCGTAGATGGAAGGAACATGATCATTTTGGATGGAAGTATTTTGCAAACTCAATTTTATTTTATTAGAGTGTAATTCCCTCATGCCAAGCTGTTTGTGATTCCAGCAGATACACCATATCAGGAAGGTCAAACGAGAATTGTTGAGGGAAATATGTCTATACTTGGAGAAGATGTCTGGAGACACAGCATAGTTCTGTTCACATGGGGCGACAGGTTTAAAGACGATCTTTAAATATCGGTCTGACACACAACAAGGTGAGGAAATAAGTCTGAACGCTGACCAGTTACTGAAATTGATGTACCAGGAGATGAAAAACAGGCGTAAAGAGATCAAAAGGAAGCTAGAACAATTAGGGATGGATTTCAGTGGATGTAAAGAAATCGATGCCATAGAACATCCTCCGGATGGTAAATTCGCAAGTAGCAAACAACATCTATAAATGTTTAGTAAATGTCATATTTTTGAAATCTTTTATGTGTTATCTTGCTCTTTCAGTGCCGGATGATGATAAACTCATGGAGAATAAGGTGAGATAACATTTGTGGGCTAGAGAATTGAGTCCTATATTTCACTACATTGTTAATATGTCATTGAGGGTACAGCATGTACCAAAAGTGTGGAAGGATGTCCCTATTCTGAAATTTAGTAGCCCAAGGATGCTAAGTGATTTTAGACCAGTGGCTCTTACATCTGTTTTAATGAAAATTCTTGAAAGACTTGTGAAATCGGAGATATTGAGGATGTTTGTTAGATCCGATGCAGTTCGCTTACAGATCTACGATCACCTTGATACATTTACTTCTGAAACATTTGGAGGGGAACGGGTCTCATGCAAGACTTCTATTTGTAGATTTTTGCTCTGCTTTTAACACAATTCAGTCTCACATTTTAATAAGTAGGCTTTTAGAACAATTTAAATTGAGTAATAACTTAGTGGGATGGATTCTAGACTGAATTCAGAGTGAAAATACTTTCTCTGCACAGGTTTCTTCCTCCACTGTTTATTCTCTACACAAACATGTGTCAAAGTAGTCGGGAAAATCGTTTTGTTTTGAAGTATGCAGACGATACTGAAATCGTCAGTCTACTTCAGAAAAATGAGATTAGTCATGGACCAGTCATTAATGACTTTGTAGAGTAGTGAGAGGAGTCTCGCCTTCATTTGAATGTAGTGAAGACTAATTAATCGATTTTAGGAAGATTGTTACTAAGTAGTATTGTTACTTTAAATTGTGTGCAATTTAAAAAGTACTTGGGGACAATCATTGATTCAAAGTTGAGTTTTGAAGCCAACTGCGAAGCGTGTGTGTAAAAAGGGACACCAACGTCTGTTCTTTTTAAGGAAACTGTGCAAATTTCAAATTGATAAAACACTGTTGATTTTGTTTTATCATGCTTTTTTTTAATCTATTTTGTCTTTTTCATTGGTGTCCTGGTACGGGAATTTATCTTTAAAGAGCAGTAACTCTATTAACCAAATTGTGAAGTGGTCCAGTAGGTTGATTGGGGAGCCGCATAACCCTGCTTCACTGTGTACCAGACAGGTTTCAATTTTAAGTGACAGGCAGCATCCAGCTCCTTCCTTCTAACCAACGGTTTAGAATACCGCAGTGTACAACAAAGCGGTACAAGAACAGCTTTGTCCCAATAGTGATTAATTTTTTGAATAGCAACAAGATGAAGTAATGTGTTTAAGTATTACAGTGTTTTACATAGTGTATGCCTGTTTATTTCAGGCCAAAATCATGTTCTCTGTCACTTACTTTGTTCATGACACCTACAGTTGAAATGGTTCAATGCTGTACAAATGCAGTGGTGTTGAAATGGCTTCAGAAATGTGATGAATACAGCACATCTAAAACATCAGGATATGAAACAAGCTCAGAACCCAGTGATCTAGTAGAAGATCCACAGAATCCAGAGATGTCAGACAATACATCCAAACTTCAAACAATGCATGCCTTAAAGGGTTAGTTCACCCAAAAATGAAAATTCTGTCATTAATTACTCACCTTCATGTCGTTCCACACCCGTAAGACCTTCATTCATCTTTGGGACACAAATTAAGATATTTTTGATAAAATACGATGGCTCAGTGAGGCCTGCATCGCCAGCAATAACACTCCTTTTTTCAATGCCCAGAAAGCCACTAAAAACATATTTAAAACAATTCATGTGACTACAGTGGTTCAACCTTAATATTATAAAGCGAAGAGAATACGTCTTTATGGAACTTGATTTGTGCACTGGTGCGCAGTCATGTTGGAACATCCCCAAACTGTTCCCACAAAGTTGGGAGCATGAAATTGTCCAAAATGTCTTGGTATGCTGAAGCATTAAGAGTTCCTTTCACTGGAACTGAGGGGTCAAGCCCAACCCCTGAAAAACAACCCCACACCATAATCCTCCTCCACCAAACTTTACACTTGGCACAATGCAGTCTTCTCCTGGCAACCACCAAACCCAGAACACCTGAATTCAATAATTTGGAGGGGTGTCCCAATACTTTTGTCAATATAGTGTATAATTAGAAAAAGACACTATATAGAGCTGTTTCCAAATCAAATTAAATCACTAACAACAAAATTCATCTTTGTGCTGCAGAGGTGGCACAGAAGCTGCATCTGAACTGGAACAATTACAAATGCATAAATAATGATGAGAATAATGTTTTAAAAATATTTTTTTTATTGAATGTTTGTATAAAAGTATCGATTTGGCACTGGGATGTGTTGTTTTTGAAGTCATCGTTGCCGCTGTTATCAGTGGTCCAACAGTGTTCTTTTGAAGCTCATTGCCGCTGTTATCAGTGGTGCAGCAGTGTTCCCTTGAAGCTCATGCACACTACGCAGTTTTCACACAGAGCGCTTCAATATATTCCTTAATGCGTTTGCGGAGACTCTCTATTCGTTCCTGTGAAATCACAAAACAAAATGCACATAAACGTGTCCCTCTTAATATACATTCACTGATGAACATCTTGGTTTTAATGAGGAAGAAGAAGAAAAAACACACGAGGGCAGATTAGAATCCAGAACCTCTGACACGCTAAATGAAAATTCTACCACTAGCCAATTATGACTAATAAATAATGTAAATCTATATATTTATTCACTATAGTCTCGAGACTATTGTATTATAGTAGATGTAAGGATGAAACTATCACATTAAACATGAATTCTATGTCAAGTGTGCATTTATTATTGTACACTTTTTTAAAAAAAAGTTACGCCACTGATTATATCCATTTGTGTTTAACACTTATCAGGACAAGTGAAGGGGCAAGTGAAAGAGAATTTTATTTTCTCAACCAGACAAATTTCCTGATTAAAACATCAGTAACAATAGGCGATCACCAAAATGTGATTCTGATTTTATTACGTTCAGTGTGCCTGAGAATTATGATGGAAAGTTTACTAATATCGGCGATGCATGCTTTGTTAATGTATGCTTCATTTTGTACTTTGTGGCATGTTAATCTGCATCACTATCAGTGTTTTATAATATTTTTGAAGCTTTTCATACGCTGTCATTTTCAAGTCACATGTGGATTCAGTTTTGTGTCAAAAATAAATAAAATTTTCATAGTAAGTCTTGATTATTTTAATTTCTTTAACTTGATTTTAGTAATTTAACAAATTTGTATTTTATCAGACTAATAATATACAGAAATTTAGATTTCAGAAAGACTGATGTCTATGTTTAATATTTATATAAACTACCAGCATATGGTTTGGGCCGACATGAGGGTGAGAAATTATGACATTATATTCATTTTTGGATGAGCTGTTTCTTTTAAAATGACGCAGAGATGCTGCTCATCTGTGACTTTTATTTTGGAATGACTGAAGTTCAGTTTCACTCTAAAGAAGTGAGTTTGGCTGCTGTCTGTCAGATGGTGTGTTGGTCAGGAGAGGATTTAACACCCCGCTGATCTGGTGAGACGTGACTTTACATGTGTTTTAGATGGACATTTACCATGATTATGCACTGATTTTGACATATGCATTTTTTTGCTGCTATCCCTTATGAAAAAGAAGTTGATTTAAGTGTGCTATTAGTATACTTCTTTTAAACTAAAAATAAAAAAGTATGCTTTAAGTCTACTTTTTATATACTTCTCAGAAATATAATTAAAATTGCATTTAAGTGTACTTGACTTATACTGACAGAAAAGTCTAAGTATATTTGGCCTGTACTTGTACTCAATCTTTTGATTGAGATATACTTAAAAGTATAATTAAGTATTCTTAGTATACTTGGCTTGTAGTTGTGTTTAATCTTTTGATTGAGTAGCCTATTAAATACTTTTTTCCACATAGTTTTACATACTGTCTTATGAACTTACATTGTTTGAAAATATTGATTTATAAAGAAAACAGTTGCTTATTACTTATAGTGTAATGTAAGTTAAATGTTTTGAGGCATAGAGGAAAAGCTGGATATAGTTTCATTTTAAATCCAATAGTGGGAATCTATTAGACTTTAGTTTTACTACTGTGGTTAGCACTTAATGGGAAAGTCTTTGTACTCATGCATTTTACAAGATTAAATTCAGAACACGTTTAATCATGTATTCTGATACAGATTAAAATACTTCTGCTTTATATATGAGCACCAGCCTGTCAAGCTGAAGTGCACTTGCTTTCATCCTGGGTGTCAGTCTAGTATATTTGTTTGTTTTATTTCAAATGTATTGTTTATATTTCATTATAGTTTTTTTCTTTTTAAAGTTTTCATTTGGATAACACACAAGAGATCAAGGAAGATGAAACAAGGTAAGGTTCACAGGCAGTATAAATCTTTTGCTTTTGACTGATACAAATGCATTCTCTACTGTAAACAAAACTGGACTTGTGCATTACTGTAACTTTCATTTTAATCAGATTTGAAACCATATTGGAGGGTTTGTAACATATTTTTGTTTATACTGTTTATTTGTTAAATTACCTCATCAGACTAAATACACAAAATTCAATAAAGAGATCACAGTTTGACTTTTCAACATCCTCATTTTCTTTGTGACAGGACTAAGAGCTGTTGTTCTGGGGTGGCAGAAATCTGACAAAGCCTCATTGATAAACAGCATTTTAGGAAGTGAAGTTGAGTCTGACAAACATTTTGCGAGGTCTGTGAGGAAAGACGGTGAAGCGAATGGAAGGAAGATAACTCTGATTAACACTCCATGCTGGTGGCAGAATTTTGGTTTGAAAGATTCACCAGAGGTTGTTAAACAGGAGCTGGTTTGCAGTGTCTTCCTGTGTCCACCGGGGCCTCATGTCTTTCTACAGGTCATTAATCTCAGTTTGCCTTTCACTGAAGAAAACAGATTCAGCATTGAGAAGCACCTTAGTCTGTTTGGTGAGAAGATCTGGAGACACACTGTAGTGGTCTTTACACGAGCCGATTCACTGACGGACAGAAACATCGAGCAGCACATAAAGAATCAAGATCTGCAGAAGATCATACAGAGATGTGGAGAAAGATATCACATCTTTGATTTCAAAAACAAAAGTTCTGGAGTTCAAGAACTGCTTGACAAGATTGATGATGTTGTGGCAGCAAACAGTGGCAAGCATTTTGAAACACATGATGACATGCTACTGGAGATAAAAAGAAAGAGAGATGAAAATGAAGAAAGAGCAGAAGTCAGACAAAAAATGTTGCAGGACAAAAGAGATCTGCTGAAAGAAATAAGTAAGTACTACAGACATGTATATTTAAGTCAAATGTTTGCCTAAATTTGTTTCTCTTGAATATTTTGATCTAAAGGCTTCTGCTTAAATAGTTTTGCAGACAAACATAAATTGTGACTACATATGGATTTCTTTACAAAATGAATGAATTTTAATAATAAAACGCTTTTAAATGAGTTTGATCCCAGTGTGCTGCACATCTTGAAAAGTGAAACCAAAACATTTCGATTGCCCTCTGGTGGCTGGCTGCAGTATAGGTCATAAACCCTGCCCTCTCCATGTAATCAAACTAAAAAATCATCTCAGTTACTCATGTAACCTCGGTTCCCTGAGATTGTGTCAGTTGTTGATGCTTTGGGGAAACTATTTGTCCAAAATACTGAAGCCTGATTGAATTACGCCTGTGCATTTGCACAGACAAATAGCATTTCAGCCCGCTAAAACAGGCTTATATAAGTCAGTGCTGAATACCATTTCATCAGAATCTTTTGATTGAGGAGCGGCAAACATCGACTCAGGTGCAAGGTGCACGCAGAATCTGGGCCGGCGTGAGCTCACTCAAACCCGCCTACTCAGCCCCGTGACTCCACTATCTCTTCCTCCAAGGCTCCTGGGAGGAAGAGAACGAGGAGCATGATGGGCGGGATTGCTATCTTTAAAGAAAGCGATCTGCAAGCCCAGCAAGGCGAGACTCAATGAGCATGGCCTCTGCCAATCTTCTAGTGCACACTGGAAACATGCAAATAACTACAAATTATTTGTAGTTCTTAATGTGTTTTATTTTATTTTTTTTCTTGTAGAAGCTGTGGCTCCGCTCTCAGAACTGAGAATTGTACTGCTGGGTTGGACTCTGTCTGGGAAGAGTTCAACCGGAAACACAATCTTCAATCATGAAATATTTCAGATAGGAAAATCACAAAAGGGTACAAACTATACTGGTGATGTAAATGGCAGACAAATAACTGTGTTGGACACCCCAAGCTGGTGGAAATATTTCTCGTCTAAATTCAACCCAAAGTTTGCTCAGGCTGAAATCCTGGAGAGCATCGGCCAATCACAACATATGCAATTCCCTCATGCCATGATCTTGGTGATTCCTATTGATACTTCATTCAAGAATGAACAGAAAAGAATCATTAAAGAGTATATGGCCATTCTTGGAGAAGACATCTGGAGACACACCATAGTTCTGTTCACATGGGGCGACAGGTTTCCAGATGTTTCAATCGAGCAGCACATTGAGAGTGAAGGTGACGCCCTCCAGTGGCTGATTGAGAAATGCAGGAACAGATATCATGTCTTTGACAACTCAGACAAGAAGAACAGAGCTCAAGTCACAGAGCTGCTCCAGAAGATCGATGAGATGGTGGCAGAAAACAGTCTGTTCTGTCTTAAAACTCAATGTGCTGCAGAAGTGAATGTTCATGAGACAGATACAGAGGAAGAAATAAGTCTGGATACAGAGGAAGAAATAAGTCTGGACACTGAATATGTGCTGGATTTACTGTACCAGGAGATGAACAACAGGTTTAAGAGGATCATGAGTGAACTAAAACACTTAAAGACTGATTTCACTGAATGTATAGATGCCAAAAGTGATAGTAGCATGCCAGAGCCTCTAAACTGTAAGTTGTCACTGTTAAAAGGACTTGCACTTTCCTGCCTAATACCCATAATATAGCTGTAAGCAGCAATTAGGGCCAGGCACAAAACACCCTCATTGCAGCTCCTTAATATCACATTTTTAATATGATTTTACAATTTTTTTTTCTGAACACTCCCTCTGCCACTTTCCTCTTTCAGTGTCAGCTGATAAAAGACTCATGGAGATGATAAGGAGAGAAGCAAGCAGATGGGAACTCATTTTAATTGAAGAGATCTTGAACATTCAGAATCCTGAAGCATCTTCTTGTGAGTTATTTAGCTTTTAAAGAATACATGTTTTCTTTGGAAGTTTGATCTGGATTTTCATTACTTGAAGGACACATTTGTTCTTCATTTTTATATTGCGTAAAATAATTGTATGTCTTGAACTATTTTATTTCCTGCCTGAGAACATTTTCTACCCCTCACATTTTCACATTCTTATTCACAGATGGAAATACGAGTCCAGAATCGAGTGAAAATGTGTTGAGGTGGTTTGAAAGATGCGATGAATACTACAGCTCATTTGGATGTGGAACAAGCTCCGTCCTCAGTAGTCTAGAAGATCTAGAGATATAAAAAGATGTAAAACACAGTTTGCAGAATAAAACTCTCTGTTTAAACATGTTTTACACAAATGCACTTTATAGAAAATACAAACTATTTGTTTAGAATGCATTTAATAACAGAGTAAGCGGTCTGGATAGTGCGTTTGGCACGCCAACTGGTGTCGCCGTTGGACGGTGTTACTTTAGAAAAACAACTGATTTATACACTTTTTAATGTCACATTTTGTAATATTTGCATTGTTTTATTTTTGTGATGTTATTGTCTCATCTAATATTTTGTCCGGAGTGAAAAATTGTAAAGCGTATCTAGATGATGTGGTTTATTCCAGTTCTTGGGAAACCCATTTACGATCGTTACGGGAAATGTTCCTTCGTCTGTCAAATGCTTCTCTAACTATTAACTTGGCTAAGTGCGAATTTGGGAAAGCAACGGTCACATATCTGGGTAAACAAGTGGGCCAAGGCCATGTACGTCCCATTGATGCCAAGGTGATGGCAATTTTGGAATTCCCTGTCCCTAAAACAAAGAGAGAACTGCGTCGTTTTTTGGGAATGGTTGGCTATTATAGGGGATTCTGTAAGAATTTTGCTACGGTTGTGTCTTCACTTACAGACTTGCTAAGTTCATCCAGAGTTTTTCGCTGGAATGCAGATTGTGAGGTTGCATTTAAGGCTGCCAAAGATCTTCTATGCAATGCCCCAGTCCTCTCCGCCCCTAATTTCACCCGTCCATTCAAACTGGAGGTGGACACAAGTGCTTTAGGAGCAGGAGCTGTGTTGATTCAGGAACAGGAATTGATCATCCAATAAGTCAAGGAAATTTTCAGGAGCACAACGCAACTACAGTACAATCGAGAAAGAAGCCCCCGCATTACTCCTAGCCCTGCAACATTTTGAAGTTTATATTGGTGGAAGTTCTGTACCAGTGGTAGTATATACTGACCATAACCCCCTAGTCTTCCTTTTATGAATGTCTAACTCAAATCAAAGGCTAATGAGGTGGGCATTAATGGTTCAAAATTTCAACCTTGAAATACGCCACAAGAAGAGTAGTGAGAATGTGTTGGCAGATGCTCTTTCCCGTGTCTATCAAAGTTAATTTACTTGTATAAAATGTGTCAAAACGAAATAAAATAATCCCTGTTTTGACTTTTGATGGGTGGGAGTGTTACGTCAGAGGACGTATTGTTGTTTTTCCTCTTCTTTTTCCCTGTTTGTGAAGACGTGCGTGTGCGTCTCTCTTTCTCTCTCTCGCTCTCAGGTAGCTCCACCTTGATTGGACGTATTCGAGACATACCCATGGATTGGTGGACTCGAGCGGAACGTTCCTTTTAAAAAAACGCCCGGGATGCGGACGTGGCAGAGGGGAGAGTGTTGTTGGCGTGTTGTAGCTACTGAGAGGGTGTTATTGATATAGTTGGCTTGTGATCAGTGAGATCTAAATCGTGTATATTATTTTAAGTTGTCACCCATTCTTATTCACTACTGTAAAGCATTCTCATTTTGATTTTTGACCATATTGTTTTCATTGGTTTATAATTCTTTTTGTTTATTGTGGCAGTTGTGTTGCCATTCTCTGTAAATATTGTATATATATTTTTCCTTGATTACTGAAGCGGTAGGGGTTGGGTGCCTTTTTCTTTTGTGTACATCTTTTCTCCTGTGTTGAATTAGCCAGGAAGTTAGGTAAAGGTCGTAACACCATTTAGTACTGGTTTAGTACTGCACATATGAGATTGCATATTGCTTCGCATTAGCATTAGGAAACCCGTGGGAATGGCTTTTAGCAGAATAATAACTTATCAAGAGCTATAGTCCAAAGTCTCTAGAAAGTTTTGTGAACACATTAAATATCCACAGGGAATGACAGTATAAAGAAAGGCAGTACACATATCTGCAGAACCAAATACAAACATTTATTCTTAAATGAAAACAAAAGTCTCAACAGTTGTAGGATTATAACATAAAATAAAACATTATATGTTTCCATATTGTTGAAGTATAACTGCATATCTATAACTCAACATCAATACTGATACTGTATTAAAAATGGGTAAAGTTTATTTTTTTCAGGTTTCACCCAACAATCATATCACTGGGAATGACAGTACTGATGAGAAAGAGCAATACACACACCTCCATAACCAGATATGTTTATTTTCAAATGAAAACAAAAGTCTCAACAGTTGTAGAATTATAAAATAAAACGTTACTATATTGTTAAAGTATTAAAAAACTCTTGTCTTCATGGTTTCACATATAATATTCAAAAGTAATTAATATCTGTATGACTACATGATTGCATATGACACTTTTACTTCTGAACCCAGAAAAGATATACCGGTTTTTGGACCAATTGAGAATCCAGTTCCCAGTACTTTGGCCTCCACCCCTCCCAGACCAACAGATGCACCCGTATCAACTCCAAGTCCCAGTTTCACACCAAGTGGACCGGCTTTAGTTGATACACTGCCAATTTCAGCTCGAGCCATTGCTTCGATTCCAATCACACTGAAGTATGTGTTTTTATTTAACAAATATATATATATGTTTTTGTCTAAAATGACTGACCTACTACATACAGAGATACAGAGATAGTTACCACAATTAGATTTTTTTTTTCAATGTTACTAAATATAGACCAACTTTTAAATTGTACTTACCATATTCTTCTTCATCTTCATGTTCATGGTAGCTCAATTGCCGGTCAGACATTTTTTGGGTGTCACAAGCTCTCACAAAATCTCAACAGTGTTTTGGTGGAGCACCGCAGGTGGAGTTGTCACTTGATCAGGACCGCTGCTCCTTTATATAGGACACACCAACTGAAAGTGAAAAGAAGAAGTCCTGTAATGAGTTTTTATGGATTACTTATATCTGATGTGAAGCCAATTTTCACTTAAAAAAATTGTAACAGTATAGTGAACACGTAATTTGAATTATTTGCTCTATGTTCTGTTATTTATTAAAACAGGAGCCCTACACTGTAAAATTTACTGTAAAAATTATTCTGATTTTTTTGTCATTATTTTGACAGTCTTGTCATTATTAGTTTTGTGTAAAACAATATGTAAACACAGTCAAATATTAAAAATGAATTGAAATTGAGAGAGAGCTTAACAATAGAAAACCAAAAGATCCCCATCTAATTACACAGACACAAATACAACAATTTGGTTGTGGAGAAAGACCGAACATGTGCTGAAGATCTTTTAAGAAGAAGATAATACAATTATGGATACATTAGGAAAGCATGTTAGAACAGAATGTATGTTTTCTCTTAAGTCGTGCACCAACATGTATTTTATCAGCATTCGTAACCTGTCACATGTGAAAGAGTCAAGCTGGAATGTGATTCTGTGTTGTAAAATGCAGAATGACTGTAAATGATCCAAAGTGTCATGTGGTCTCATGTGATATTTGAACTCATGGGTTTAAATAAAAGGAAAGCTTTAGCCTAATCCATGTTAACAGATTGAACTAAAAATGATTCAGATGTCAGTGATACAGCATCTGCTGGTTTGATGTTAATTTCTGAGATTTATTTGGGAATATATGAACACACAGTTCTGGCCATCAAATAACCAGCCCTCTTTTATACACAGGGCGGGGCGAGTAGGACCTGGGTAGAGGGGTTACATTGGTGCTGTGACCCGGATGGGAGTGAGGTTTAGGGGGGTGAGTGTAACGGAGGCCAGCTAGTAGTCGCTGTATGAGTAAACCTCACTCCTCTGATCTCAAGAGATGCTCTAGCGACTGACACTATGGGTTGCAGCCTTTAGCCTCCTTGTTAGAGCGTCCGACTCCCATGCCGGAGACCCAGGTTCGAGGCCCACACAGAGTGGGCGAGTAGGATCTGGGTGAGGGGTTACATGTATACAAGTCAAAAGTTTGGCTAACTTTAGGGCTTTTCACACTTCACACACGTTTCATTTAGAAGTGGGGTTAGCACCCATTTTTAACGTGTGCAGTGTGAATGGCGTGAATAGGCTGAAAATCTTATACTCTCTTGAGTAGGCACTTATTTTGAATAAGTTATTACTTCACGACCACTAAAAAAGTATGTTCTATCTAATCTGGATGTACTACATCCGCCATGTTGTCATTATCATGTGACTTACAGAGTCAGTTGCGTCACTTCACTGGCATTCATAAATCCTCTCCCATGGCCTCATGGGATAGTAAAGTGTCCATGGTATGCACACTTCAGAATCTCGCCAGAAGTAATAGATCATCCAGGGACTTTTTTATGAGTACTGTGAATTGCCTACTATATACAGTAGTAGGGAAGTATGCGATTTTGGATGCAGCCTAATAATATGAGTCTTTGTATATCTAAAGTCTATGGTGGGTAGATGTGTAGGTAGGTAGCAATAGACAGCCAATCGCGTGCCTTATATATTTACGTGATTCGGATAGTCACAGAAACACAGCCTATTATTATAGTAAGAGTAGTATGCTATGCCATATAAACAGATGTTTCAGCATTTGAGGGGAAAAATGTCAAATGGTCACAGAAAACATGACAAGAGAAGTGAAGAAGAGACATTTGCTGAATTCGGAACCGCATACTAGCATACTACTCTTATTATTTCTGCCATAGAAGGATATGGTAAAAGAAGTATGAATAGTCAGTGGTGTAGTCTATGTGATACGCAGGTATACGCCGTGTACCCACTTAAAAAATAAGCTTTGTTGCTTTTGACATGAAACAAAGTCTCATATTTCAAATTCTGCCCATTTTACTCCTGATTTTACTATGAAACAAAAAAACAAATACCATTTTGCCGCTCTTTAATGTGGCGTGACAGATCGCTGTAGTTCAAGAGAAGCGGCAGCGTGAAGCGCACGTGAACTGGTCCTGTCCTCCGCTTTAATACCAGTTACAGCGCGAAATAAACATGAATGAACATCTGAAGGTATGTTAAAAGATACAGTATAAATATAAATTCACATAAACCACCAAACCCAGAACACCTGAATTCAATAATTTGGAGGGGTGTCCCAATACTTTTGTCAATATAGTGTATAATTAGAAAAAGACACTATATAGAGCTGTTTCCAAATCAAATTAAATCACTAACAACAAAATTCATCTTTGCGCTGCAGAGGTGGCACAGAAGCTGCATCTGAACTGGAACAATTACAAATGCATAAATAATGATGAGAATAATGTTTTAAAAATATTTTTTTTATTGAATGTTTGTATAAAAGCATCGATTTGGCACTGGGATGTGTTGTTTTTGAAGTCATCGTTGCCACTGTTATCAGTGGTCCAACAGTGTTCTCTTGAAGCTCATTGCCGCTGTTATCAGTGGTGCAGCAGTGTTCCCTTGAAGCTCATGCACACTACGCAGTTTTCACACAGAGCGCTTCAATATATTCCTTAATGCGTTTGCGGAGACTCTATATTCGTTCCTGTGAAATGCACATAAACGTGTCCCTCTTAATATACATTCACTGATGAACATCTTGGTTTTAATGAGGAAGAAGAAGAAAAAACACACGAGGGCAGATTAGAACCCAGAACCTCTGACACGCTAAATGAAAATTCTACCACTAGCCAATTATGACTAATAAATAATGTAAATCTATATATTTATTCACTATAGTCTCGAGACTATTGTATTATAGTAGATGTAAGGATGAAACTATCACATTAAACATGAATTCTATGTCAATTGTGCATTTATTATTGTACACTTTTTTTTTTAAAAGTTACGCCACTGATTATATCCATTTGTGTTTAACGCTTATCAGGACAAGTGAAGGAGCAAGTGAAAGAGAATTTTATTTTCTCAACCAGACAAATTTCCTGATTAAAACATCAGTAACAATAGGCGATCACCAAAATGTGATTCTGATTTTATTATGTTCAGTGTGCCTGAGAATTACGATGGAAAGTTTACTAATATCGGCGATGCATGCTTTGTTAATGTATGCTTCATTTTGTACTTTGTGGCATGTTAATCTGCATCACTATCAGTGTTTTATAATATTTTTGAAGCTTTTCATACGCTGTCATTTTCAAGTCACATGTGGATTCAGTTTTGTGTCAAAAATAAATAAAATTTTCATAGTAAGTCTTGAATATTTTAGTTTCTTTAACTAGATTTTAGTAATTTAACAAATTTGTATTTTATCAGACTAATAATATACAGAAATTTAGATTTCAGAAAGACTGATGTCTATGTTTAATATTTATATAAACTATCAGCATATGGTTTGGGCCGACATGAGGGTGAGAAATTATGACATTATATTCATTATATTCATTCATGGATGAGCTGTTTCTTTTAAAATGACGCAGAGATGCTGCTCGTCTGTGACTTTTATTTTGGAATGACTGAAGTTCAGTTTCACTCTAAAGAAGTGAGTTTGGCTGCTGTCTGTCAGATGGTGTGTTGGTCAGGAGAGGATTTAACACCCCGCTGATCTGGTGAGACGTGACTTTACATGTGTTTTAGATGGACATTTACCATGATTATGCACTGATTTTGACATGTGCATTTTTTTGCTGCTATCCCTTATGAAAAAGAAGTTGATTCAAGTGTGCTATTAGTATACTTCTTTTAAACTAAAAATAAAAAAGTATACTTTTAGTCTACTTTTTATATACTTCTCAGAAATATAATTAAAATTGCACTTAAGTGTACTTATACTGACAGAAAAGTCTAAGTATATTTGGCCTGTACTTGTACTCAATCTTTTGATTGAGATATACTTAAAAGTATAATTAAGTATTCTTAGTATACTTGGCTTGTAGTTGTGTTTAATCTTTTGATTGAGTAGCCTATTAAATACTTTTTTCCACATAGTTTTACATACTGTCTTATAAACTTACATTGTTTGAAAATATTGATTTATAAAGAAAACAGTTGCTTATTACTTATAGTGTAACGTAAGTTAAATGTTTTGAGGCATAGAGGAAAAGCTGGATATAGTTTCATTTTAAATCCAATAGTGGGAATCTATTAGACTTTAGTTTTACTACTGTGGTTAGCACTTCATGGGAAAGTCTTTGTGCTCATGCATTTTACAAGATTAAATTCAGAACACGTTTAATCATGTATTCTGATACAGATTAAAATACTTCTGCTTTATATATGAGCACCAGCCTGTCAAGCTGAAGTGCACTTGCTTTCATCCTGGGTGTCAGTCTAGTATATTTGTTTGTTTTATTTCAAATGTATTGTTTATATTTCATTATAGTTTTTTTCTTATTAAAGTTTTCATTTGGATAACACATAAGAGATCAAGGAAGATGAAACAAGGTAAGGTTCACAGGATGTATAAGTCTTTTGCTTTTGACTGATACAAATGCATTCTCTACTGTAAACAAAACTGGACTTGTGCATTACTGTAACTTTCATTTTAATCAGATTTGAAACCATATTGGAGGGTTTGTAACATATTTTTGTTTATACTGTTTATTTGTTAAATTACCTCATCAGACTAAATACACAATAAAATTCAAAAAAGAGATCGCAGTTTGACTTTTCAACATCCTCATGTTTTTTTTTCTGACAGAACTAAGAGCTGTTGTTCTGGGGTGGCAGAAATCTGACAAAGCCTCGGTGATAAACAGCATTTTAGGACGTGAAGTTGAGTCTGACAAACATTTTGTGAAGTCTGTGAGGAAAGATGGTGAAGCGAATGGAAGGAAGATAACTCTGATTAACACTCCATGCTGGTGGGAGATATTTGGTTTGCAAGATTCACCAGAGGTTGTCAAACAGGAGCTGGTTTGCAGTGTCTTCCTGTGTCCACCGGGGCCTCATGTCTTTCTCCTGGTCATTAATCTCAGTTTGCCTTTCTCTAAAGAAAACAGATACAGCATTGAGAAGCACCTTAGTCTGTTTGGTAAGAGAATCTGGAGACACACTATAGTAGTCTTTACACGAGCCGATTCACTGAAGGCCAGAAACACTGAGCAGCACATAAAGAATCAAGGAGAAGATCTGCAGGAGATCATACAGAGATGTGGAGAAAGATATCACATCTTTGATTTCAAAAACAAAAGTGCTGGAGTTCAAGAACTGCTTGACAAGATTGATGATGTTGTGGCAGCAAACAGTGGCAAGCATTTTGGAATACATAAGGACATACTAGAGTTAAAGACGAAGAGAGATGAAAATGAAGAAAAAGTAAAAGTCAGACAAAAAATGTTGCAGGACAAAAGAGATCTGCTGAAAGAAATAAGTAAGTACTACAGACAAGTCAAATGTTTGCCTGAATTTATGTTTCTCTTGAATATTTTTTATCTAAAGGCTTCTGCTTAAATGCTTAAATTACTTTTGCAGACAAACATAAATTGTGACTAAATATGAATTTCTTTACAAAATGAATGAATTTTAATAATAAAACGCTTTTAAATGAGTTTGATCCCAGTGTGCTGCACATCTTGAAAAGTGAAACCAAAACATTTTGATTGCCCTCTGGTGGCTGACTGCAGTATAGGTCATAAACCCTGCCCTCTCCATGTAATCAAACTAAAAAATCATCTCAGTTACTCATGTAACCTCGGTTCCCTGAGATTGCGTCAGTTGTTGACGCTTTGGGGAAACTCTATTTGTCTAAAATACTGAAGTCTGATTGAATTACGTCTGTGCACTTGCACAGACAAATGGCATTTCAGCGCACTAAAACAGGCTTATATAAGTCAGTGCTGAATACCATTTCATCAGAATCTTTTGACTGAGGAGCGGCAATCATCGACTCAGGTGCAAGTGCAGCAGCACAACCAGATATGCAATGCTCGTTCCTGTTATCTCAGGGAACCAAGGTTACATGAGTAACCGAGAAGATTCGCTCATATTGCATTGTTTGCTTATGCATTGGGGAAAGTAATTCAATAGCGCCATGCTACAAACAAGAAATAGAAACCCATATTGCGAGCCCAGCCCTAGGACACTCAAGGTTAAGGGCCCTTAACAGGCTATTTAAAGGCTAACACTAGGGTGAAAAATACCCAGGGCGAGGCAAGAGGCAATTTGCCGAAGATAGTTAGGCCGAGGCCATAAGGCTGAAGCCCTTGGGGCATGCCCATCATGGGGAATAACGCCCTAAGCAGACTAGACCCCACAGAGGTCCTACACTTGCTCAAGCAGAAAGGATCCATGCCTGAAGGGCAGGGACATCCAAGTTAGAACCTGGCGAAGGTAGACGAGGACTAGCTGGCCACCGCGCAGATGTCACAGATGGACACTCTGCTGGACCACACCCAGGAGGAAGCCATTCCCCTGGTGGAGTTGGCTCTCATTCCAATAGGGCATTGTAAGCCCAAGAAGGCATAAGCCAGCGCTATCGCATCCACTTTCCAACAGGATAATCTTTGCTTCATGACCAGCAGCCCTTTAGTGCGGCCTCCGAAGCACACAAAAAGCTGCTCTGATTGCCAGAAATGGCTAGAGCACTCAACATATACTCTGAGGGCCTGGACCGGGCAGAGTAGGTATATAGACTGCTCTTCCTTGAAAACAGGAAGAACAGAGTAACAATCTGTGCTCTGAATGGAGTAGAGAGCACCTTAGGTGCATAGCCATGCCTTGGCTTGAGGATGACCTTACAGTCGCCTGGCCCAAACTCAAGGCAGGATGCGCTCACCAGGAGTGCCTGCAGGTTACCCTACTCACTTGACCAATGCTAAAGCCAGCAAGAGGGCGGCCTTAAACGAAAGGGGCCGCAGCTCGACCAACTGTAGCAGCTCGAATGGAGGGCCTCGAAGAGCTCTGAGGACTGTGGACATGTCAGAACTGTAGGAGATGAGGCAGATTCAACATTCTGGCCCACTTTAGGAACCTGACTATCAAGTCATTCCTACCCAATGACTACCCAGATATGGGGGTGTGGTACGCTGCAGTAGCCGCCACATTGACCTTAAAGGTGCAGTATGTAAGATTTCTGTCCGCTAGAGGTCGCTAGAGGCCTATTAAAAACAAAGGCGTAGCTTGATGATGGCAAGTTTGAGTGCGGAATCTTGGGACATGTGGTCTTCACATCACAGCCGGTGGAACCAATCGGGATAGGACTCGGAAAGAAATCATGTTCATGGATGCGATTATTAACGTTACTGTAGTATGAAGCAGAGCAGGACCGAGTGTTGTGGGAGCTGAACGAGGCCGCTGGAGCGATTGCGCAACACACGCCTCACGAGCAGCGGAACTTTTATTATGCCACAGTCGCCGGCGCTGCTTCCGCTTTTCCGGTCATGAGTATGAGGTAACACAGCTCTGTTTATCATATTAGATTGGCCACATGATTTGAGAGTATTGAAAATGATGTTATAACGTTACTCTGTGCGTTCGCTCGGCGGCTGCTGTGAGACACTTGTTTGAGACACACTGCAGTAAGATCGATCGATTTTAGAATATCATATTAAATGCTGGATGGCTTGTGTTGATAAATGGCATGCAATTAATTTTAAAACGTATTGTATGATGGAGAAAATGCTGTATTACTGTTACTAAAAATAAAGCTGCATCTGATTATGCTATGTTAGCTACATGACAAAATAGTGTTTTTCTCTGAGGCATAGTAAAGCATGGTACTCGAAAAAAAAAAAATCAAGAAAATTAGATTTAAACAATAAGACTAAACGTGTTGAGCTATATAACAACAATTAGTTTTCTGTCTATAAATGTAACCAAACAGTTGTTGCCTTGTCTATTAAAACATGTAATATACTAAAGCGTCTTTGGTGTTTCAATGGTTTTTACAAAATAAAACCGTAAACCGAGGGTAACGCGGGTATGACGCAATTGACAGGCGACTCCTCACGTCCCGGAGCCTTGGTTAAAATTGCAATTTTCTTAGGATTTACAAATAGTTGGAAACATCTGGGATATTGTAAGTACTCAAGTGAACAAAATATATAACACTGGCCTAATGGTTTTTGTATATTTTACTGCAAAAATCTTACATATTGCACCTTTAAGCGTGGATGGGGTGTGGCCCACATCCAGACAAGGGGTGCAGGAGAAGAGCACCAGAGAATCTTCTCTCTGTGGGGAGAGTGAGGCACACAGAATCTGGGCCGGCGTGAGCTCACTCAAACCCGCCTGCTCAGCCCTGTGACTCCACTATTTCTTGTGACTTGACATTTTGTAACAAACGCCACTGGAAATATGCTCTTTTGGAGTGAAATTTGCTGTAATAGTCTCACCGGATAGCCACAGAGGAGAAGCGCAGTGAGCAGAAAGGCTTCTTGTAGTTGTCTTCTTCCTTAGAGTCAGCGAAGAGATGATCTGCGCACTGAAGGAGACAAATTTTGATAAAATGCTATTTGAGTCTGCAGGAGTATGGGCAGGATCTTGATACTGCGGCTCCACCTCAGAATCACTACTGAGCAGACTCGGGCTCCACATGATATAATTGTCATCAACAGCCATTTCTGTGACATTTTGGCTTCATTTTTTCTAGTGCAAGGAAGGAAATGGTCACGTTGTCCATCTCTTTTACAGCCTATGGTTTGAGCATGTATAAGGACAAGTACTGTGAAGTACACATCATACATGTTCCTCCTTTTGTAGTGTTTAGAAGCATCCCATGATGCACCTCATGAGCTGAAATCTAGACAAAGAAGCTGAAATATAAGCTTTCATTTGTGTCACGTTTTCATTGCTACATCATTCCCATATGTCCATTTGTGTTATTTCAGTGACTTTATTGTTATTATAAAATCTGGAAGACAGTGATAAAGAATGAGTAAATGTGTCCAATCTTCTAGTGCACATTGGTAACATGCAAATAACTACAAATTATTTGTAATTCTTAATGTGTTTTATTTTATTTTTTTTCTTGAAGAAGCTGTGGCTCCGCTCTCAGAACTGAGAATTGTACTGTTGGGTTGGATTCTGTCTGGGAAGAGTTCAGCCGGAAACACCATCTTCAATCATGAAATATTTCAGATAGGAAAATCACAAAAGTGTGCAAACTATACAGGTGAAGTAAATGGCAGACAAATAACTGTGTTGGACACCCCAAGCTGGTGGAAATATTTCTCGTCTAAATTCAACCCAAAGTTTGCTCAGGCTGAAACCCTGGAGAGCATCGGCCAATCACAACATATGCAATTCCCTCATGCCATGATCTTGGTGATTCCTGTTGATACTTCATTCAAGAATGAACAGAAAAGAATCGTTGAAGAGTATATGGCCATTCTAGGAGAAGACGTCTGGAGACACACCATAGTTCTGTTCACATGGGGCGACAGGTTTCCAGATGTTTCAATCGAGCAGCACATTGAGAGTGAAGGTGGCGCCCTCCAGTGGCTGATTGAGAAATGCAGGAACAGATATCACGTCTTTGACAACTCAGACAAGAAGAACAGAGCTCAAGTCACAGAGCTGCTCCAGAAGATTGATGAGATGGTGGCAGAAAACAGTCTGTTCTGTCTCAAAACTCAATGTGCTGCAGAAGTGAATGTTCATGAGACAGATACAGAGGAAGAAATAAGTCTGGATACAGAGGAAGAAATAAGTCTGGACACTGACCATGTGCTGAAATTACTGTACCAGGAGATGAGCAACAGGTTTAAGAGGATCATGAGTAAACTAAAACACTTAAAGATTGATTTCACTGGATGTATAGATGCCAAAAGTGATAGTAGCATGCCAGAGCCTATAAACTGTAAGTTGTCACTGTTAAAATGACTTAAATTTCCTGCCTAATACCCATAATATAGCTGTAAGCAGCAATTAGGTCCAGGCACAAAACACCCTCATTGCAGCTCCTTAATCTCACATTTTTAAATGATTTTACATTTTTTTTCTGAGCAATGCCTCTGCCACTTTCCTCTTTCAGTGTCAGCTGATGAAAGACTCATGGAGATGATAAGGAGAGAAGGAAGCAGATGGGAACTCATTTTAATTGAAGGCATCTTGAACATTCAGAATGCTGAAGCATCTTCTGGTGAGTTATTTAGCTTTTAAAGAATACATGTTTGATCTGGATTTTCATTACTTGAAGGACACCTTTGTTCTTCATTTTTATATTGTGTGAAATAATTGTATGTCTTGAATTAATTAATTAATTAAATTTCCTGCCTGAGAAAATTTTCTACCCCTCACATTTTCATATTCATATTCACAGATGGAAATACGAGTCCATATTCAAGTGATATTGTGTTGAGGTGGTTTGAAAGATGCGATGAATACTACAGCTCATTTGGATGTGGAACAAGTGTTCTAGAAGATCCAGAGCCCAGAGACATAAAAAGACGTAAAACACAGTTTGCAGTATAAAACTTTGTTTAAACTTGTTTTACACAAATGCACTTTATAGAAAATACAAACTATTTGTTTAGAATGCATTTAATAATTATATAAGAAACATATGTTAATAGATTGTTTGCCATCACGTGGTTCTGGTGACGCGCGAAATTCCGGTGGAGGGCAAGCAGTGAAAATTAGAATGGAAGAGATGGAGAAAAGTCCGTACTGTGGTTCTGGATTAGAAAGGTATAAACAGAAAATCACAACATATGTTGGACGTGATCCTTATGTTATGAAGTGGAGCGATCTTTCTACTGAATTTAAAGACCTGACTGACATCGAGGAGATAGATATAGAGAATGTGAAGCTGCCGTCACGCCGTTCAGTTCTAGTTTGGTTTGTTTATATCGCGCTGCCTTTCTACTAGTGACGTTAAGGGCAGTATTTTGATTTTCTGTCATGACTGTGAAAAATGTCGCCATTGTAGGTCATTTATGCTGAATCGAGAATTGCAATAGGAACTCACATCATCATTCAGGGGAAAAGACTGGACGGTGTAATACAATTTTCGCCTTAGTTGAGGAGGTGAGGGAAGACGACGTTTAGCAAATGTAATAATGTCACTGAATAAACCCACTGCCTTTCACTCAAAATAATCACATTTAGCTGAGTTTTGTATTTGGTTTTTGTGTAATAATTAACATTACAAGTATGACTCACTCGCTTGTGAATGATTATAACTTGCACACAGCCACTTCAAAACTGTTCACAAGCTTCTATTGGTTTGATTTTGGTTGTCATTTGTTGAAATAAATACAAAAATACAGTGTGTCGTGTCTGTCCCCTGAATGTGACCCTCCGATAGCATGAAGAATGTGGATATTTAACCAAGTCAAAAACAAATAAGGTAAGCAGGTATCCATATTCATTTCAGTATCAGCAGATGCAAAACGCTATATAAGGCGACAACTTTTAGAGTTAAAAATTAAATAAGTTACAAAAAACGGTATAAGTTATGTAAACAATATAAACACCCTCTGGGTTCTCGATTTTAACGATTTGAGCAACCATAAACGACGCAAAACGAATTTTGAGTTTTTAATAGGATTTCTATATAGAAAAATCACCCTGCCCTCCAGACGCATTCGCGCTGCTGCAATGACGTCATGTGCAAACAACCTATAGCCTATTTCTAATAATTGATAATAATTGGTATTTTTCTATGATTTCTAAAAACTATAGTACTTCACTAAAGTAAATTTAGATTGAACAGTCACATTTAGAGTCTTAGTTCCATGTTTTCTTTGTTCTTGTTACCAGTTTGTTTCAGTTAGTCATCACCATTTATGTCTTGTTTAGTCCCTCGTTTATCATGTTTGATAAAACAGGTTTGAGAGTCAAAAGTGGCAACTGACTTTCAAAAAACAACAATCACTCCCTCTAAGTTATGTATATACAGTATGTACATAATTTTTTCCTACATAAAAATCTTGTAATATTATATATATTAAATCTTGTAAGATTGTGTATCAAGGTTTTTATATATATATATAAGTATCCCAAAAATGTCCTTGAGGTAGATCTAATCTATATATAATTGTTGTCTAGTTTATTTGTGCATTTTTTACTACTAATGTCCACCCCATTTAGTGCTGGTTCAGTTCTGCAGATATTAAGAAATTGCATATTGCTTCTAATTAGCATTAGGAAACCTGTGGGAATGGCTTTTATCACAGAATAATAACTTATCAAAAGCTATAGAACTTTTTAGCTTTTTATATCTCTTGCAATAATGATGAAATAATTAATTAAAAATAAAAATAAAAAAACTGCTGCATCTCATGGAAATTCATGGAAAAACAAATACAGCTGCTTTTTTATTCTTCAGTTTATTTTTCTGTTTATTGCATAAATATAAATGGGAAAAAATTATGTCTGAAGTCTCTAATAAATTCAGTGAACACATTATTACAGTTATACACTATGACATAGCAATACATACTTACATAACCAAATAAAAACATTTATTCTTAAGAGAAAACAAAAGTCTCATTAGTTGTAGGATTATTAAATGTAAAATAAAACATTTTATGTTCCCATATTGTTAAAGTATAATACTGTGTATTTATATTTTTTTCAGTATTCTGTTTTTGTGGTTCTGTAGTAAAAATGTACACGCAAATATTCAATGTAATTAATATCTGGATGACTACATGACTACACAAGACACTTCATTACCCAGAACAGATACACTGGTTTTTGGACCAAATGAGACTCCAGTTCCCAGTACTTTGGCCTCCAACCCACCCGGACCAACAGATACACCCGTATCAAGTCCAAGTCCCACTTTCACACCAACTAGACCGGCTCTAGCTGATGCGCTGGCAATTTCAGCTCGAGCCATTGCTTCGACTCCAGTCATATTGGCTTCAGCTCCAGCTGAGGCGTTGGGACCTTTGGCTTCAGCCTCAAATACACTAAATTCAGCACGAGCTCGTCCAACTCCTGCTTCTGCATAGGCTCCAGCCTTGGGAATCCTCTTTCCTGGTTTGTTTTCAAAACCTGACACATATGTTTCACTTCGAGCATAAGTGCTTTCTGTATAGGCCTTTCCTTGTCTGTCAAATGTGTCAATCATATCAATCGGGTCGATCACATCAACATTAACTAAGGCACGTTTCACCTTAGGCTTTTTTGTACCACCCTTTTTGTTTTCCCCTGTTGTCTTCCTTGGCTGAGATACATATTGTTCTTCATCTGCAAATAAAACAAATTAGATATAATGCAGATGCAAATAGATAAAACAATGACCTATTTCATTCAGGCACTGCATTGTCAGAATGTTTGGGAATATTCAGACACATAATATTTACACACATATGCCACAGTTAGAAAATTATACATTTTATAAGTAAATATATATACAAATAAAAATGCATAAATTAACAAATAACACTAATGTAGTTTTTGTCAATTTTAGTAAATAAAGATGAATCACCAGATTCTTCTTCATGTCCATGCTGGCTTAATTCTTGGTTTTCAGACATTTTTGAGAGTCAGATGTTCTCAGCAGGACTTTGGTGGAGCACCACGGGTGGAGCTGTGTCTCGATCAGGACTGCTGTTCCATCATTATATACACAGAGTATAACACAAAGTGGAAGTGCAACTGAGTTTTTCCCTTGATTGCTTTGAATTCACTATGGAGTCACTGTCACCATGGAAGTGGTAATGGTACAATAAACATAAACAATATTTGTTATGTCCTGTTATTCATCTTAGAGCATGACATCATACCCCTTTTGTTGCAGTGTCAAAAAATACAGGTCTTGAGTTTCCCTTAAGATCCTGTTCATGCAAAGATGACACTGATTTTACTGGAAAACAAAACCTAACTCTTGAAAATAAAGATTATTTATTTGCCTCTATGGTTCAATGAAGAACCTTTAACATGCACAGAACCTTTCCATTCCATTCCATTCCTTATAGCAGAATTTTTTTTTTTTTTTTTTTTAGATATTTAAAATGTTCTGCTCACTAAGGGTACGTTTAAATGACAACCATGTAGTAAAAACTGTGTGTGTGGTTTGTTTACGCTCTCCATTAGGGGTAAAGAGACACTAGGAAAGCCAGGGGTTGCTGCTGGTGTATACCACAACTCTCATACTCTTCCTTTCAGATAGGGGTACCCCGAACTAGTCTTTAATTCAAAAATCCACAGGGACACTCAGGAAAAAGATTTGACAACCACAATAACTTAGATGACACAGAACAAAGAACTGAATGAAGACAGGAGGTATATTGTGTTCCAGATAGCTCAGAATTTGGAATTTTCCCACCTCACAGGTTCTCCCTGGGGGGAGCCAGGAGCGCGAGTAGCCAGACAGGGACCCAGGCCACTGCCAGCAAGATGATCCAAGGCAGGATCACAGGGGGGAGGAGCCATGGTGAAGCCTGTGAGGAGGTACCAGGAATGCAAACAAAAGCCCAGTGGAGCCGAGTGGATGGAGGACAGAGGTGCAGTCGGAGGCCAGGAATCTCGTGGTGGAAACAGGGTGATGGGCCGAGGGAGCGAGATGGAGGGACGAGGGAGCCTGTCGGAGCCAGTGGGATGGGGGCCACGGTGGAGACAAGGGAGCATGGAGCCAAGGCGGAACTGATGGTTTGAGGGCCAAGGTGGAGTCTGGGGCTTAGTGTCTGGAATCGGAGACGGGATCCTCACACTAAGATGGAGCTGGGGACTGGAAGGCCCGAGGCGGATCCACACCACCAGATGGAACCAACTGAGAATGAGCTGAGGGACTGACAGAAACCAGCGGTGGCAAGGTTGTGGAACTGGCTGGCTTTGGTAGAGGAGGTGGGAGAGGGAGGCTGGGAGGGAGAGCAGGCAACATGGGACTGGGTGGGACCAGCGGAGAAACAGGAGACTCAAGGCTAGGCGGAACCAGAGGTGAAGGGAGATATAGGGAAATACTCTCTACCAATTCCAATTCAACATCAGAGGCAGCTCACCATCAGTGGGGGGAGTGTGTGCGGGGCTCCATTCCATGCCCTCGAATTCCACAAGAACTCCCTCGGGGACAGGCGTTGTTGCCTGGTCAGATGCGTTGTTGGGCTCAGGCTCCGGGGCAGGAAATGGCTCAGATTGGTCTTCTGGCTCGTTGTCCTCTTGTCTGTGGTGGGCACAGGCATCCACCCTGTCTGCCGGAGTGCAGGCTGACTGGTCTCTGGGTCTGGAGTGAGGCTGATGTTGTCCTCCATAGGGCAGGTGGTGAACGGCAAATCGTTGTTCACCAGCACCCACTCCACGAATGATATATTTTTACTAGTGGGTGCAGGACATTATAGTTCATTTATGTAAGTGAGGATAGCAAAATAAAGTAAACCGTGACATATTATACCCAAAAATTCTTCATACAGTGGACTACCAGTAAAATTGATAAAAATTTGGAACCAAAAACTATTCAGACACTTTGACCTGACCATGTTTTGCTTAAGTGTTATCTGACATAATTAGGATTAATTTTTTCTGACACAGTTTAAGCCACACAGTGTAAAAATGATTCTGATTTTAAGAATCCTACAGTGAAAACTGCCTAACAGTAGTTCCCTTACTGTTTACAGTACTCTAAAAGTTCAAACCTTACATTTCATGTAATTGTACAGTAAAATACTGTTAAATATACCATATTTATTTTAAAAAAAGGCATAAATTGACATTCCCAGAGTTATTTTGTTATCAGTTATAGGGTTTTATGTTACATCTTATGTTAATTAATGTTTACAGCATTATTTTAGTTCATGTTTGTTATCATGATGGTGTTTTGTATTTGTGTGTATGACACTGTGTGCACCTTCCATTATTAGTATTTATATCAGCTTGTGGAAAAGCTACTTGATGTCACATTCAGATTTGGACGCAGTGACCAGAACTGAGGTAAAACTCAAACAGGTAGAAAAAAAAAACAATCCGTGCCGACGGTTTTGCAATCCGTTCCCTCAGTTTATAAACCGTGCTCACGATTTCTTAAACTGTTCCCTCGGTTTAACAAATCGTGCCCACGGATTAATAAACCGTACCCACGAATTTCCAATCCGTGCGCTCAGATTTTGCAAACCGTACCCTCGGTTTTTAAATCCGTTCCCACAAATTCATAATCCGTGCGCACGCTTTCACAATCCGTTCCCACGGGTTTGTAAAAACTGTACTCATTGATTTGTGGCCCCGACTCCAGTCTTTGCCGGCAGATTCAACCAGTTAGGTGCGGGATGCAAAGGCTATTGTAAATAAATAAACTTTATTTTACAAAATTTCCTGAACTTCCATTCAGAATTCATTTGAGAATTTCCATTATTTTTATCTTTTAAAGTCCATTTTGGGCAAAAAGCTTAGTATAATAAAATCACCAAAACAAGTCCATGTTAAGAATGAATAGTACACAAACATTTCTAAAACTGTAAAAATTTTTTTTTTTTTAAATAAAGCATTCATTAATTATTTTATGATAAACATACTGTCTTAAGTGCACTCATTTATAGTCATAAATTAAAAATAATTGATAAATAAATACATTTAAAAAATAAATACAATAAATAATAATAATTTTTGTTGTTATTAGCTATTATTATTATTAGCCTATTGTTGCATTTAGGCTACATGCATTTAGAAGAAGAAAAGAGGAACAAAGAAATTAAAAGTCAGTCATAATACACAATGCCACGTTTATTAGGCAATAATAATAAAGTGCTAAGATTATCACAAATAATCACAAGATTCTGACGCACATAATTCTTATTAAATCGATGTATTCCGCTACCCGTTGATAGAGAATCACTGCAGTTAATATAGGTAATTTGATGAATAATACACAATCAAACAATAAGATTCGTTAACACGTACCTCCCAGGTAAAAAAATACTAAAGTAATTTAAAGTAAATACTATAGTGTTTTTGAACCATATAGTAGGCTACTTGAATTAATCTATTGTGGTAATTCTAGTTGCTGTGATAATATAACAACTATAGTAATATAAACAAATTACTTTACCCAATATTGTACTAAGTTTTCTACAACTTTAGGGTAGCTATATACACTACAGTTTACTGTAGTAAAAACTAAAGTATACTACAGCATTTATAACAGTTTATCAGTTCACTATAATTAATACTACAGTATGCTGTAGCATTCATTAACGAAGTGTTGTAAATAGCCTACTATAATACAGTATACTACAATTTACTATAGTATGGTTCAAAAACACTATAGTATTTACTATAGTATTTTTTCACCTGGGGGAGTTTGCTGTTCTTCTTCTAAAATGAATCCATGAGTACAGTTTTTACAAACCCGTGGGAACGGATTATGAATTTGTGGGAACGGATTTAAAAACCGAGGGTTTTTTTTTTCTCCCATAGCCTAGGTGACGTGCCGGGCTCCTTAATTTGCTGATATGGCATAAACAGCTAAGTGATGATATTTGAGATGGTAAGCAGATGAGATAGACTTGTATTGTTAACTTTGAGTCTTTGTCTTTCAGAATCATTGGAGCACACACACACACACACACACACATTGAGACCAGGGATGACAGGAAGTCGACTTCAATGACTGGAGACAGCATTAACTATAAAGGTAGTCATGAACATCAAAGAGGTAAGTAGTCTGTAGCATCAGACAAGGTCAGACCATGGCTGCATCCAAAATCGTATACTTCTCTACTATATAGTAGGTGACAAAACAATATGTGACAAAAGAAGTCTGAATTCACATGAAACTCATGAAAGAGTAGGCAAAAAGTCCCCTGATGACCTACTACTTCTGACGGGATTCTGAAGTGTACATATGATGGACACTTTACTATCCCATGAGGCCATGGGAGAGGATTTATGAATGGCAGTGAAGCGATGTAACTGACGCTGGTAGGTCACGTGATAATGGCAACATGGTGGATGAAGTACGTCCAAAATTATATTATATAGAACATACTTTTTTAGCAGTTGCGAAGTAATAACTTAAAATAACATAAAATAAGTACCTACTCAAGAGAGTATGCAATTTCGGACGCATGCGCTCTAAAGTGGTGCTGGTGATGAGGGCTATTTGACTTCCAGGTGTGCGTGGTTGGGTGCCAGGGAGGATGATGGGAAATGCAGTCTGTGACACTGTGATGAACTTTGATTGTGCCTTTCTTTTTATCACTTGTGGTCGTCAGTATATTTTAAAGGTACAAAACAGATATTTGTAGTAGCGTGGTCTTGCTAATTCAGCAGAAAAGGGCTGTTGGTTTAAAGGTAAAAGTGCTGTGCGTGTATTTTACAGTTTTAAAATTTACAGGTTGTTCTCTAAATATGTTTACATTTTTACTATATTTTTACAGAATTATTTTTTTCTGTAAAAACAACAGGGCATCACTGTGAAAATCCTCATTTGGAACCTTTATTTTTAGTGCATGTGTATGTTTACAGAAGTGTGCTTGGGAATATTCCTCACTTGGAAGAACTTACATATTACATTGACATTTATGCAATTTGCAGATGCTTTTATGCTTTTATTAGTCTAAGCAATTTATACAGTCGGATCATTTTATCTCATTTGAGAATGGGACATTAATAACTAAATTGTTGAAACATGTTGATGAATGTCAGGAAGTTGAGACAGGAACATTTTTTAATGCCAATCTGGCAGTTTTAGGGTGATTTACTGAGGTAATTTACTGTTGGTCATGTGTTGGTAGGGGCAAACCACCAAAACAGAGTTTAAAAATAGCAAAAACTGTTTAAAAAAAGAGGAAGACATTTTTGTTTCATTGTGTTCTGATTATTTGTCATGTGCTGAACTTATGGGAAATTCTGTGACAATTCACCTTTAATAAACTGAACCCTTTTCTGCAACAGCCTTAAGTTATTCATTTAAAATACAATTACACTGAACAAAATTATAAACGCAACACCTTTTCTATGTACACTATAGGCCTATTTCTCTCAAATATTGTTGACAAATCTGTCTAAATCTGTGTTAGTGAGCACTTCTCCTTTGCCGAGATAATCCATCTACCTCACAGGTGTGGCATATCAAGATGCTGATTAGACAGCATGATTATTGCACAGGTGTGCCTTAGGCTGGCCACGAAAACCAGACAGTATCTAGTGTGACCCGCAGTGCAACACATCTCCTTCACATAGAGTTGATCAGGTTGTTGATTGTGGCCTGTTGAATGTTGGTCCACTCCTCTTCAATGGCTGTGCGAAGTTGCTGGATATTGACAGGAACTGGAACACGCTGTCGTATACGTGGATCCAGAGCATCCCAAACATGCTCAATGGGTGACATGTCCGGTGAGTACGCTGGCCATGCAAGAACTGGGATGTTTTCAGCTTCCAGGAATTGTGTACAGATCCTTGCAACATGGGGCCGTGCATTATCATGCTGCAACATGAGGTGATGATCGTGGATGAATGGCACAACAATGGGCCTCAGTATCTCGTCACGGTATCTCTGTGCATTCAAAATGCCATCAATAAAATGCACCTGTGTTCGTTGTTCATAACATACGCCTGCCCATACCATAACCCCACCGCCACCATGGGCCACTCGATCCACAACGTTGACATCAGCAAACCACACAACGCCATACATGTCTGCCATCTGCCCTGTACAGTGAAAACCGGGATTCATCCATGAAGAGAACAACTCTCCAAAGTGCCAGAAGCCATCGAATGTGAACATTTGCCCACTCAAGTCAGTTACGACGACGAACTGCAGTCAGGTTGAGACCCCGATGAGGAGGACGAGCATGCAGATGAGCTTCCTTGAGACGGTTTCTGACAGTTTGTGCAGAAATTCTTTGGTTATACAAACCGATTGTTGCAGCAGCTGTCCGGGTGGCTGGCCTCAGACGATCTTGGAGGTGAAGATGCTGGATGTGGAGGTCCTGGGCTGGTGTGGTTACACGTGGTCTGCGGTTGTGAGGCCGGTTGGATGTACTGCCAAATTCTCTGAAACGCCTTTGGAGACGGCTTATGGTAGAGAAATGAACATTCCAGCAGATACACCATATCAGGAAGAACAAATGAGAATCGTGGAGGAAATTGGCCTATACTTGGAGAAGATGTCTGGAGACACACTATAGTTCTGTTCACATGGGGCAACAGACTTTTATTAAATATTAATAAATATCCTGACGCATCCTAGCTTTATAATGGCAGTGAACGGGATCAACAAATATGAGCTGATGAAAGTGCTTCCATCCACATCCATCCATCATAACCGAGTGCTCCACACAGCTCCGGAGGGTTAATAAAGTCCTTCTGAAGTGAAGCAATGCGATTGTGTTCATCATAAAGAACAAAGAAAGTCATATACATCAAGGATGGCTTGAGGGTGAGTAAAGCTTGGGGTAATTTTCATTTGAAAGTGAACTAATCCTTTAAAGACATATCAATCGAGCAGCACATTGAGAGTGAAGGTGACGCCCTCCAGTGGCTGACTGAGAAATGCAGGAACAGATATCACATCTTTAACAACACAGACAAGAAGAACAGAGCTCAAGTCACAGAGATGCTCCAGAAGAAAAACTCAGTGTGCTGCAGAAGTAAATGTCCATGAGAAATAAGTCTGGACACTGACCATGTGCTGAAATGATATCAGGAGATGAACAACAGGTTTAAGAGGATCATGAGTAAACTAAAACACATTTCACTGGATGTATAGAGGCCAAAAGTGATTGTAGCATGCCAGAGCCTCCAAAGTTGTCACTGTTAAAATGACTTACAATTTCTTGTCTAATACCCGTAATATAGCTGTAAACAGCAATTAGGTCCAGGCACAAAACATCCTCATTACAGCTCCTTAATCTCACATTTTTATTATGATTTTACACTCCCTCTGCCACTTTCCTCTTTCAGTCTCAGCTGATGAAAAACTCATGTAGATGATAAAGAGAAGGAAGAAGATGGGAACTCATTTTAATGGAAGGGCTCTTGAACATTCAGAATCCTGAAGCATCACCTGATGAGTTATTTAGCTTTTTAACCTGTTTTCTTGGTTTGATTTGGATTTTCATTACTTGAAGGACACATTTTTTCTTCATTTTTACATAGCGTAAAATAATTGTCTTGACCTAACCTGAGATCACATTTTCTACCCCTCACATTTTCATATTCATAGAAATATGAGTCCATGTTCAAGTGATATTGTGTTGAGGTGGTTTCAAAGATGCGATTAATACAATGTCCGGCCCATTTATAGGCTGGTTCATGGCTTTTATTATCACAGAATAATAACTTATAATATAATAATGAATTATTGAGAAAAAAACACAGCTCACCATCTTATGGAAGTTCAAAGACAAATACAGCTGCTAGAATGTCTACACAAAAAAAATATTGCAAGTTTTTATTTTCAGTTTTGCATAAATGGAAAAAATCATGTTCAAAGTCTCTAGTAAGTTCAGTGAACTTATTATAACAGTTATACACAGGGAATGACAGTATAGAGAAAAGCAATACACATACTTACATAATCAAATACAAACATTTATTCTTAAATGAAAACAAAAGTTTCAACAGTTGAAGTTAGATGTTGTTGAAAAATGAAAATCAAAAAAGAAATGCTGTTATTTGTAAGAAAAAAAATTCGACAACAGCACCAGAAGGGGGAGACAGAGAGACAGTGCTTTGTTCATGTCTTGATATAGGTTATATATTGTATGTTTTTTTTATAGTCTTATTTTATTAATTACATGGCACTTTATTTTAATTCTATTCTATATTTCTTTTTCTTGTCATTATTAGTTTTGTGTAAAACTATATGTAAACACAGTCAAACATTCAAAATGAATTAAAACTGAGAGAGAGCTTAACAATAGAAAACCAAAACATTACACAGACACAAATACAACAATTTGGTTGTGGAGAAAGACCGAACATGTGCTGAAGATCTTTTAAGAAGAAGATAATACAATTATGGATACATTAGGAAAGCATGTTAGAACAGAATGTATGTTTTCTCTTAAGTCGTGCACCAACATGTATTTTATCAGCATTCGTAACCTGTCACATGTGAAAGAGTCAAGCTGGAATGTGATTCTGTGTTGTAAAATGCAGAATGACTGTAAATGATCCAAAGTGTCATGTGGTCTCATGTAATATTTGAACTCATGGGTTTAAATACAGGTGCTGGTCATATAATTAGAATATCATCAAAAAGTTGATTAATTTCACTAATTCCATTCAAAAAGTGAAACTTGTATATTATATTCATTCATTACACACAGACTGATATATTTCAAATGTTTATTTCTTTTAATTTTGATGATTATAACTGACAACTAAGGAAAATCCTAAATTTAGTATCTCAGAAAATTAGAATATTACTTAAGTCCAATACAAAGAAAGGATTTTTAGAAATCTTGGCCAACTGAAAAGTATGAACATGAAAAGTATGAGCATGTACACCACTCAATACTTAGTTGGAGCTCCTTTTGCCTGAATTACTGCAGCAATGCGTGCGTGGCATGGAGTCGATCAGTCTGTGGCACTGCTCAGGTGTTATAAGAGCCCAGGTTGCTCTGATAGTGGCCTTCAGCTCTCTGCATTGTTGGGTCTGGCATATGCATCTTCCTCTTCACAATACCCCATAGATTTTCTATGGGGTTAAGGTCAGGCGAGTTTGCTGGCCAATTAAGAACAGGGATACCATGGTCCTTAAACCAGGTACTGGTAACTTTGGCACTGTGTGCAGGTGCCAAGTCCTGTTGGAAAATGAAATCTGCATTTCCATAAAGTTGGTCAGCAGCAGGAAGCATGAAGTGCTCTAAAACTTCCTGGTATACGGCTGCGTTGACCTTGGACCTCAGAAAACACAGTGGACCAACACCAGCAGATGACATGGCACCCCAAACCATCACTGACTGCGGAAACTTTACACTGGACCTCAAGCAACGTGGATTGTGTGCCTCTCCTCTCTTCCTCCAGACTCTGGGACCCTGATTTCCAAAGGAAATGCAAAATTTGCTTTCATCAGAGAACATAACTTTGGACCACTCAGCAGCAGTCCAGTTCTTTTTGTCTTTAGCCCAGGCGAGACGCTTCTGACGCTGTCTGTTGTTCAAGAGTGGCTTGACACAAGGAATGCGACAGCTGAAACCCATGTCTTGCATACGTCTGTGCGTAGTGGTTCTTGAAGCACTGACTCCAGCTGCAGTCCACTCTTTGTGAATCTCCCCCACATTTTTGAATGGGTTTTGTTTCACAATTCTCTCCAGGGTGCGGTTATCCCTATTGCTTGTACACTTTTTTCTACCACATCTTTTCCTTCCCTTCGCCTCTCTATTAATGTGCTTGGACACAGAGCTCTGTGAACAGCCAGCCTCTTTGCAATGACCTTTTGTGTCTTGCCCTCCTTGTGCAAGGTGTCAGTGGTCGTCTTTTGGACAACTGTCAAGTCAGCAGTCTTCCCCATGATTGTGTAGCCTACAGAGAACTAGACTGAGAGACCATTTAAAGGCCTTTGCAGGTGTTTTGAGTTAATTAGCTGATTAGAGTGTGGCACCAGGTGTCTTCAATATTGAACCTTTTCGCAATATTCTAATTTTCTGAGATACTGAATTTGGGATTTTCCTTAGTTGTCAGTTATAATCATCAAAATTAAAAAAATAAACATTTGAAATATATCAGTCTGTGTGTAATGAATGAATATAATATACAAGTTTCACTTTTTGAATGGAATTACTGAAATAAATCAACTTTTTGATGATATTCTAATTATATGACCAGCACCTGTAAAAGGAAAGCTTTAGCCTAATCCATGTTAACAGATTGAACTAAAAATGATTCAGCTGTCAGTGATACAGCATCTGCTGGTTTGATGTTAATTTCTGAGATTTATTTGGGAATATATGAACACGCAGTTCTGGCCATCAAATAACCAGCCCTCTTTTATGATCACATGACCAATCATACCTGATATTCTGGTTTCATGTTGAAAGATACAGGTTTAAGACGTACTTCCTCATTTGCCTCATTTCTGAGCAGCAAAACGTCAAGCGCAAATGTGCTTGTACGTTTTATTTGATTTTTCTAGTTTGTACTTACAGATTTTTTGTTCTAGTTTTTACTTGTATGATTTTTCCCACTAGTTTATGCTAGTTCGGTTTTCTTTCAGATTTTTGTTTGGATAAAAAAGATGGCAGAGCAGATGGAAGAAGGTAATGTTTACAGGCAGTTTAAGATGTCAGATTGTCATTTGTGTTCGATTTTGAACCCTTGTAAACAAAACTGTTTAGTTCTTTATCTTGTTAGTATATCTGTGAATTTAGCTAAATGTGTTATGTATAGAATTAACCACATGCCTCCAGAGGATTTATACTATTTTCAACGTGCTTATGTTTTTTTTCTGACAGAACTAAGAGCTGTTGTTCTGGGGTGGCAGAAATCTGACAAAGCCTTGGTGATAAACAAGCTTTTAGGTGATGAAGTTGAGCCTGACAAACATTTTGCGAGGTCTGTGAGGAAAGACGGTGAAGCGAATGGAAGGAAGATAACTCTGATTAACACTCCATGCTGGTGGGAGAATTTTGGTTTGCAAGATTCACCAGAGGTTGTCAAACAGGAACTGGTTTGCAGTGTCTTCCTGTGTCCACCGGGGCCTCATGTCTTTCTCCTGGTCATTAACCTCAGTTTGCCTTTCACTGAAGAAAACAGATTCAGCATTGAGAAGCACCTTAGTCTGTTTGGTGAGAGAATCTGGAGACACACTGTAGTGGTCTTTACACGAGCCGATTCACTGAAGGACAGAAACATTGAGCAGCACATAAAGAATCAAGATCTGCAGCAGATCATACAGAGATGTGGAGAAAGATATCACATCTTTGATTTCAAAAACAAAAGTGCTGGAGTTCAAGAACTGCTTGACAAGATTGATGATGTTGTGGCAACAAATAATGGCAAGCATTTTGAAACACATGATGACATGCTACTGGAGATAAAGAGAAAGAGAGATGAAAATGAAGAAAGAGCAGAAGCCAGACAAAAAATGTTGCAGGACAAAAGAGATCTGCTGAAAGAAATAGGTAAGTAAACTACATGTATGCTTAAAAACTTAAAAAATAAGCTTTGTTGCTTTTGACATGAAACAAAGTCTCATATTTCAAATTCTGCCCATTTTACTCCTGATTTTACTATGAAACAAAAAAACAAATACCATTTTGCCGCTCTTTAATGTGGCGTGACAGATCGCTGTAGTTCAAGAGAAGCGGCAGCGTGAAGTGCACGTGAACTGGTCCTGTCCTCCGCTTTAATACCAGTTACAGCGCGAAATAAACATGAATGAACATCTGAAGGTATGTTAAAAGATACAGTACAACTTAATGAAATCCGTATCATGCCTCGTGTAATCGCTCAGTGTTTCAGCCGCGAAAAGACATCAATAAAACAGCTTGTAAACAATGTCACATTTACCTCAGAACAAACATATTCAGTGACCATAAACTCATTAGTCAGCTAGAAAAATGAACTCCAGAGAGGAGCATTTAGCTAAATATATGCACCATATTACATATTAATTATAATTTTTAATGTTCTTTAATAGCATATATTGTTATATTGTAATTATTAACTTCGGGTAAATTATGAGTAGGCTGAACATGAAGCAAGATAAGCCAGGATTCTGTTTATTAGGAGTCTTCGAATGTCCCGGGGTTAACTATTTAAAGTGTGAAATGCCCTAAATGTTTCTCATGAACATTTTCAAGCTTCTGCAGATGTGATTCAAATTAGTTTTATAGAGAAATATAAATTGTGACTACATACAATATATTTCTTTACAAAACTTTAAATTTTAAAAGCTTTTAATTTATTTTTAATGGGTTTAATGAGTTTAAGCATCTTGAAGTGCTTATCATATATTCAAACTTAAAGTTCTGTAGTCCTAATTTTATCCCTTAAAACTCATCTTTGATCACCAAAATGACATATTTAAACATTTTTTTCCTGTGAAAAAAAATTCTTAATGCCTTAAAAAAATAGCTTGAATGTAACTCTACACCTTGCTTCATTTAGTATACGCGGATCTATGAATATGCTAATTAACCCCGCCTCCACTCACTTACGCCAGCTCAGAGATCCACTCGGTCAACTTACTGATTTAAACGCTGCATAATGGTATCGCTCTTTACAACGTCGGACACATAACGGTAATTAATATGATTAGGCTTTTGCTTGACTACGTTATCAAACAGCTACACAATGTGTTGCTAATGTTACACAAACCATGTTCACATTCACGAGTCAGACAGCTGCCTTCTAACAATCAGTATCCTTAGAAATGCTTTAATACCAACTCAGAAAGTCAGTGGAGAAAGGCATATAGTTCATCATAACATCGTAATACTACCACTATATTGATAAATCTACCCGATTTTTCATATCAACAGAAAAATATAAAGAGATAAACTGCTTCTTGAGACTCTCTAGCTTCAGATCGGTCATAGTTAATGATATGCTAAACCCCACCCACACGTTCATGTGATTGGTTACAAGGTAGTTTGTGACGTCACAGACACCAGCGATTTCAAACCGTGTTTTCGAAACTCTTATTAGACCACTGCAGTTTTAAAGAGAAAATACTGTGTTGAATTTGCACATGTTTTGTCTTAAAACATATTAAAAACACCACATAGACATATAACAACATTAAAAACTTGATTTTGACCACATGGGGTGAATTACAGCTCACCACCTGTATAATTATAATTACAGTTATGTGTCCGACGCTGTAAAAAACGATTATATTGTACAGTAAGTTGACCGAGTGGATCTCTGAGCTGGTGCGAGCGAGTGGAGGCGGGGCTAATTAGCATATTCATAGATCCACGTATACTAAATGAAGCAAAGGTGTAGAGTTACATTCAAGCTATTTTAAGGCATGAAGAAATTTTTTCACAGGAAAAAACATTTAAATATGTTATTTTGGTGACAATTACAATACAATTATTGATACAATTATGGGGGACTTTAAATGTCTAATAAAGTTCTAAAAAAATCTTAAACATGTAATAAAATTCTAACATATTTTTTTCTTTTTTCTGGAGAAGAAGCTGTGGCTCCGCTCTCAAAACTGAGAATTGTCCTGCTGGGTTGGACTCTGTCTGGGAAGAGTTCAGCCGGAAACACAATCTTCAATCATGAAATATTTCAGATAGGAAAATCACAAAAGGGTAAAAACCATACAGGTGATGTAAATGGCAGAAAAATAACTGTGCTGAACACCCCAAGCTGGTGGAAATATTTCTCGTATAAATTCAACCCAAAGTTTGCTCAGGCTGCAATCCTGGAGAGCATCGGCCAATCACAACATATGCAATTCCCTCATGCCATGATCTTGGTGATTCCTGTTGATACTTCATTCAAGAATGAACAGAAAAGAATCATTGAAGAGTATATGGCCACTCTAGGAGAAGACGTCTGGAGACACACCATAGTTCTGTTCACATGGGGCGACAGGTTTCCAGATGTTTCAATCGAGCAGCACATTGAGAGTGAAGGTGGCGCCCTCCAGTGGCTGATTGAGAAATGTAGGAACAGATATCATGTCTTTGACAACACAGACAAGAAGAACAGAGCTCAAGTCACAGAGCTGCTCCAGAAGATCGATGAGATAGTGGCAGAAAACAGTTTGTTCTGTCTCAAAACTCAATGTCCTGCAGAAGTGAATGTTCATGAGACAGATACACAACAAGATGAGGAAAGAAGTCTGAACCCTGACCAGTTACTGAAACTGATGTACCAGGAGATGAAAAACAGGCGTAAAGAGATCAAAAGAAAGCTAGAAGAATTAGGGATGGACTTCAGTGGATGTATAGCAGACGATGGGGGTAGCATAGAACAACCTCCAGATGGTAAACTGCCATTTCTGTCTAATTTCCATAGACACATTAAAGCTGCAAAGCAGTCTTCTATAAATGTAATTCTGAGCACTTTTCTGTCATTTTTCTAGTATCGGATGATGATAAACTCACAGAGAAGATAAGGAGAGAAGTAAGAAGATGGGAAGCAATTATAATGGATGGGATGTTGAACATTCAGAATCCTGAAGCATCATATGGTGAGTTATTATAGAGTTACATGAAACACATTGCTTAAAAGAAAACATTTTCTTCACTTTTACATAGTTTAACATATTTTTTCATGCCAAAATTGTTCATGAATTGAACACCTACAGGTGAAATGATTCAGAATACAAATGCGATGGTGTTGAGATGGCTTCAGAAATGTGATGAATACAGCACATCTAAAACATCAGGATATGAAACAAGCTCAGAACCCAGTGATCTAGTAGAAGATCCACAGAATCCAGAGATGTCAGACAATACATCCAAACTTCAAACGATGCATGCCTAAAATCCAGTTTGCATTGGTTTTTAAACCAATTTATTTGTTAAATAGGCTGTTTTTCTATTTATTAATATGTTTATGTATTTCAAATTAATATCTGATATTGTTGTATAATATCAGTATATATATTTATATATCTATATGTCTGTATATATATATATATATATACACACACAAACATTATAAATGTTTATAATATAAAGCAATTATTGCTTATATAATGTATCAGCAAAGTACAGTTTTGATGTCTGTATAATTTATTAACTTTTTACATAATTGTATTTTATCAATTTAAAAAAATAAAGAAATTGTTGAGCTTTCACAATGACTGTTGTCTATGTTTAATATATGTCACATAAGGTTGGTTGTCAGTTGCATCCTAAAACATTGTTAGTTTTTTGTTGTTTGTTTGTTTTTGTCAGTTTGAATGGCCAAAGACACACAGGATTATAATTTTCATTTTTTTTTTTGGAGGAACTATTCTTTTCAAAAGGACTGATACTGAATGTAAATAAACAATAAGTTATCTGTTTTTCTGTGACATTTATTTTGAAAGTAGTATTCTCTTCTCGGACTTTTATTTTGAAAGTAGCGTTCTCTTCTGGGACTTTTATTTTGAAATCTTTTTAGTGTCGGTCTGAAGCGGTCTCTCTGTCAGACGGTGTGTTTGTCATGACAAGAGGAGATTTAACAGCCCTGTGATCGGGTGAGATCTGTGTTTTATAACATTTAGACTGATTATGCGATGATATCGATACATAAAGAAGGAAAACGAAGTATTTTAATCAGGTATTAATGTTTAGATATCGTGTCTCGTGCACGAGCGCTAAAAGCTCATGTCACCTCTACAAACATTTGACAATTCAACTGCTGACAGATGATTAACGTTAAATATTTAGCTTTTATACAACCAGAATGCAAATTAATCATGTCTTAAAAAGATTCAGATAAGTAAATATGCAAGTTAACATAAAATGAACTTTTATGAATATCTTTTAAATTACATTACTGTTGCATTTTATATGATTATAAACATTATATAAATATAAACATTTAATAGTATATTTGCATTTTACTCTATAAGCAAACTGGCTGTTAATAATTTTGTCTGTGTATGTAATACACATCATGAGTTACTTTCACTTTTGTATTCCTGACATAATTGTATAAACTGTGCTGTGATTTTTACATTTTACAATTAAAAGATCATATCACAAAACATGGTAATGCTATGGTTAATGAGAAGAGTTTCCAGATTAACTAACCTCGAAATTAAATTATTTTTATTTCCCAGTTTCGGCAGCTCTGATGTGAAAGTCTTGAAGGTAAGAGTGAATAAATATCATTTATAGATGATAAAGCGTCTCCTGAGTTTGCTGTGATTGTCATTGGATGTTTCTGAAATATTCCCAGTACAGGTGTGGAAATGGAGCAGTCAGATCGTTCTCCGTTAAAGCGTTTTGTGCTGGCCAAAAAGAAGATCGGCGAGGTTTTTGAGCAGCTCTTAGTTTACGTTCAGGAGGGCTCAGAGTTTGTGAAAGGTAAACTTTGATTTGATTTCTGTGAGACTAAAAATATCCAAACACATTTACATTAGAAATGTTGGTCTAATATGGCAGACAGCAACAGCTGCCAAACTAGGATTGGTTTGTTAGTTGCGAAGGACTATTGTAGTATTTGCATGTGTTTTGTTTATTCTTTATTTGTATTTGTCAACAGAAACATCTAATAATGAGTCGTTGGAGAATATTGCAAACAAGAGCCAGTTGGATCAGATCGAGGCGTACGCAAGCAAACTGTCCACCATTAAAGAAGTGTTATCTCGCAGACATATGAAGGTGGCCTTTTTTGGCAGGTGAGTTTTTGTGTTTGACCAGAAGTTGCACACTTTTAGTTTCACTTCAGTTTGTTAAAAAAATCCTCTGTTCGTTGTTTTACTAGAACAAGCAATGGCAAGAGCACTGTAGTCAACGCCATGCTGCATGACCGTGTGCTGCCCAGCGGCATCGGTCACACCACCAACTGCTTCCTGAGCGTGGAGGGGACGGATGAAGACAAGGCCTTTCTGAAGACGGAGGGATCCGAGGAGGAGAAAAGCATCAAGGTGCAGACAAGTGCATGTTTTCAATCAGAATGTGTTCATTTGGATGTAAAAAATGCTGATTGAATTTACAATATAATGTGGAATTTGTCACAATTTGGATGAATAAATCAAAAGGAGGGCCGTACAGTTAATCAAATTGTGATATGGACTGAATATTAAAGCACAAAAAGACTGCTATTGAAATATGAAGTCTGTGTGTTCATACACAAAGCTCTTCACTACAACAAGTTTGGTTTACCTTGACGAAAATACGACAGAAATATATTAATGTTGTACAGTCTCAAAGTTTCTTATTGTTAATGTTTTAATAAATTATTAAATTGTAAAATTTCTAATAAAAATCTATTGATAAGACATTTGATGACTAAAATTTAATTAAGCCATTAACTCAGAATCCAGAAAAAAATAAAACTGAGAAAACAGAATTTGGGAAGAAATAAAAGTTTGGAAAAATAAACTTCTCAAAGTTTATTTTCAAAAGACCCTCTAATTCTTACAGTTTTAATGAATTATTAAATTGTAAAAATGTCTTTAAGACATATTTTTTGAAGATTAAAAGTTAATTAAGTCTTTAACTTAAAATCCAGAAAAATTAAAACAGAAAACACAGAATTTTGGAAAAAAAAATAGTTTGAAAATATAAAACTTATCAAAGTTTGATTTTTGAAGACCCCTATTGTTTATTGCTAAAGTTTTAATAAATTATTACATTTATTTATTTAATAAATTATTATATTTATTTAATAAATTATTAAAAGGTTTATGAAATCAATTGATAAGATATACTTTTTGATTATTCAAATTTTCAAAAACTCCTATGGTTATTTTTAAAGTTTTATAAAATCAATTTAAAAAATTTAATTAAGCCATTAACAAGGAATCCAGAAAACACAAACTTTAGGAAAAAAATGGTAAAAAGTATACTTTTTCAAAGTATGATTTCAAAGTCTCCTCTTATTGATAGATTTAATTATGTATTAAATTATGAAAGTTTTATGAAATCAATTGATAAGATATACTTTTTGATGATTAAAATTTAAGATAATTTAATTTTAAAATAAAAAATAAATAAATATATATATATATTTTTTTTTTTCAAAAACTCCTATGGTTATTGTTAAAGTTTTATAAAATCAATTTGTAAGATATACATTTTTATGATTAATATGTAATTAAGCCATTAACACGGAATCCAGAAAACACAAACTTTAGGAAAAAATTAAAGTAAAAAGTTTTCAAAAGTTCGAAGACCCCTATTGTTTATTTTTGATGTTTCAATAAATTATTAAAAGTTTTATGAAATCAATTGATAATTAACTTTTTGATGATAGTAAGCCATTAACATGGAATCCAGAAAAATTAAAATGGAAAACAAAATGGATTTCTCAATGGATCACATTTTGCACAGGCACTAGTGTCACCGAACAAAACTGCACAAATAATAGTGTTTCTAGTCATAAAACTGCTTCTTAAAGTACATGTGATGAAGGTCAAATACACTTTTTCTCTGCAGACCGTGAATCAGTTGGCTCACGCACTACATATGGATGAGAGTTTGGATGCTGGCTGTCTCGTCAAAGTCTTCTGGCCCAAGACAAAGTGTGCCCTGCTCAGAGATGACCTGGTTCTGGTGGACAGGTACACTTCCATGAGCTCAAAATGCTATTAATATGCCCCATTGTAGCGTAATATGAAGAGTAAAGTTGTTTAATGTTTTTCTTTCAGCCCTGGAACTGACGTGACCACACAGCTGGACAGCTGGATCGACAAGTTCTGTCTGGACGCTGACGTGTTTGTGCTGGTGGCCAACTCTGAATCTACACTAATGAACACAGTGAGTTGTGTCACTCCTAAACAAACGCTGGATTATTAAACATTAATCAGACTCGTTTGGACGGGCATGTGATGTCACATGGTGTGAAGTGTTTGTTGTGTGCTAATATGGGAAAGTATGCAGAGGAGGAGGAGCTGCGTTCAGTTCAGAAGAATGCAGTGCTGCGTTTAGATCACACACAGACTGAACTCTGCTCATACCCACTGAGGCATGCCTGCTATCCCAGCATGCTTCGGTTGATTTCAGGGCCTCTCTCTGGGGATTTTCTTTTTAGGGCAGATAAACACTTCATTATAAATGACATCCCCTAATGTTCAGGCGGCATCACTAGAACTTTTCTTCATGGATTTAATATTTAACAAAATTATATAATGAAATTATTAGATACTTCATGGAATGTTGCAATAATCAAAGTATTATGAAATGTAAACAGAGATAAATTAGGCAAAAAAACAAAACATTTTAGATTTTTTTCAGAATGTGAAACATGAAATACACTGAGATAAAATGCAGCAAATAACATGAAAGGATTTAATAAAATAACATTAAATTTTGTATTTGATGTCCATTATCACTTGAAAAAAAAAAGTATTTCATGCCTTATTTATTTATTTACATTTCATTTGTACTTTTATTGATTTATTGTAACATTCCATTACTCATTTAATATTTTTTTATACATTTATTTATTTAATTTAGTCTGTTAAATCCCTCTCTATATATATAGTACATACTGTTTTAAAATATTTAATTATTCCCTTCTGAACTAGCCAATATTTCAGATATGTCCATATATCAATGTTTATGATATTTCTTTTTTTTTCTCATTATTTTATGTGATGCTCACATGAGTTCAGATGTTCCTGTAGTTCTGTGTTTAAGCACACATTCTTCATGCCCCCGACTGATTTAATGCTGTAGTTTATTGCTGTACAACAGCTGATTTGATAAGAGTGAACACGTGTGTGTTGTCTTTATGCTGCCTGTGTGTGTGTGTGTGTGTGTGTGTGTGTGTTTAGTACAGTGTTTCCATCACATGATTCCATCAACCTCTTTATTTCTTTTTAAAGGAGAAGCATTTCTTCCACAAGGTCAACGAACGCCTCTCAAAGCCCAACATCTTCATCCTGAACAATCGCTGGGACGCTTCCGCTGCTGAACCAGAATACATGGAGGATGTGAGTTTATTTGGGTCACTACAGATGTTCCTGATGCAAAATGAAATGTATCTCTGATATGTCATTGATTTGGGGTTGTTTTAATGGTCTCAGGTGCGTAAGCAGCACACGGACAGGTGTGTAAACTTCCTGGTGGAAGAGCTGAAGGTCGTGGATCGCGCACAGGCGCCTAATCGCATTTTCTTTGTATCGGCGAAGGAAGTACTGAACTCGCGGATGCAGCGGGCGCAGGGTATGCCAGAGACTGGTAAGAGCATGATCTTGATAGGGTTCATGTGGCAGAGCCAGATACTCACTGCCCGCATGACATCTAGTGGATGGGAATCATAGATTTGGGTATTTTAAAAGAATTATTATTTTTTGTTTAAGAAAAACACCATCATCTCCGAGTCACTTTTACAACATTTCAAATCCCTCAGTTCTTCCCATCTCTGAAAAGTCAAGCTAATGTTGACTGTTTTTAGGGCTTTATAAAGATGCATGTGTGTGTTTACAGGTGGCGCTCTCGCTGAGGGGTTTCAGGAACGACTGAAGGAGTTCCAGAACTTTGAGAGATCATTTGAGGCAAGTAGGAGCAGATTTTACGGTTGCTAGATAGGAGAACTCTTGCTGTTTTTGGGTTACATGAAAACCAAAAACACCTGTTTTAACTAGACGTGATGCGATGCCGTGACATGGCTTTGATTTTTTTGATTGATTTGGTTGCGAGTCCAGTGTGCTTGCAGAGTGACTCCGCCCATACGCTCTTCTGATTGGCTGTGATTGATTTGGTTGCGAGTGCAGTGCGTTTGCAGAGAGACTCCGCCCACACGCTCTTCTGATTGGCTGTGATTTTTGATTTGATTGCGGCGCAGTGGCTTGCAGAGAGACTGCGAGTGCAGTGCGTTTGCAGAGAGACTCCGCCACACGTTCTTTTGATTGGCTGTGATTGAGTTGGTTGCGAGTGCAGTGCGTTTGCAGAGTGACTCCGCCCACACGCTCTTCTGATTAGCTGTGATTGATTTGGTTGCGAGTGCAGTGCGTTTGCAGAGAGACTCCTCCCACACGCTCTTCTGATTGGCTGTGATTTTTGATTGATTTTGGTTGCGAGTGCAGTGCGTTTGCAGAGTGACTCCGCCCACACGCTCTTCTGATTGGCTGTGATTGATTTGGTTGCGAGTGCAGTGCGTTTGCAGAGTGACTCCGCCCACACGCTCTTCTGATTGGCTGTGATTGATTTGGTTGCGAGTGCAGTGCGTTTGCAGAGTGACTCCGCCCATACGCTCTTCTGATTGGCTGTGATTGATTTGGTTGCGAGTGCAGTGCGTTTGCAGAGTGACTCCGCCACACGCTCTTCTGATTAGCTGTGATTGATTTGGTTGCGAGTGCAGTGCGTTTGCAGAGAGACTCCTCCCACACGCTCTTCTGATGTGCTGTGATTTTTGATTGATTTTGGTTGCAAATGCAGTGCGTTTGCAGAGAGACTCCGCCCACACGCTCTTCTGATTGGCTGTGATTGATTTGGTTACGAGTGCAGTGCGTTTGCAGAGTGACTCCGCCCATACGCTCTTCTGATTGGCTGTGATTGATTTGGTTGCGAGTGCAGTGCGTTTGCAGAGAGACTCCGCCCATACGCTCTTCTGATTGGCTGTGATTGATTTGGTTGCGAGTGCAGTGCGTTTGCAGAGTGACTCCGCCCACACGCTCTTCTGATTGGCTGTGATTGATTTGGTTGCGAGTGCAGTGTGTTTGCAGAGTGACTCCGCCCACATGCTCTTCTGATTGGCTGTGATGTTTGATTGATTTGGTTGCAAGTGCAGTGCGTTTGCAGAGAGACTCCTCCCACACGCTCTTCTGATTGGCTGTGATTTTTGATTGATTTGGTTGCAAATGCAGTGCGTTTGCAGAGTGACTCCGCCCACACGCTCTTCTGATTGGCTGTGATTGATTTGGTTGCGAGTGCAGTGTGCTTGCAGAGAGACTCCGCCCACACGCTCTTCTGATTGGCTGTGATTTTTGATTTGATTGCGAGTGCAGTGCGTTTGCAGAGAGACTCCGCCCACACGTTCTTCTGATTGGCTGTGATTGATTTGGTTGCGAGTGCAGTGCGTTTGCAGAGTGACTCCGCCCACACGCTTTTCTGATTGGCTGTGATTGATTTGGTTGCGAGTGCAGTGCATTTGCAGAGAGACTCCTCCCACATGCTCTTCTGATTGGCTGTGATTGATTTGGTTGCGAGTGCAGTGCGTTTGCAGAGTGACTCCGCCCACACGTTCTTCTGATTGGCTGTGATTGATTTGGTTGCGAGTGCAGTGCATTTGCAGAGAGACTCCGCCCACACGCTCTTCTGATTGGCTGTGATGTTTGATTAATTTGGTTGCACGTGCAGTGCATTTGCTGGGAGACTCCGCCCGCACACACTTCTGATTAGCTGTGATTTTTGATTGATTTGGTTGTGAGTGCAGTGCGCCTGCAGAGAGACTCCGCCCACATGCTCTTCTGATTGGCTGCGATTTGTGATTGATTTGGTTGCGAGTGCAGTGCATCTGCAGAAAGACTCCTCCCACACACTCTTCTGATTGGCTGTGATTTTTGATTTATTTTGTTGCGTCTGGTACAGACAGACAAATTGCTTGTCGCTGGAATCGCATCGTGTCTAGTTAGGACACGGTGTTAAACTAAATTTGTATTTAGTAGGTGCATTAGCAGTGCAATCTACAATGGAAATTCTCTATCTGTACCAATTATTTAGTTGCTGTAGTTGCATTAGAACACGTGAACAGATTTGGATGATTAACTCATGTTTACAGTAAGCAGTGGGTGAAACAGTTTTCAGATAATCTCAGTCCAGGATGGCTGATATCTGTTTGAAGACTTCGGTGAGTGTCAGATAAAGAAGTAATGCAATTGTGCACTTCATCAAACGTGCCATAAAAATAATGTTATTGCTAAAATTTACAATCTCTATGTGCCTTATTTTAGCCATAACCATTGCAACACTGGAGACTTATTAACCAGCGCTAGTTATTTCCTTGACACAGTAATGCAGATTCTACAGGATAATGAATATCACAAACACTTCAAAATAAAAGTTATATTATTCATAATGGAAATGAAGCCTATTATTAGGACCATTGACATAAAATAGCTTAATGGTCCTAAAATTGGCTTTTTTTATGAGAAAAAAAAAAAATTAATTAATTTATTAATTTTGGGATGATGTTCTTGAAAGGCCTTGTTAGAGTCATGATCTACATTTACATATTAATTCTTCATTTGGCAGACACTTTTATCCAAAGCGACTTTCAAAGGAAGGACATCATCTAGTCTACTTCTAGAGAAGCTCACTTCTTCTTTTCGTATGATTATGAACAGTGTTTATCATGGTTTAGTTTAGTTTAATCCATCAGCTTCTCTCCACCGTGAGCATCTCTGTGCACATAATCTTCAAACTGTGTCGTCATTGCTGAAGTCTAGATTTACTAAGGCGAGGACATTTGTTTCTTCAGTTCAGTTTGAATTTCTGTTTCACCCTCTTCTTTCTGTTCGTACGGTATGGATGGAGTTATTTTACAGTATATTTCAGTTTTTTTTTTGTTTCAACAAATGCACTTTTGTTGATATAATTTTTCGAAGAATTCCACAAATACAGTGAAGTCAAAAAAACATGATACCACATTGAAATCTAGGGTTTTATTTCATTTAAAATTGTTTTTAAAGTTTTAACCAAAAAGTTGCTGAAATGAAGAGCAATTTCACTACACTAGTCAAATGTAAGTAAGTGAGTATACAAAATGTGGTGCTCTGAGACTTTTTTGACCTCACTGTAATTCCTTTAGGAAAACAGTTGTTTGTCTTTTGTGTTCATTGTATTATTTTATTGATGGTTTACTTATGATTTTTGCTTTTATGTTCATTCATGCTACCGTGTGGTGAATTGGAGAGTCGCTGACGTTTAGGGTTTAGATTTGCTGCAGTTTTTGATTTTAATTTCAGACAATTTAGTTTACGGCTGCAGCAAGTTTGAACCTTTAACCCTTTAAAGTCTTGACGGCTCCTGTCACAGTAGCGTGTGTGTGTGTGCATGACCTCGCAGGAGTGTATCTCGCATTCAGCAGTGAAAACAAAGTTTGAGCAGCACACAATCAGAGCAAAGCAGATCACTGAAACGGTCAAAGACATCATGGATCAAATCAACATCGCCGCCGCGGATAAGAGGTGCGTTCCCGTTCTTTTGTCTTCTTTTCTCTTTATTTTGCCACAGGGATGTTGTACCAGAAGGTTTTGTAATCTACACAGATTATTTACATCACTGAAATGAGTCCAAACAATCTTAAACATTATGAGTGCAGTGTTGATAAAGTATCTCAAGTAGGCATGGGATTAATTTTTTATATCACGATAATTGCTGAAGCTTTTATCATGGTTTTGAATTACATTACAAAACTTAATTGTTGTCCTCCTGCCATGCTTAATAACTTTTTACTATTAAAAACATATCTGTTTGAAATAGAGCTGAAATAAAATATAAATATTAGTTGAAAAAAACTAAACGAAATAAATAAATAAAACTGAAATTGAAATAAAAATGAATTAAACCTAAATAGCAAAAAATAAATAAATAAAATAACAAAAGCACATAGCAAAATGGTTAAAAATTAAACTAAAATTTAGGGATGTGCTGATATTTCAGCTACTGAAAATTTTCGGTCGAAACAGCTTTTTTCGGTTTCAGGCCAAAATAGTTTTGGAGAGCCGAAATCAATGACCGAAACAGACGTTTAACGCTTCTCCGATGCCACATTTTGACTGTTCAATATCTGTTCAGCATTTATTTCATGCAAAACGTGGATAAACTACACATCAGGTGTGTGGACACTAGCTCTGGATTGACAATATTAATTTCTTGAATTTAATCGTAAATTATATAATTTCTTAAATCTAATATAATTTACACTAAACATTTGTAGCGCTCCTGCCATCCAGTACTCGCAAAAAGTTATTTTTAATATGAAGCAAAGTCTCAACTTTAAAATTCTGTCGATTTTATTACAAAATCCAAACAATAAATGTCATTTTGCCGCTCTTTAATACAGCGCTACAAATGCTCTTGATTTAAATATATGCACTGTATTACATATTCATTATATGTTTACGTAACTGATGTCTTTATTATTTAAAGTATGTTTGAATAAATCTGTCATGAAAACAAGTTATTACAGTTAATTGTTGTTTAAATGTTTATATTTCACCAACAAACTGGAGTAGAATTTTGTTATTAAAAAGTTGATTTTAAAAACAATTTAAATGTTTGTACAACTCTGATTTAGCTATTTGAGTGTTGATAATTAAATATGTTTGATTTAATTAATTGATTATTTATTTTTGGTCAAGTGCATCCTGAAGTTTCAGTCTCAGCCTAGAATTTTAATTTCAGTGCATCCCTACTAAAATTAACATGAAAACTAAAAATATAAAAAATAAAAGCAAATTCAAAATATTAATGATTTGAATACAATAAAACAATACACAAAAAAATTTATAAAGTAAATGTTTTGAACAGATTAAATTGCGAAAGAACTGTAATAAAGATTTAAAACATTTACAATCAATATCTACGGCATGTTTTAGTCCATATTAAAATTTATATATGTGTAACTGTAAACCAGTGTTTGAAAATAAATAGCCTTTTAAGTCTTTAAATATTTAATTATAGTGATGAATACCATAGAGAATACAAAAATCTGAATGGCTGTTTGAAACATTTAAAAACAGAAACAGAAAGTAGCGCCTGCCTGCTTTGTTTACGGGAGTTACCGGGGTAACAGCTGTATTTCTGCTGTCCCATAACGTATTACTGTATATTGGCATATGTCTAATCTCAAAGCTTCATTGTCATCGCTCATGTAGTCACGTGTGTGCTCTGATCACAGGGTCATCTCTCTGGAGGAGAGAGATTATCTAATTGACCGACTGGATTTTGTCCGCAATCAAATGAACCTGCTCATCCAGGACATCAAGAAAAAAATCGAAGCCATTACAAAGGAGGTAGAAAACAAGGTAAACCAGAGGAATCTACTAACTGTTCACCTTGATGATAAAACTACGGTGCATTTTACAGACAGAATATTCTGCTTTTGGACGGGTCATGATTTTAAACATCAGATTTTCATTTGATTAATTGATTCACTATTCAAATCGTGTCGTAATAACTAGTAACAAGTTGTTTTTTATACTTCCTTGCAAGTCTTTCTATCACGTGACCCATTATGCTTTTATGTTTCTGGGTAATCTGACCAGTGTTTCAAGTTTGAACCCAGAGCAGATTTAATGTTGTGTGAACGTCTTCCTGTGTTTGTGTGTCTCAGGTGTCGAATGCCATGGCAGAAGAGATCTGCCGTCTGTCTGTGCTCATAGACGAATTTCATTCAGATTTTCACCCGTCACCTAATGTGCTTAAAATCTACAAATCTGTGAGTGCGCTCTCGCCCCTTAAGTCAAAATCAGAATAGACATTTATCAACAGTTTCATGTTTTGTAAATGGATGAGCAGAGCTTACCTGTAATTAGATACATTTTCACTTCTAATATTTGCATCACAGTGAGTTGCTCCACCCATGGTGAAATCTCATTGGTCCAAAACCTACTCTACATAGCTGTATATTAAAAATGAAATGTTATGATTTTATGTGTGTGTATATATATATATATATATATATATATATATATATATATATATATATATATATATATATATATATATATATATAGTAAGTATGCTTTGGAAATTAACATCTCATTCAGTACCTAATCTGATCTGTTTGTCTTCTGCAGGATCTTCTCACCCATATCGAGCGAGGCATGGGCAAGAATCTGGCCTTCCGCTGTTCTGATGCTGTAAACGCCTCTGTACAGTCCTCTCAAAAAGACATGATTGGTATGTGAGAACACCAGGTCCTGGACAGACACAATGACCTGTGTTTGATATTTAAACAGCTGTAGGTGACAGTCCTATTAATAGATAATGTCTGATAACTGCTGAAGTGTTGCTTATGTAGTACTTTACAAACATTAGTGTGTTATCTGGCTTTCTGGAATACTTGTTAGTGATTGCTCAGTGGTGTCAATCCATTGTAACAACGCTTAAGTAGTAAGTAAAATCTATATGTTGAATAATATGTGTTAAATAATGTTCTTGGTCTTTTCTTCCTGTGGTGGGGCAATCGACACAGAGGCTACAAGAGTTAACTTTGAATGAGATGCCAGATACAGTTTATTTTGTAACCAAAATACCAATAATAACCAGGAAAAAAGTATGCATAATGAAGGACTTTTAATGCCAAGATACACCAGGACTCTTATTTTGAAATGTCTATGCATTACTGTTGCCAGAGACAGTTTATTTTGTAACCAAAGTACCAATAATAACCAGGAAAAAAGTATGCATAATGAAGGACTTTTAATTATGAACATGCCAAAATACACCATGACTCTTATTTTGAAATGTCTATGCATTACTGTTGCCAGATATGGTTTATTTTGTAACTAAAATACTAATAATAACCAGGAAAAAAGTATGCATAATGAAGGACTTTTAATTATGAACATGCCAAAGCACACCAGTACTCTTATTTTGAAATATATATATGCATTACTATTCCCAGCTGCTTATTCGAAAAGATGAGGGAGATAAAATATGCACTCAGCATATAATATAAATCCCATAAAGTAAACATTGTCATAATTCATCAACAGTAGATCATAAACAATCCATTGGCATAAATGCACACTATTCATTGATTGCAAACTGCTCTAAAAGTGCGAGCCTGTCGAACGCGCAACAGTGATGCGACTTTACTTTAAAATGTGCACTGCTCATGTTTATTTAATGAACTTAAAACCTTCTTTATTTGCACATGTGCTCTTAAATACATCTTACAGTTCACACAAATCTATTGTGTCGTGAATGAAATGCTTTCACTGTTGAGTGCTGCATTATCCTTGATGTATGTAGCAGTTCTCTAAACATGCTATGATAAATGAGTGTTCAGTAAACTTCCTGCCTATTCTCCTTCCAGAGTGTCTGAAGCCTCTGCTGCCCTCAGCTGTCCAGAACCAGCTCCACATGCTCATTCCCTGCAGGAAGTTTGAGCTCAGCTATGACCTGAACTGTGCCACACTGTGCTCAGACTTCCAGGAAAACATTGAGTTCCAGTTCTCTTTGGGCTGGACCGCCCTGGTCCACCGTTTCCTAGGTCCTGTCAACGGCAGACGTGCCTTGATGCTGGTGGATCAGAACCTGAAGGTACGTTCATCTGCGTTACTACTGGGACACATGGAGATGCTCTTTGTTTTAGTCTGAAATGCGAGCAAAATGCATCCTGGTCTGCTATCAGATTCAATTAAAATTTTTAATGGTCCTATTGTGTTGTTTTTTTTTTTAAGCTGACGGCACCGCTCACCCCTTCAGCACCAGCGGTGGTTCAGTCTCAGATCCCTGGAGGTCAAGGTCAGATTCAGGCATCAATGCCACAGGAAGAACTCATGATGTCCATGGTGAACAACCTGGCCTCTCTCACCTCCCGCACGTCTATGAGCGTGATAATCGTTGGAGGAGTGGTGAGAATTATCTCAGTGCTTCATTATTAACCCTTGTGTGTGAATTAAAAGAAGTTTTGGAGGACAGAAATGTCCATGTCCAAAAACTGTCATAAAAATTTGAATCTTGGGAGCACAGACTTAAGTTTGGTCTCATTTTAAAGAAGATTATTGTTGATTATTGCAGAAGTCACTTTCGAACCAAGCAGCTTTCTTTTGGTCAATGTGGCGAATCTGTGTGACCAACTGAACCGATGTGAAATCTCGATTCCTATTGAAATGTCACAGATAGAGTTTATTTTGTAACCAAAATGCCAATAATAACCAGGAAAAAAAGTATGCATAATGCAGGACTTTTAATTATGAACATGCCAAAATACACGAGGACTCTTATTTTGAAATGTCTCTGCATTGCTATTCCCAGCTGCTTATTCAAAAAGATGAAGATGAAGATGAAATATGCACTCAGCAAATGACTTGATTTTGCCCAAGAAAATTTGTTGAACAACTGCAAATGTGACGGACCTTAAGACACCCAATATTTGAATCATAATGTGTTTGAAATTAAATTGAGATGCTTATTAAATCAGTAGATGTAGTGTAAAAGTATGGTCACATTAGCAAAATTTTCCAGGCAAAATGGTCCATTGTCTATTGTCAATAGTGTAGCAATGTATGAAGACTTTCAAATTAAGCAACTTGAACATGTTGTGAAACCTGTGTAGGGAAATCTTTTGTCCCAATCGTGTGAATTCATATTGAAATGACTGGATTTCGCCAACAAAATACAACTTTAAATGTGAACTTAACTTCCCTGGGTGGAAATTAAAGCATTGTTATTGAAGTTAATCTCTACCTTTTCTTAGGTGTGGCGAACAGTTGGCTGGCGTCTGATCGCTCTCTCCATGAGTCTGTATGGCATGCTGTACCTGTTTGAAAAACTCACCTGGACAACCAGAGCAAAGGAAAGAGCCCTGAAGAGACAGTTTGTGGAATACGCCACCGAGAAACTTCAAATGATCATCAGTTTCACCAGCTCAAACTGCAGCCACCAAGTGCAACAGTAGGAGTTCATCTGGATTTTCACACCTGAGACCATTTGAAATTAGAGTTTTGTCCGTGAGAAAGCCATTGTCCAAACTTCGGGTGAAATGAATGTCTGGGTTATGGTCCATGTAGACAGCGCAGTTAATAAGTCGTTTGAGATTAATATGACTTCATGTGCATAAGTGAACTGCTGTTTTTTAATTGTGCATCTCTGTGCAAGCAAATAAAAAATAATTTACTTCCTGTATGTTAAAATGTTCTTGTTTGTCTGATACAGGGAAATTGCCAGCACATTCGCCCGACTCTGCCAGCAAGTTGACATCACCCAGAAGGACCTGGAGAATGAGATCCAACGCCTCACTGACAAGATCCAGAAGCTGGAAACTGTACAGAACCGATCCAAAGTGCTCAGGTCAGCCTACAGATCTTGAGCCAACATGTTTACATATGACACATGACAACTCCCATGCAATCGAATAATCCGGCGTCCATGTTTACAAGACTTTATTAAAAAATCATTTGTTTTATGCGAGATGTGATGTTAAAGAGGATCTTTTATCTTCTACAAAGTCTTGATGTTGTTTTTGTGCTCTACTAGAACAGGTTTTCATGTTTGAATGTTGATTATTTTCCTCATATTCTCCATTGTTGCAGCTCCTCTCTTCCCAGTCTGTCAGTAACGCTCTGTTTAGTTTCTCTATGAAGCCCCGCCTTCTGAAAAGCACAGTGTGCTCTGATTGGTCGGCTGGAGCAGTGTGTTGTGATTGGTGTTTGGGAAATGTCCCGCCCCTTACCATAACCGCCAGTTTCAACACACTACTAACTAACTCAACCAGGCCCCGCCCCTTTATTTTGGGCGGGAATTATTTAAATAAGGGATACTGTGACATGTTCGTTCCTGGAAGAAAGCTCATGACTACAATGGAGTAACAAAATCTTGAGACTTCTGTGTTCTGTTGTGCTTAAAGTTTCACTTTAGAAAAGTCTGTAATATTGATGTTTGTAATAATGGACATTTTATAAATACTGTTTTATAGACATAAAGCCACAGCTCTGGAAAAGCAGTTGGAGGATTTCAGCTCCCAGTATCTGCGTCCTCAGCCCTGATTCTGAGTTCACACGGACGCTCAGAGAGTGATGTAACTCGTGAAAACTGTACAACCTGCTGTTTAAGGACCTCTCAACTCGTCAGATGATGCAAGGAATGTGGAGGGGGAAAAATGTTTCCTGTTGTTAAACTGTAAAATTTGTATTCTTGAATTAAAGCTGGCTTTAGAGCTGTATTTTGGTTGAAGTTTTTCTGTACAGAGATTCTGACTGAATCTTAACACTATTTTGTAAACTGTAAAAATGCCTATGAAGCAAAACATGAGCAGGAAAAACATGGAATTTTGCAATAGACGTTCAGCAAAATGGAGTAAAACTTTTTCCTTGAAGAAACTTATACCAAGCCTTTTTTTTACAGAGCCTTTTTCTTCTGAAACAGAGTTCATGTCATCAGACAAGGAAATCAGATTTTGTAGATTTGCCTTTTGATCACAAAGCCTATTTTCTATTTGTTCCTTGGTAGTAGTTTCAATCTAACTCGGTACTTAAATTCTCGTAATGAATTTCCTGTTGTTTCCAATGTAAAAGCTCCTCATATGTAATAAATATAATAAAGTATTACTAAATTGTTCTGTGCATTCCATTACTGTGTGAAACAAACTCTGACGTTTTTATGTTTAGATTTAACGCTATCAATAGAAAGAAAATATTATATAGATGCACCTTGAGATGTTATGAAAGCAATAAGGTACTCGAGGCTGTGCTGTATCGTGAATAAGTCACGGCTGAAGGGCGTTGTTAGGCACGACACGAAGCGGAGTAACCCCTTCAGCCATGACTTATTCACGATACAGCACTAGCCTCGAGTACCTTATTGCTTTTATAAAACGGTTACCACACAATACAAATATTAAAGCCAGAAATATGTATCAATGCAACTTTCATGAAGTAAACTTTTTCTAAAAGCCTTCCTTCCGCCGGAAAAAATAGTCCCTGACCGCGAACAGCAACAGAAGTTACATTATTACACCATTAGATGGCGGCAAAGGCTGTCTTTATGAGTGTGTCAGTCAGTAGCGAAGACTTTTATATTGAAAAGACTGAATTGTTGTGAACACGGAACAAGACGCAAAAATGCTTTGACTAGCGCTGTCAGTCACGGGAAAACCCCTTAATTGTTAAAAGGACAAGATAAAACATTGGACATTTAAACAGATTTTTTATTATGAACATAGGACTGACCTGGAGGAAAATGCTAAATCTGAAATCAGGTAATAAACTCGCTCTCAATCAATCTCTTTCTCACAATACTCTACTACATAATACAGTAACCTTCAATGAACAATATCAATTGAGAACATTTTACGTTGCTAAGAGTGATTGCTAAGGGTGTTGTGTAGTGATCCATTGGGTGAAGCGGCCGTGTTTTATCATGAATAAAACACAGCTATTGACCAATCAGAATTAAGGACAGGAACCGTTTTGTAATAATAGATAAAATATTTGTATAATGAATGGCCAGATCTTTTAATCATAGTGGGTGAATCTAAGCCTGTAAAGTTCTGTTGTGGCTAGAAGGAAAACAACCCTAACAATAATGTAATACAGTAATTAATTGTTTTCAAGCCTGACAAAAATGACGCAATATTGATGTGCGCATGCCCAGTAGGACAATCTGCCCTTCTCGCCCCAACCGTCAAGCCCGCCAACTGTGATAAATAGGACCGCCCATTTATTGTACAATTATTTTATTTATTAAAGTATTGTTGTTTAATTGATTTTAATACGATTACAATAATGATTACAACATCGTCTTTAAATAAATAAAATGTGATTTGAATAATGCTTGATGAGTTTGATTGACATCTTTTAGCGTGTTATCATTTCACGCCTGTGAGTTTGTGTGTGTTCACCTATTCAGTTATAATTTGCCGTTGCAAAATGTTAGAAAAACAGCGGTTTAAGTAAAATTTTATTTAAAAAATTGGCATTGACCCCGTCCATCCGCCCGCAGTAACGGCGTCTACAACGGCTCATTCTGTAACCGGTAAGTAGTTTTGTTTTGCAAATCCTATCTATTCTGTGTGTTATTTTGTATGGGTTTGTGTGGAAATCCGTCGCCAAATTTTTGCAATCCGTCCCCTCAGTTTATAAACCGTACTCAAAGATTCTTAAAGTGTTACCTATACTGTGTATAGATAGATAGATTTCTCTTAGTAAAGATATTAAAATATTTTTTGGCCATGATAATAAGAATTAATATTTTTTATGAAGGCATGCAAACGAAACTGCAACATTACACAGGTATGTACACTTTACACAAAATCATTTTTTTTCAAAATCACTCATAAATATGATTTACATAAAATAAATAACAATACAATGTAGCTTAAGTTTGTCTTCTGTTTGAACATATTCTACAAATCACAAAATAAAGTCTGAAGGTGAATGTCAGGAAACCTGTCAAGAACATTTCATCCCAAAATCAAAAGAGAAAAAATATTTAAAAGCCTATTTTTTAAGGACACAATTATGTTTGATCATTACACATTGATCTCTCAAAAGAAATCATTTCATATTGTGTGGTGTTTTTTTTTTTACATTTGTGGGTGAAGAACTTGTTTTTGACAGGTTTTGTGAGATTCTGTAATCTTCGCTGGATAGTATATCCAGTCAGCTTAGTTTATAGATGTGATGTTCATATGAAACATGTCCATGTGTATGAGGTGTTTGTGTGTTTGTCCATCTGTCTCTGTTGATTTTTGTATCCAGATTTCCAGTATTTGTTGGTGAAGTTCTTAAAGAAGAAGTGCTTCATTATTATGGGCTGAACCGAAGGCATCAGCAGCACACAGAGACTTTGACCCGTCCATCATCCTCAGAGGAAGAGAGAAACGTCTGTTGAGTTCATCGCCATCACATGAACCTGATTCCGGAGAATATGGCAGCTGTTTTATCACACACACACCGGCTCCGTCTCTAATACAACCTTCAGATTCTGCAGTCCATGTCAGGATTGATCACAGCTGATCATCTGTCCAATTTTATGCCGGACATTTAGAAATTACTGAAGCCCATTTCCAAGCCCAATGGGCTTCCATATGGAAGCTTGTTTCCACCATAAAAATAAAAAATAAAAAAGTTAATTGTGACTTTTTATCTCACAATTCTGACTTTTTTTCTCAGAATTGTGAGATTAAAAACTCAGAATTGTGAGTTATAAAGTCAGAATTGCGAGAGATAAAGTCAGAATTGTGAGAGATAAAGTCAGAATTGTGATATAAAGTCAGAATTGCGAGTTATAAAGTCAGAATTGCGAGTTATAAAGTCAGAATTGTGATATAAAGTCAGAATTGCGATATATAAAGTCAGAATTGCAAGTTATAAAGTAAGAATTGTGATATAAAGTCAGAATTGTGAGAGATAAAGTCAGAATTGTGATATAAAGTCAGAATTGCGATATATAAAGTCAGAATTGCGAGTTATAAAGTCAGAATTGCGAGATATAAAGTCAGAATTGTGAGAGATAAAGTCAGAATTGCGAGATATAAAGTCAGAATTGCGAGATATAAAGTCAGAATTGTGAGAGATAAAGTCAGAATTGCGAGATATAAAGTCAGAAATGCGAGATATAAAGTAAGAATTGCGAGATATAAAGTCAGAAATGCGAGATATAAAGTCAGAATTGCAAAATATAAAGTCAAAATTGTGTTATAAAGTCAGAATTGCGAGATATAAAGTCAGAATTGCGAGTTATAAAGTCAGAATTGCGAGATATAAAGTCAGAAATACGAGATATAAAGTCAGAATTGAGTTATAAAGTCAGAAATGTGAGATATAAAGTCAGAATTGCGAGATATAAAGTCAGAAATGCGAGATATAAAGTCAGAATTGCGAGATATAAAGTCAGAATTGTGATATAAAGTCAGAATTGCGAGATATAAAGTCAGAATTGTGAGAGATAAAGTCAGAATTGCGAGATATAAAGTCAGAATTGAGTTATAAAGTCAGAATTATGATATAAAGTCAGAATTGTGAGATATAAAGTCAGAATTGTGAGAGATAAAGTCAGAATTGTGAGAGATAAAGTCAGAATTGTGATATAAAGTCAGAATTGCGAGTTATAAAGTCAGAATTGCGAGATATAAAGTCAGAATTGTGATATAAAGTCAGAATTGCGTGATATAAAGTCAGAATTGTGAGTTATAAAGTCAGAATTGCGTGATATAAAGTCAGAATTGTGTGATATAAAGTCAGAATTGTGAGTTATAAAGTCAGAATTGCGTGATATAAAGTCAGAATTGCGTGATATAAAGTCAGAATTGCGTGATATAAAGTCAGAATTGTGAGAGATAAAGTCAGAATTGAGATATAAACTCACAATTGCGTCTTATAAAGTAAAAAAAAAGTCAGAATTGTAAGTTCATATCTCACAATTCTGACTTTATAAGACGCAATTGTGAGTTTATATCTCGCAAAAGTTTGTGATAAAGTCAGAATTTGTGATAAAATCGCAAATGCAAGAAAAAAAGTTTCTCGCAGTTCTGATGCAATTGCGAGTTTATATCACCTAACACACTTTTGACTGTAAATCTCGCAATTCTAAGAAATTGTAAGATAAAAAGTCGCAGTTATCTTATTTTTTATTTAGTGGCGGAAACAAGCTTCCATACTTCCATATGAAATACTGTCACTATTTTATACTTTATCCAAAGGTATTTAATTAATAAATTACTTAAAAATAGGCTGCTAAAGTAATATTAAAAGTGATGTACATTTTAGACACAATTTTGTCAATATTGACTGTTTTTACTCTATTCCGCCAATGAAAATAGTTCCAGAGTCGTGTTCAGTTCCTGAATGATCCTACGTTTTTGAACGAATCAGTTGAGTCAGTGATTCAATGACTCATTCATAAATAAAGTTACTTGCTTCGTTCCTGAATGAATCAGCTGTTTCGAATGAATTGGTTGAGTGAATGAATCAGTGACTCACTCATTAAGACACCTACAGGCGGTTTCAGTTTCATATTTAAAGTACAATTTCATTTTTTCCAACGTTTTATATTTCAGTATTCATTAATCTACATTACTCTCATAACGTTATTGATGCAACTGTAACTGCAGCGTAAATGCACTCTGTAAATACATCGTAGTGGCAGTCGATGCTGAATTCATTTGATAACAGCCTATAGCGTTAAAAGGTTAGAAAAGCTGCCCTCATAAAGGTCAAAATGCCCCTGGAAGTCAATTTAAGAGGGCAAATATCGCCTCTTAATAGAGAAGTTCATTTCCTGCACTGCTTATTATTCAGTCTATAGAAAAGCACACCCTAATTGATCACAAACAGGGCCGGACCTTTGAGAAAACTTGAGTAGGACTTGAGTATGTCGTCAAATGCATTGCACTTTACAAGGCTTTTTGCGTGGTCTCCGTGTCAGGTGCCGTTACTGAGCATGCCCAGTAGTTTGTTGGGCTCCATGCCCTGCTGCTGTGCCATGCGCTGCACGTCGAAGCCCAGGTGCGTGAGGAACTGGACGACGCTCATCTCCTGCCCCGTCAGCTGCTCTCTGATCGTGGGGCACGTGGGGTTGCAGTGGGGCCACGGACAGCTGTCAATCAAGTGCAGGGGACAGCCCCTGGGCGGAGCCTGAACGCTGCTGCCGTTGCCGTGGTTACGGAGGCTGCGGTCCCAGCACTGGAGCGCTCGTGGAAGCGAGGTACCTTTCACGTGGATGTCCATCCAGTAACTGGAGGAAAAAGAATTGATTTGCTGTCATACATATTTGCATAATGCAAACGGTATAAATATGATTGTTCATTATGATCTGTATACTCGCCTTCTAGTGATGATCTCATGGGACAAACAGGCGGGAGCAAACATAGCCCTGTCAATCAAAACAATCAAGGGCCAATCAGAGGTAAGTTTGACTGTGAAACATCTGATGTCGTCACAGTTAAAATCCTGAATCCTGTGAGAAATGTGCTTACGGGACGTTTTTGAGGGTGTTTCTGAGTTCGCTTCCCAGGTTCTGTATGTATCGCCACTGGCTCTCCTGTACCGGCTGACCTGTCAGATGGACGTTATCAACTGTCAGCTGAGCCTCATCGAACAGCCACTGAACCACAAACACCGGCACTGAGAACGGGGCGAGAGACACAGACACACAGTGAGAGAGAGAATGTACAAGCAGTTTTCAATTTAATTTTAGCTTAAGTTTTAGTCAGTATGTTACTTTTACAAACATTTCCATATAGCTTTAATTCATTTTTATTTCAGTTTTAGTCATTTTTATTTCAGTAGTGCCTCAGCACTAACAGCACTGGTGTTTGGTTGTTTCAGACACTAGAGGGCAGTGTGGACTCACGTACTCTTCAGTGTTGGATGAACCTTATAGCCAAAGAAGCAGTTCCAGTCCTCGCCACCATGGGCTTCACTGCAGCGCTCTGGAACCACACTACGCCAGTACCTGCAAACACAAAACATGGTTAGTCCATCTCTGTCAAACAGACTACAGAAGCCTGTTTCTGCCACATAAGAAAAAAAAACATTATAATAAAAATGTTTAAATTATGAAACATCAACTATGACATACAAGTCATACTTATGAGATTATAAACTTAAAATTGACATAAAAAGGCAAAATTATGACATACTAAGTTATAATTATGAGATTAAAAAGTGAAAATAATGACATACTAAGTAATTATAACACTCTAAATCATAATTATGAGACTAAAAAGTCAAAATTATGACATACCAAGTCATAAGTATGAGATTAAAAAAATTGAAATTGAGAAAAATTGAAATTATGACATATGACAAAAATCATAATTATAACATACTAAATGGTATGAGAATAAAAAGTCAAAATTATGAGATAAAGTCAAAGTTATGACATAGTAAGTCATAATTATAACATACTAAGTAATAATTATGATGTGAAAGTTGAAATCATGCCTTAAAAATTCATGATATAAGTCTTAATTATGAGATCAAAAAAATGGAAATTGTGACAAAAATTCAATTGACAAAGTCAAAATTATACTAAATCATAATTATGAGACTAAAAAGTCAAAATTATTTCCTAAAGTCAATTATGAAAACGAAATTATGATATAAAAAGTCATAATTGACATACTAAGTCGTAATTGACATGCTAAGTCAATTATGAGATAAAGTCAGAATTATGACAAAAAGTCAGAATTATGAGAATGTGTCTTAATTGACATATTAAGTCATAATTGACAAAAAAAAAGTCACAATTATGACACACTAAGTCATAATTATAACACTAAATCATAATTATGAGACTAAAAAGTCAAAATTATTACTTAAAGTGAATTATGACATAGGCCTACTAACTTAATTAGGACATAATGACGAAATTATGAAAAAAAAGTTGTAGTTATGAGATTAAAAATTGAAATAATGACTTAGTATGTCATAATTGTGATTTAGAAGAGCATGATTGTTTTCTTGTGTGTGCGAGTCTCTCACCGGACTCCTCTCTTGATGGCGTCGGTCGGCGCGCAGCTGATGGTGTCGATGCAGTCGCTGCAGCGGTACTGTTTATTATCCAGAAACCAGCCCGAGTCTGCCAGCCCACGGACCTGAACAGAGCCGTGACCCAGATCCTTCAGCAGCTCCGACACACGGTCCACGTTCAACAGGACGCCTGTCCCGCCGGCGCTGTCAAGCAAAAGTCAGTACAAGACTGTGAACTAAACAGCTTTAATGAGGGAAAGAACTACAATCCCATGAAGCACTGTGAGTGACATCATCGATTTAAAAACGATGGATAAATATACAGTAAAACTATTGATTTAAAGTTTTTGATTGTGGATATAGAAACAACGTATTTTAAAAACAATATATATATATATATATATATATATATAAATATTTCAGTAAATTTGACACTATATTTGAGCATATTACACAGTTTTGTTATTGGTAACTAAAACTATTAAAAATTGTTTTTGTTCATTGAAATAAAGCTTATAATTATGACATAAAACATCGAAATTATGAGATAAAAAGTCGAAATTGACATACTGACTCAATTATAACATATTAAGTAATAATTATGAGATAAAAAGTCAAAATTATGAGATATAGGTGAAATTATGATATACCGAGTCAATTAAGTAATAATTATGAGATAAATCGAAATTATGACAAAAACGAAATTACAAGAGAGTTAAAATTATGACATACTAAGTAATTATGAGATAAAAAGTCGAAATTATGACAAAAAGGTCAAAATCATGAGATATAGTCGAAATTATGACATACTGAGTCAATTATAGCATAATATGTAATAATTATGAGATAATAAGTCAAAATTATGACAGTCAAAATATGAGATAAAGTCAAAATTATGACATACTGACTCATTTATAACATACCAAGCAATAATTATGATAAAGTCGAAATTGTGACAAAAAAGGTCAAAATGACAGTCAAAATTATGAGTCAATACTGAGTCAATTATAACATACTAAGTAATAATTATGAGATAAAAAGTCAAAATTATGAGATATAGTCGAAATTATGACATACTAAGTAATTATGAGATAAAAAGTCGAAATTATGACGTACTATATCAATTATAACATACAAAGTAATAATTATGAGATAAATCGAAATTATGATATGGTCGAAATTATGACATACTAAGTAATAATTATAAGATAAGTCAAAATTATGACAAAAAGGTCAAAATGATGAGATATAGTCAAAATTATGACATACTGAGTCAATTATAACATACAAAGTAATAATTATAAGATAAATCGAAATTACAAGATGTGACAAGATTATGACATACTAAGTAATAATTATGAGATAAGTCAAAATTATGACAAAAAGGTCAATTATGAGATACGAAATTGACTTTTTAAGTCATAATTTTGACTTTTCATCTCATAATTATGACTCAGTATGTTAGAATTATGATATGACTTTTTATGTTATAATTTAAACTTTTGGATCTCATATTTATGTCTCATATTTATAATTTCGAAATGGCATTTCATGACTATTGCCACTAGATGGCATTAAAGCTCTATATGGAGCAAATGAACTAGAACATTGGGAATATATTTAGACACTGAAAAATTTGAGCATTTTGTAGTTTTGTATATTTCTGCAGGAAAATGAATGAGAGCGGTCAGATGTCGGTCACTCACTCACCTGCTCCCGGCCAGCAGCAGGACTTTAGCGCTGTCGAGTCCTTTAGTCACAAGCTCTTTTATGACCTCCTGAATGATCTGAGAACCCATGAACGCGTAATCATCTGAATACACACAGACACAGCGTGTTATTCACACACACACACACATGGATGAATGTAGATGATGCAGATGTGTGTATTTTACTCTGGTCTGTCTTTGCTGATGATCCGCTCCACACGTCACTGGAGCAGTACGGCACAAACCTGCAGACACACACTCTTATTACTCTGATGTGTGTGTGTGTGTGTGTGTGCATGTACTGTCCTCAAAATTAAGGAAAATCTGACTTATCCTACATTACAAAAATAGTAAACAGTACAAAAATATAAAAATGCAAAAAGTTTTCAGTTTAGGGATAGAAAACATTATTATCTCTGTATAAAGCTGTCGTCTTACACTCTGTTTGCGTTCCACCAGTGTGGATTTTCCTCCGGCTGAGGAGACAGAATCCCTGTTCCTGAAACACACACAGTTTTCAGCTTTAAAGGTTTCGACACAGAGAATATGTTGTTTTTGGACACGCCTCCCCGTTGTTAGGATGCTGTGAGCGTTGCTAGGGTGTTGCTATGCAGTTGCCAAGATGTTCTGATTAGTTCTTAGGTGGTTTGACTTTGGTGGTTTCTTGACATACTTAGGGCCGTATAATTTGTTTTTATGATTTTATTTTATCCCAAACTCCATTTTATTTTTTTCCCTAATTCTGTTTCTGCATTCTAATTTTTCTGCATTCTGTTTTAATGGTTAAATTAAATTGTAGTTATTAAAATACATATCAATTAAAAAAAGATTATTAAATTTAACGACAACAATTTCTTAAGTTTAACGAAAATTACATTATTAGGGCCCTATGAGATCTGTTTTTATTTTTCCCCAAATTCTGTTTTATTTTTCTCTTCTTATGTTTTTATTTTATTTATTTATTTTTCATTTTCGTTTTTCTGGATTCTGTTTTTTTTTTTATATTTTTCTATTTTAATTGTCCTGGATTCCGTTTTAATAGTTAAATTAAATTGTAGTTATTAAAAAACATCCAATCAATTGAAATAATGAAACTTATTAAATTTGACAACAACAATTTCTTAAAAGGATTCTGTTTTTTTTTTTTTTTTCTATTTTCATTTTTCTGGATTCTGTTCAATCAATTGAAACAATGAAACATACAATTTTACAACATTTTATTAAAAGTTTAACAAAAATGAAATTTTTAGGGCCCTATAAATTTGTTTTATTTTCCCCAAATTCTGTATTTTCTATTGTCATTTTTAATTAAATTTAAATACTTTAATAAAAATAATCAATTGAATTCATAAAACTGCAACAATTTAATAATGTATTATCATTTTTACAATAATTACAGCTTCTAAAATTATGATTTAATACAAATTTAATTAAACAATTCTGTGACATCCATGTTATACTGTAAATTGCATTTTTCTGACTGGAAATCGTAGAGCCCTGTGAGTGTGCAGTCAATTCATCGCTGTATTCCGAGAACTCGAGCATTAAATAAACAGCAGTCAGAGGTCAGGTTGAAAGGTCAGAGGTCAGGTCGACGTGACTGACCTGTCCTGGTCGGAGGCCATTTACTGGAGCTCATGAGTCGTCTCATGGTCTCGTATCTGCTGTCGCAGGTGTGTTTGCTGAAGCAGTACCATCCACCTGAAACACAAACATGTCACATAACACACACACTAAAACATTCAGAACTCACAACCAACCGATTCACTCACCCTCCAGGAACATCAGCCACCTCCGGCTGCCTCGGGACTCCTTTATGTAGTAACTGAATCAGAAAAAGACATAAATATATGAGACATTAGATGAATGTGCACACCTGTTGTATGTCAGAAACTGAACATGCATCTGTATACAGATGTCATGCCAGTGGGCGGGGCCTAAAATGCGATGATGTATAACTATTCGTAATGTCTTACTCTGGAGGCAGTCATACGCAAATATATTTGCCCATGTGACGTCACAGATCCCGCATTTTCAAGGTGTTTTGAAGCTTGATTAAATAAATGTTTTGTTTATAATAAAGAGGATTTTTTTAAGCTCTGAAACTTGCAGGATGTTTTAATGGTACAATATGTAAAAAGATCAAAGCAAATTTATGATAATGTCATTACCCCTTTTTTAAACTTATGTCAGTTTATTGCCAAGGCAACATTTCTCATTTTCGCTTAGTTTAAGTTTTCAACTAATATTTAGGGGTGAATTCAGGTTGATTGGGACACTTTTTCCCAGTCATCTCAATGGGAAAACGTGGCTCTGAATTCACCCCTCTATTTTATTTTATTTCAGCCTTATTTCAGTTAATAAAAATGTTTTAAAAGTGTTAGTTTTAGTTAACGATAATAACCCTGATGCAAAGTCAAAACATGAAACATTAACCAGATCAACCAAATCAAGAATTGGTTCTAAAAGAGCGATTTGGAGCGTCTGTGTGTCCTGAATTAAGAACTGAACATTTAAATGCTATTTAAATGTTTAAATTTGATTTGAGTTGGCAAACAAGATGCAAAATTGCAATTCAAATGTAAGGAGGAAGAATTAAAATAAACTAAAGTGCTTGTAATTTTGCATATTTAGTTTAGATATGGCATCATTTAGTGGTGGAAAAACTTCATTTCCCAGAATGCATTGTTCGTGTTCAATTTCTCTGAATTGCAGGTCAGTAAATTCCCCGTCCTGTCATTCCCATTCAAATGTTTCTGGGTTAATTCAGTCAAAATTCACACTCGTAAACATGAATTCTGAATGTTGCTCAAGTTCAACCCTGTTCTGAACAGCTGCTGAATCTCTCTCTCTCTCTCTCTCATCACACACATCAAGCTGTATCGTTAAGAGACCCAGAATAAAGGCATCAGACACAGTTAGATTTAGATTGTTTCATCTCATGGGATGAAGAGGGAGAGCATGACAGAGGTTTAGAGAGAGCACATAAGCATCAGCAGTTGTAATTATAGGTCAGTGATCTTCATGAACTGCTTTCTGATCATTGATCATGTTTGTCAGACACAAGAATGTGTGTGTTTGAGGCACTCAGATGTGGGCAGAAGTCTATATGAGGGTATATGTGGTTATCCCATGTTTGTTTTTGTGCGGTTGTGTGTGTGTGTGTGTGTGTGTGTGTGTGTGTGTGTGTGTGTCAGACGTGGCTCAGTCATATAAAAATCAGTGTCTCGTGTGCTGGAATCCCTTTGATGTGTTTAAACTGGAGTTTTACCATCTCTCTGAGCATAATAACACAGATGCAGATTAATACATTCATATATATATATTATATATTTAGTTGCCTATGTATATATAATGTCAGGCAACTAAAATATGTACATATTAATCTGCATATGTTATAATAACAATATAACTGTATTGTAATATAAAAGGTAACTAAAAAAAAAAAAACGAAACAAATGTACACAGTAAAATAATGTTTTCCATTGAAAAAGTAATATACCTTAAAAACAATGCATTCTGGGTAATATTATTTGTCATTTTCGAGAAAGTAACCTATAGGCTACTTTCTCAAAAATGACAAATATTACCCAGAATGCATTGTTTTTACAGTATATTACTTCTGTATATTACAATGCATTATGTAGATTACAATGCATTCTGGGTAATATTATTTGTCGTTTTCGAGAAAATGATGCGTATAGGCTTCTTTTCTTAAAATGACAAATATTACCCAGAATGCATTGTTTTTATGGTATATTACTGTTTCAATGGAAAACGGTAGGCTATTTTACTGTGTAAATTTGTTTTGGGTTTTTTTTTCCAGTTATTTTTTGTAATAAGTGTAGATATGTTTGTACAGTGCTTTGTGTGTGTGTGTGTGTTCATATTTGAAATCACCAATGAAATCTGACAACCGTCTCATAAATTTTGTTTCTAAACGCTCAAATCATGACAAAAACGGTGTTTTTCAGGCTGGATCAAGCTAATGCATATGCGTAGTCCTGTGCGCGTCTGACTGTTTCTATAGGAACCAGAGCTTCTAACGGCCGCTGCAGTGACGCGATGACTTTACCAATCGGTGATTGGCTCTTATTTAGAAGGCGGACTTATTCCGCCATATTGCACATTGCACTCCCTCCCATTCAAAATAATACTAGTGACGCATCTTGCGTTATTCTATAGTCTTTATCATTATTCTGCAATATTTGTATGATACTGTATATTGCTGAATAATTACAGAATTAATTGGCTTTAAATAAAATGGAGAAATTTGAATAATTTAATTAAAAGCATTTAAAAAATAGCTTGGTATGGTATGTAAACATATAGAATATATCACTTCAGGTCAAATACATTTACCACAAACATTATTAGCAGCAAAGCAACTGATTAACACAAGTAGATTTGATAAGGCATGGTAAAGACTTCATGGTGATTTTTTCCAAATATAGTAGTTTTTATGGTTTAGCAGACGCATTGCGGAACCATGTGCACGTGACATCACTCTTCTCACCTGCGATGCGTGTGTGTGGTCAGTACACACAACACCATTATTTGCTTATTTTACTCAAACTGCTCAGAAGATTCCAAGACAAACCGAACCGCAACGATTCTTCCCGGATCATTCTGATCATCTCTTCTGTCTGGCAATGTGAGGAAGTAATATCTCACTCTAATTATCCGTGTCTGTCAGATATATACATACATAAGTATAGATTGAGCAGATGTTTTATCAAACTAATATCTTACTGTAATTAATCACAGGTTCAGATCTTCTGCATTGACCTGAGATTCAGTGTGTGACAGTGATGGACAGTGAATCAATCCTTGTGAGGTTTGAACCTACAACCTTTCAGTTTCCAGCCCGGCAGATGTTTAACCACTACACCGCACATCTACATCTAAAGCCAGACATGTATTGAGAAGAAACCGTCACTAACCCAGCAGGTGAGCCGTCGTTACAGGTGACAGATGAGTTCCTCAAGAACTGAAGCTTCATCTCCTGGTCCAGTTTCTGAGTTGAGCAGGGATAGAGGGATTGAGCCAAGTTTTTCACCTGAGTCATGAAACTGTCCATGTTTCCCTCCACAGCTGTGAAATCCAGAGGAAAACTCTCTGGTGTGTCCGTCCGGCGGCTCTGAGTCCGCTGACCCCGAACCCTCCTGCCCTCCACGAACCCCAACAGCAGCAGAACCAGCAGAACTCTGATCATCTCGACGGTTCTGATCTGGCTGTAAATCCACAAGGGGTTTTCCTCCAGCTGAGATTCATGAAAACTTACTGAAGAAACGTGGATGGTGAAGCTGAGTAAACGCAGCCTGTCTGTCCTCCTCCTGCGTTCAGATGACGGCAAGTGTCTGTGGCCCCATTATTTGGGGTTTTTATTGCTGACCTGTCAGCCAATAAGCAGAGAGGGCTGGATAAGGGGGCGTGACCCTGTCCTGACTGCCAATAAGCAGGGAGGGCTGGTCTAAGGGGGTGTGGCCTAGAGACACGCGTGTCCCTTTGATCTCCAGAGTGTTAATGTGAACATCTGAAGAACTGTATAATGCTCATATTTAATATTTGAATGTTATTTACTACTGTATTTTTCAGTATAAATTGCATATACTATATTTACACACATGGCCCTAAAAAGTATTTATACACTTTGAAAAAAAATCACAATATCAATGCAAGTGTCATTTACTGTAAAGAAAGATGCACAAATACACACACACACACACACACACACATATATATATACATACACACACACAATCCATTTTTAAATGTTTTAACTCCATAGAGAATCTCAGTCTGACGAAATCCATGTAAAAATAACAGAATATTAATGCAAGTTCCTGAGTGATGTGCGATATGAAATACAGTCAGTCTAACAAACGCGTAAGTGTTTGTGCTCTGCAGGCGATTTCCTCATCAAATAACGCTAAACAAATTCAGAAGTTTTTAAATGGGCTGGAAAAACATCCACAAGGAGCGATTTCCCTAAATGACTTCCGTTTGGCAATATACTGCCTTTGCTCAGAGAGGTCAGACAAACACGGCTGTTCAAAGGGCCGTTAGGAGAGAGTTTGAAGTTTTATTTCCTTTGCTGATGGTCTGGGCGGATAAGGATGGAGCTGTTAGTTTGTTCAGACGCTGGTCGTTTCGCCGGGGCTCCTGTTCTTCAGGTGAAAGGGTGCAGAGGAGAACTTCACTGACACAAACGCACAATATAAAGCACAACAGAAATGGGAAGCTATACAGAAAAAAAACAGATCTTCATAAGGAAAAGCTTCAACACAAAGCGGGTTTATTAATGCACGACTGTAATTTGAAGTGCTTTATATAAAAATAATTTTAAAAGTAGACAGGTGCATAGGAAATAATAACTAGACGTACGTTTCCTGAAGAAAATGTGAGTGGTGCTTGATTTGCGCAACTATACTGCCCCCTACACTGCTAGCATGTTTTTATGATGCTAATATGATTAGCATGTTTTTAGAATGATGCTAACATTAGTAGCATGTTGCTAGCATGATTAGCATGTTGCTAAAAAGATGTTAATACGATTACCATGTTGCTAGCATGTTTTAACAAGATGCTAACATGATTAGCATGTTGTTAGCATGTCTGTAGTCTCAGCCTCAGACGGACTGTTGGCTGAACGTCTGATGCATATGGCACACTTATCTGGAAACACTTCAGCAGTATCGAAATCGTCATCTGGTTGGTTGAAATCTACAGGATGTCCGGGAGACGTGTGTGTTGCATTCTTTAATGGTCCGCTTGGAAACAAATGCCGTGACGCCAAGCCCCCTCATAGAAGAATGCCATCATGTTTACAACTGTGACAACGAGCGCTTATCGGGATCAAATAAACACTGGATATTCAAAAGTATGTGAAGTTCGCAGCTCCATTGTTGCAGTAAACTTGCACAACGTTCTTGGATGAATAATTTATAGATGCACGCCGGTCTGTTATTGTAGGGACGTTGACTTTCATTTTTACACCCCTAAACATGATGTGGAACAAAACGAACTCTGATTGGTTGCTTTACATGTCAGTCGAACGTCCTCTTGGGCGGTCCTTAGCCAATGAAAGCTGCGATAGAGTCCAGACCCTCTGCCGTCAGTCTGAAGGTCTGGCTACGCGAGACTGACATGATTAGCATGTTGTTAGCATGACGCTAGCCCATTTTGACTTGTTTTTATCATGTTTTAACAGTAAACTAATTGCTATAGTATGTAGCTATTCACTGCTAGCCTCTGTAGCATGTTGGAAGTCCAGTTTGCTAGCATGAGTCAAAAGTTCCTCAAAGTTCGTCATAATGTTAAGTCTATGGGACTTTTTTGCCCGCCGGGCGAGCATCGTAAACCCGATTGCTTATAAAAGTCAGAGCACACCTCTCCTCAATAATCCGCACGATTTGACGCCTCATTCATAGGTCGATGACAAACGGTGCAGGAGTAGCACGCCGAATTTTTGTCCAGAAGAATAATAATAGATATGCAAGAGAGCAATAGTGAAGCAAATTAATTAAAAAATCACATGTATGTAGATATTATCAGTGTTGGGGGTAACGCATTACAAATAACTTGAGTTACATAATCAGATTTCTTTTTTCAAGTAACTAGTAAAGTAACGCATTACTTTTTTAATTTACAACAAAATATCTAAGTTACTTTCTCAAATCAGTAACACAAGTTACTTTGTTTTCACATTTATTGACTGACAGCTCTCCTGTCCCAGAGGCGTTTTGTGCGCTGTGTAAACATGATGGTTATTGTAGTTCTAGACTAAATGTGAACATGCATTTACTCATCTCACTTGCACAAACATTCAGTATTCCTCAAAGTGAATAAAAACAAGATGTAATATGAGTCTGTGGTGTCCCCAGAATGTGTCTGTGTAGTTTCAGCTCAAAATACCCCATGGATTTTTTATTTTACCATGTTTTAACTGCCTATTTTTGGGTCTGAGAAAAAATGCGCTGATTTGGTGTGTGTACCTTTAAATGCAAATGAGCTCGTGCTCCCCGCCTCCCAAACTCACCATTCCAATGCATCCAGGCATAAATAATACAGTAGAAGCTCACAGTCACACAGCAAATATAACTCTCAAAATGGATCATTACAAACTGTTCGTGATGCAGCATATCAGATTACGTAGGTATAGCATGTATTTTGTGGATTCGATTCTGAATGAGTTTGATAGCGTGCTGCGCGGCTAACGTGGCTAAAGCTACACATTGTTGAGACTCAATAAGAATGAAGATGCGTTTATGAATTATACAGACTGCAAGCGTTTTCGGGATAAAAATGAAAATAACGACATGACTCTGGTCTCCGTGAATAAAGTAAGAAACAATGGTAACTTTAGCAACATTTAACAGTACGTTAGCAACGTGCTAACGAAACACATTCAGAAAGACAATTTGCAAACATCACGGAATATATATGAAATTGGATCATGAACAGTTGGTATCGATCCATCTTTGAGAATCAGCTTCTGTGCAAATCCTGTGTTTTACTGACCCTCGTATGCAAAGCAGTCTGGAGTGAAAATGTTTTGCACATACTAGTATATGAATTTGGACACATTACCTTCATAAATAAAATTACACCACTGCGTCCTTAGTGGCTCAGATGCCAGGAGTTTCAAGGACATTCAAGTGTGTTTGATCAAGGTTGTACCTAAACTGTGGACAGCTGCACTCCAGGACCAGTGTTACTGGTACTCCGTTGTCGCTTGTGAAAACAAAATGGTGGCTCTGTGGGTGAAAACATACAGATTAAGGGGCGGTAATATTATAATAAGATCCCCTTCCTACGTCACAAGGGGAGCGAAATCTGAACGGCTCGTTTTTTCACATGCTTGCAGAGAAAGGCTTACCAAAACAAAGTTACTGGGTTGTCCTTT